>CM022483.1:12351027-12404030 GCA_011952105.1 Coreoperca whiteheadi
ATATATATATATATATAATTTTCCATGTTACCACCTCAGACAAGACATGGACTCCCAATATGACCACTTGTGGAAATGTCCTCTCCCAGAAATGTTCTGCTTGCTGATGGAATTGGCACAGAGTTGCATTTTACTGCAGAAAGTAATCACTTGGCCTGTGTTACGGAGGCTAATAGTAATGGGTTTGGACGTTACCTACTTCATTTGGTCGTTTGTGTTGTCTGGCCATCTCCAGGCCTGGACCAACAGCTTACTGTGCTTGGCAAGGGTTGTGCATTCCTTTCCTGCACCAGAGGGAAGTGTGAAGAAGCGTCAGTATAACAGGTCTGATACTCTCATCTTTGGCACAGCACAGTTCATGTCCTTTCTGTGTTGGTTGTTTGTTTGCGCCGGTTGGAGCCAACCAGCAAAAAACTACTGACGAATGGGGCCGAAACGATCATCTCCCGGCCCCGGCCTTCATCCTCTCATCTGACATCGGTAGTGCCCAACAATGAGTTTAAGTTGCCTTGAGTGCTTGTGTTATAATTATTGTCCACTGGTTGTCCCACAGTAGCTCTACCAAATTTTGCAACCCCCTAATGTGATCGTTTTCATATAAGCTAGCTAACGTTACCGCATGTAATGTTCTATTGGCAGAGAATACTGCTTGTTTTTTCAAGATCTGGATAACTTACTTTATTTACTTGGCCATTTGTTTAATCATTCAAATTTGGCTGGGTGGTTAATAACACATTTTTCTGCGGTGCGACAAACTCAAAACACATATTTATTATTGCTCTACAGTATACACGGACTTTGACTGACAGTAAACACTACTGAACTGAAGTGACAGTGAACAAGCTAGCCAGCTCGGATAGCTTTCTTTACCCTAAAGAGCCTTGAGTGAATCTTGAGGGGAAATTGCCAGGGGCGAGCAAACAATACAGTAAACTACAGAGAAAATAGAAAGAAAGTCGGAGAGCAATTGTGACCGTTTAGTGCTACCACGTTTCCAGTTCGCTCGCGTGTTAGCCATTAGCTTGCCAGCTAGTTACCATCTAGCCCTGTGAGTAGGCCCTACATCACCAAGGCTGTGTCTAAAATCACTCCCTATTTATTACATTTACTGTCCACCATTTTATTGACCTCAAAAATGTCCTCACTGTATTGACAAAAGGATTGAGCATGGCCTGCTAACAATGCCACAATGTCACAAAAACTACAGTTGTGCCGCGACACTACACCCAAGAATGATAACGCAAAATGACGGTGAGCAAAAGATTGAGATGTCAGACACAGCCCAATGCCTGCATGTTTCGCGAAGACACATCACTGAATTCCGGTGTGCCACTTTCTGGTTTGACCGTGCCTTTGCAAAAAAGTATATTCAGTATCCAAACAGCAGGAGTCTGGTGTACGCACTACATCTCAAACCCAGCTGATACTGGTTCATCAGAAATGTGTCCTCTCGCTACAACCCTCAAGGAAAATTCACGGGCACTGTCAAATAGATCTCTTCTCATGGAGGACCATTAGCTCATGGTATCTAAAAGTAGCTGCACCACATTAAGGGACTGTTTTCTCAATAACTGATCTGTAATCTCATCATCAGGGCCTTCATTAACATGATCATTACAGCGACAACAAGGAGCACACCAGGGCCTTCATTTGTAAAATCTCCTGTCTAATTTGTCCATACGTATACTACATGTGTAAGGTACAGGGTTGTCGTGCATGTGATTCACGAAATAAAATTAAAGCTTTTCAGTGTTGTCTGTGAAACAAAATTTGATTTCCTCCCCACCCTGATTTTCTAATTAGGAATACGCGAC
The DNA here is from genome assembly GCA_011952105.1 of Coreoperca whiteheadi. Classification (NCBI taxonomy): domain Eukaryota; kingdom Metazoa; phylum Chordata; class Actinopteri; order Centrarchiformes; family Sinipercidae; genus Coreoperca; species Coreoperca whiteheadi. The sequence goes on from CM022483.1 coordinate 12,352,842, forward strand.
TGGATAAAATAATTACTGAACGCAGCTGCACACCCAACTCTATTACAAGTCTGCCTGAGAGCACAACACCAGTTCCTGCAGTTCACACTGGGAACACCTCCAGTTTACATACACACTGGTAATTGGTTGGTAATTTGATTAAGTCTTCCCTCATTTTGATTATCGTTATGAAAGCAGGGTCATAATTAGTGTCTGGAGAAAAGCTGGATTTAAACCCTCAATTTATATGGCCATGTAAACACTGCCATCAAAATAAGTTGTTTTAATGAGGCTATGTGTAGCTATATCTGATTATTCACATGGGTATTGTGTATATACAAGTAAATACAAGATACATAGAAGATTTTATAAAATTAAAGCTAAACTTAACTGACTGACTAGTTTTATCATTTTTCAAGCTGATAGATGGAAATATATGATCAAAAGCTAATATAATTATGCATCGAAATCTACCTCTGATTCCCAAAATGTTTTTATGATGGCTGTTGTAAAAATTGTGGAGCTGAAGTGTCACGAACAGAGGATCCAGACACTGGAACTGCCTCCGACATACTACAGACGAACGCAGTAAGCAGCATACTACAGTATACAACTGGGACTAGGCTTCAGCCTAGTAACGAACGCATCGCTAAATTTGTCCTAACGATACCCATAACAAAGCCATTGGCTTTCTATCTGAACACCACTTTTTTTTTTTTTACATGTTCTCACACAGCTGACTCAAAAATGACTGTAGATTACTTTTCTGTCTGCATCTTCATAAACGATTGAAATCATTTATCAAAAATCTTTGTCTTTTGTGGGTATAGAATTTCTTTTTTTTTTTTTATTCCAAAAGGCATCATGTCCTCACAATGAACTACTGGTGAATCCCAAGCCCCGGGTTAAGAGAGAGCTATAGATCTTGTTTCATATACAGAGCTCTGTGCAACACGCACCTGTAGCCGAAACACATGTGCAACCATGGGGAAATTTAGGGACCATGTAGTGACGCAAAGAAAGGCAGCAAGCCGGTGGAGCAGGCAGCAATAACGCAATAAAAGTGACAATAAATATAGTTTTACTGGCCCACAGCACAAAAAAACCATAACAGAATTTCAGGGCCAGTGACTCAGTGGGAATCGGATTATTAAGCCCAAAGACATCAGCAGACCGATCCTGGCAGTAATATCTGGGACCGTGGCACTTCTCCTTGCTTGCGTCACAGCTGATGTCTCTGTTAATGGGAGAGATGGAAAAGCATGCGACTCAGTCACGCTGCCCACATCTCTCCTGCTCTCTGATTTCCTTCTGGCCACCCGTTTGCCAAGTCTCCGCACCTTGGAGTCCGAACCGAGGCGGAGAGCAAAGACACCATCCGTCATCCTTGTTGACACCTCATTATGAAAATGGCGATCTCTCCGAGGCCACACCACATGGCACAGTGGCACGGGGCCGCCTGCTGCTGGCTCTGTTCACTGAGAGAGTCTGTAAGCCAAACAGGAGCAACCATGGGATGCTGCTTTGGCCTCGGAAATGTGAGAGAATGTGTGTGTGTGATGACAGAAAGAAGGAAAGAAAGAGGAGAGTAAGACATAAGGTGAACATGCTTTTGAACTATAAATCAGATGACTGGAAATGGGCTTTGGCTGTTACCTGCAAATACATAGAGACAGCACTCAGGCACAGAGGCTGAAAATATCACACATGCCTCACAGCTTCCAAAGGATTTCTCTGATCAAGTCTAATGCAGCCCCTTGGGTGGAGATTGCTTCCTTGTTCCCAGAGATGAATGTGCCCTTCAGTGTGAAAGCAGCGGGATTAGGTGTTGATTACGCTCGACATAAACAGAGGAAGAAGCTTCACTTTGAGAACATCGGAGTTCTCTGATACCACAGACTTTAACGACAAAGACACAGGGAAAAAAACTAGTTCATGGGGATTTTGTTCTGGATGCATTTTGGGGGAAATAAAAATTGTTTGGAGAGGTAAGTAGCCTACATGTTAGCAAACTTTAAATAGGTATTTCTGCGTACAACAGATATTGCTTTATGACTCTGCTTGGCTTGTGCGTTTGTTACACTGCGTCACGTAAAACGTGTCAATAAAGACGGCCCATTTACTTGTTTGGCTTTTGTGATAACGCATTCAAATGTTAATCTGTGACATGCTGAAACGCAGCGTAGCAGTAACACAAGTATAGGCAGATTATCATGTCAGCAAAGTGACTCAGCGCTGTCTATCATCGGGGTTGCCATAGTTTCCTTTTTGTTTGTGTGTCCCAATACAATGGAGATGCACATTTCAGCGGGCCTCGCTGTGGACAGTTCACACGGACTGTTTCCTTCAGTAGAAAATATTCCCGTGAATTATTGTCGACAGATAAATCTGTGGATTATCTATTCAGCTCCATTGTATTGGGCACTGATTCCGAAAAGGGCTGTTGAGTTTTAAATTCTGCTTCAAAAAGACCACTACAATTACATTTCCATTCATCTACAAACCTACGAAACCTGGACAAGAATATTTGAGAAAATAGTGATTTTAGCAGTAATCTGGTGAACTGACTTGAAATAGCCCGGGAGGAGAGAAGCCCAAAAAGGGAGAAAGTTCGGCTCTGTGAAGGATAAAGTCCCACGGCACTCGACTGGTTCATGGACCTACTGTATGTTGATGTGAAATGTGGAAAAAAGCCTGAAGTTCAGACGTTGCTTTGTGTGCAGAGAGCAGGTGTCTCACGCCAAGAGCATGGCTGTTGGCAACCTAGCTATGATACTAAAGTTTGCTAACATTAGCTAACACAACATTAACCCGTGAGTGTACTGAATGTGCAAGGTTGTGTTTTATTGCTTAGGAATTTAACTTGGAAGAGGAAGATTGTGTTATTTCGTAAAGCTTCATAGCCTCACTTTAAAGATTCCCAAGTTGAGCTGGAACATGAACCAGGACCTTACGGGCCCACGTTATTCTTTGGATCCAATAAAATTAGCCAGTCAAAGAGGCCAACAAAGAGCTTTGTGAAAATGTCACTTTACTGCACTTTTACAGGCGCTGTCCTACATTTTGGCTGAGCAAACATGGACCAGCAGTTTAGCTGTACATGGCTGAAGGTTACAAATTGCATTGCATTTCTGCTTTTTCTTAGTGACTGCAATTACACTCCTTTTACTTTAGCATCTTTTTATAAATCACAAATCAATAATAACATTAACATCTGAATCTTACTTACAGAAATTTGAAAACAGAATGTGATAAAGGAGAGGAAACAAGACAGGCACATACAGGCCACTGAATGTATTCACTTTAGCTAATGAACAAACTGTTTATGTTAACATCAAATTCCTGGCCACTAACAGCTACGCACCCTTGGATACTGGACAAATGAAATGTATTAGACTGTATAAAAACTTGGACCTGATGTCCATGAAGCTTGGCAGGTACTGGAGCCAGAAAATCCAAGTTTTGTCAAAGGGGTGGAAGCCTAGGTGAGGTGAGATTAGCAAGGGACATCCATCTCAAAAACACTTTCCTTTCAGCCTTAACGTCTCCTTCGTGGAACAAGGATTCCAACAAAAAAAAAATGCAGGAACTGCCGCTAAAAACAGCTTTAACACTCAGCAGTGGCGGTTAGCACCTGGTTAAACAGGCATCTTATTAACAAGTCGACATTACCTAAGCACACACAACAAGCTGTTGTTCATTGTTGCAGTAATGGACATGTCATGGTGTGTTTTGTCAACTGGGAGCCTTTTAGAAATGTGTGTGGGGAGGGAGGGAGTCGACGAATGTGACTAAACGTAACGTGAATAAAACGTTGATACATTAGCTCGTCTGTGAACATGATTTCTGCCTGAGTCATGTCAGACAGACATCATCAAACCTCGCCTTTTGTTATTGTGTTGATGTGAGAGACCCCTAGCGGCAGAACTTATAAACTGTGCGGAGACCCATCATTCTGTGACTGATCCAGCAGAAAGGTTAGAGCTTGAGTTGCCTGGCGGGATGCTGTCAGTCATCCTGACAGGCACAGGGCCCAGGGGACAGTGAGGAGGAGTGTCACATGAGCAAAAGGTAGAGTGTCTGCTGGGTTCATGGCACCTGAAACATCCATATAAAGAAGACGTTGAAGGTACAGCACTTCCTCCAGGCTTCTGATGGTCGTCCGCCACCTGCTTATAGTTGTCTTAAAGAAATAGCGTACAGTTGAATGATCACAAAACGTAATGTGCAGTATCGCTTCTTGCTCGTTCTCTTCAGTGAAAATAATCAGTCGACGTCCACCCACACTGAGAGAGTAGGTGACAAAAAAGACAGAGAAGTTTATTTTCAGTAGGTCCCATGGCCCTACGTTCCCCAGTTTTAGGGGGGTTAGGGGGTTAGCGAACAAAGGACCCTGGGAACATAGAAACGCTCCCGCTCCCACCTACAATCACCATAGGTCAGCTCAAGTCTCAGTTTTGGAAAAAACCCACTGAGATTCAACAAAGCCCAGTTGCTGGAAGACAAAACCAATCATCAAACAAAAGGACAGTGATTTAGATGGTCCTGGAAACAAGCAGAAGTGTATATGAAACTGGAATTTCGAGCCCAGATGAATTAGGGTTCAAGAATTTGCCTGCAAAGTATTAGCTATACCCATTAATTGAGCCAGTAAGCCAAGCAAATGCCTATTGAGACATGCCAGACCAAATTTAAGAATCTTTCCAAGGCTAGTTAATAATAAATGCAATATAAATAAAATATGTAGTATATTTTTGTTTACCAAACTGCAGTTTGCAAGAATCAAGAATGAACCTTCAGGCTCAGTTTTCCAAGGCTAGTTTGACAGGTAGTCATTATGGACCTGATCCCGAGGCGTAATGTGTACAACACTTTTTAAAAAAAGGTAATAGTTTGAGATTTTGGGAAATACGCTTATTTGCTCTCTTGCCTAGAGTGAGATGACAAGATCGATGCCCCTCTCATGTTTGCCTGTTTAATATGCTTAGCTTAGCATAAAGACTTGTAATAGGGGGAAAACAGCAAACCTGGTGTTATCCCATCATAACAAAATCCAGGTGCGCTGACTTCTTTGCATGTTAATCAGTGAGCTTTAGAGGTGCTGGTAGGCAGATTTTGTTGTCTTTGGTCAGAGCCACGCTAGCTGTTTCCAGTCTTTATGCTAAGCTAAGCTAACCGTCTGCTGGCTGTAGCTCCATACTTAATATACAGACATGAGAGTGCTATTGATCTTCTCATCTAACTCGCAAGCAAATGAGCATATTTCTTCAAATGTCAAACTATACCTTTAAAGAAAAGACCGTTGTGCTGTGTTTCTCTCTGAAGTGCTGATCAACATCTGCTGCAGCAGTATAAGAATATGAATACCTTTATTGTACATACATGTATAATGAGATTCCGTGTGCTATGAGAAGGAATAGAATATAAATAGAATAATACAATACGTGACATGAAACATAAAAACAGCAAATAAGATAAATAGGCCTGGAAAAGGTGGTGACATTGTGCGTATCACATGTGTGCACTGGACAGACTTTAATAAAATGGCGGTGCGGTCGATAAGCAGTTTTATGTGGGACATTAACGACAGTCCAGTATAAAATGTGCAAGTTGTGCAAAAACGGCATTTCAGCGCAGGTAAAGTAGCGGCTTGACATGGTTATTGACATGCACGTGCTCGTATACAGTCTAATAGTCTGGATAGGTAGGAAGATCGATTCAGGAGTATTGCACTGGGCTAAAAAAAACCTTCCTCAGTCTGGCAGAGCGAGCCCTGTCACACCGACAGCGGCGTCCGGAAGGCAGGAGAGTGAAAAGGTGGTGGTAGGGGCGCGTTGGGTCATTGCATTGTGGTGGTGACTCTGCGGAGACGGCGGCATCGTATTAGCATCCGAACACCTGACGAGTCACATGCCGGAGCTTGTGTTTCACTGTGCAAATGTTCCTGTGCCCTTTACCTTCAAGGAGTATCATACCAAAGGTGAGGTATGAGCCTACAAACATTTGACTTCTTGTTGAATAATAAAGTATGTAAATGTCGTAAGTCAATACGCCTGGTTTGCTTAAAAGATTTGTTACACAGGTTGTCTTTCTTTGTAGAGCTTCTCAAAGGTCTTGTGTTTTTTCTAAAACAAGTATGGCAGGTTATAATAGCTGTATTTCCATCAGTGTATTTTGATGTGCATTTTGAAGTATAGCATTAGAAGTGGTTGATAGAAACGGCAAAATTCGAAGAAACAAAAACCCCTCCTCAATTTTGCAAAAAAGTTTTCACGCTCGCTTGAGGTGGTTTTTGCCTCTTTGGATAAAGAGTTAATGAGCTGACTGGGATATGGAAACAACTTTTCCGATTAAGTTCTGACGTGCGGATTTCCCATAATGCACATTAACATGGCTGTTAGTAGCAACAGGTGGACCGATGAGGAGACCAATTTATTCCCCTAACTGGTTTTGTTTCCAGGTGGCGACCTCTACTTCTACTCTGTTCATTGCAGTCATGCATATAAATGTAGTGTATTCCGCCAACGTCTGACGAAACCACGCTGTAGCCTAGATAATTCGCTCCGAACCAGTTTATGGACGCGCCTAATTCCCATTCTCTCTTTGCTTTTCTTTTTTGGCGACAGTTCAAAAGTTCGCTTCACCTTCGCATGGCAATTAGATGGAAACACGTCTAATGCGTCTTACTGTTCCTATGTAGCAGAAGACGACAGCTGTTGAGCAACCAGGTGTTATACACATGCAGTCAAACATGGTTTTGCATTTGATGACTTTTGGGAGACGCAAGGGAAAGAAGAAGCCCTAACTTTTGAGTTGTAGTTACTGCTTACTTTTAATTCGTATCTCGACTTGAACATGAAGCCACTTCATGCAAATATTGACCCCTTGAACTCTGTTTTTTTTTCATTGCTGCCCAATTTGCAAAGTCCAAACAACCAGTATGTCTTTATACTTGATGAGCAAAATATCGTTTTACTCTCATTTCTCTTAAACGTTTGCGCTACACCACAGGTCTCCAGTGAAATGAAGGTCAGAGTTAAATGAGCCCAGTCTTCGTAATTAGCTTTTTAGTTGATTTGGATGAATTGTGGTCTGACAGCTTCACAGATGCAGGCTGTACTCCTAAAGAGGGAACTCCATCAGGCGATAACAAAGCATGAAATAAGGTCGTAACACTTTTTTTTGAATCTGCCTTCATTTGCACCTCTCACGCATGCAACATTATGTACAAAAACTGTTCAGTACATACAGTGAGAAAGACTCAGTGTTCCTTGGGCAGAAATTGGGCGTTCAGTGATAGAATACAGCTAAGAAAGATAGAACATGATGAAGAAAAAAGAAAATAGAGGTATTAAGATGGACAATTACAGCATGTGCGTGCAGGCTGTGCAAATAATAAATAAGGAGGAGAAACATTAAGATACACAATAATGAATGAGAAAATAAGTTCTGTAATGTGCATTTTCAGCATGCAAATACAGGTGTCTACAGGCTGTCGGCATGTGTGGCCATCTTCCATGTTGTTGTGTACATCATGTCCAGATTTGCACGTTGTAGTTGCAGTTCACAAGATCCCAGCCCCGAGACGGAAGCCCCCATGTGACGTCTCTTCAGTCAAACGCAGGACAGACACTACATGCCAATTTCGCTTGCTGCGGAAGCAAAAAATGCCCTAAAAATGACTCATTCCTTTCAAACTTCAAAGAAATATGATAATTTCCTGAAGTGTCCTGAAAGAGAAGATAATGGCTCTGTTTGAAATGCTCACGCGGTTTTCTTAGAAAAAGAGAAGAAAGACAGATAAACAGGCTGTATGGGCCTTTTCACAGCCTCATAAATGAGCATCCACAAACAGTTTGAATGCTCTTGGATTAAGTAGCCTGCATTCTGCTGCTTCCTTTTCCTTTTTTCTCCTGCCGTACAGCATTTCGTTGTCGGCTTGCCTTGTTTTACACACACCTTTGATGAAATAGATTATAGTCAACCAGTGAGCTAAAATGTAGCAGTCCCATTTGAAGTAAACGCCATAATGTTTGTAATTTAGTGTTATACTTTAATGTATGTATGATTATTATTCCTCCCTTTAGGGAACAAAATCCTGAGAGCTGACATCACTTGAGGGCTATATGACTTTTATTTGTGGCATTTCACTGATTGAGGACTTCATCAGACAGAGAAGAGACAACCACAGACATCACACAGGGTAGGGGACCTTGGGTAAGAAGTAGCCTACCGAGCAATAAGAATCCCTGATTCACATGACCACATGTTGGCACATCCACCAAACATTCAAAATCTAAATAAATGATCAAGCTAAAAAGCTAGATATTTACATATGCACACCATCAGATATTCTTTTGAAATGGAGGCAGTACCATTGTCACACTGGCTCCTACACAGAGTGTTGCATTATGGGTTGTTAGTAGCATTAATGTTTCCAGGCTAGAAAGTTTTTAGCAGGTCCATTTATGGTGTGTCTGTTACAGAGTCTGGCTAGCGGGCTAGCCGAGAGACAGCATCAGTCCTCCGTCTGGGTCTACACGGCATGCGTTCAGGCACAGTATTGGGTGTAGGTTGCCTGCGTTTTGGCAGCGCTCAGAGCCCAGCACACAATCACTGTAACATGATAAACCCTTCTGATAGTCACACAACACCCCTTGGCCAATTACCGCTAAAGATCAAAACCGAACTCTGGACCTCACAGTTTGGTTGCCTTTAGTATAAGCATTACAGCCTCACAAGCAAGCATTGGTTTTGTTTGTTTTTTCTTTCAACCTGTGAAATTTTGCACATTTCACATGTGGACTTCCTCCTTTATATTTATTACACACAGTTTTAACACTCAACTCTAACCATCTCCAACCATCTGGCTGTGAAACACAGAGGGATTTTGTGATCAAGATGTACAAAGAGGACATGAGGTTTAATTACAGTAAATGTTGTCGCCATCTGTTCCATGTGTGACCATGGCTACTGGCATTATTGCGTTATTTGTAGCTGTCCCATATGTTTTATGTGTAATTGTCATATATTTTAATGTATTCTATTAATTCATGTTATAGTTCTACACTACAGCTCTACCTTGTGTGTGTGCAAAGGATGTGTGAGTGCGTGTGGGTGGATTCTAGCTTCCTTTCTCTATTTTCTCACCCAAGTCCCACATTAGTGAATTTCCCTTTTGGCCTACAGTTAAACCTGCGATAGCTTATTTTCCTTTTGAGCCACTGCCATATTATCAGCTTTTAATTTCATATAGCAAACATTCACGTATTTACACACCAGCAGATACAGAGGCATGTTAGCATGCATTGGAACTTCTGTTTCTGGCCACCTGAGGAATGTATATAAGTATGTTTACTCTCCTTTTAGCTCTGTTTTGTTCTCCACCAACTCCTGAGGGAAAACTCTGCCTCTTTAGCTGCTAAATGCTCCACCATGATTACCAGATAGTCGCTAACTGTGTCTGTCTGCATGTTTTGTGCTGGACAGGCAGCAAACTGTGGGTTCCCTTTCAAGGGAACTTCAACGCACCGTCAGCGACGCTATGGGGAAAAGCTGGCGCTTTTTGAGGAAGGCGGCCAGCTCTGCTCCCCACGCGGTAAGGGACCAGCGGTTGCTGAGGCATCCCGGCGACACTCCTGGGGATCGCAGATGGACCTTGGCGACGAAGGTGAGACAGCTTCGGCTCTTTCTTTCCCTTCATCCGCAGGTTCTTTCTCCCGCTTTCAGGGTCCGGAAGCCCGGACCGAGTCTGCGGCTTCTTCCATCCCGAAGCGGGAGCCCGCTCACCGAGACTCCAGTTCCGAGGAACTGGATGTGCTCGGAGCGGAAGGCGGTTACATGGGTGGCTCGTCAGCCCAGTCTCCGCAGTATGAAGAACTGCTGGAGGTGGTTTCCCGTGCGGTGGCTAGGCTCAATATCGCTTGGAAGAGCAGGGCGCCCGTTGCCGGAGTAAGCTCGACGAGCGTTTCCTCGTAGCCCCACCTCCTCCCCCGCGTCAGGATTTACCGTTCTTTCCGGACCTCCACACTGAGGTGTCGAAGTCCTGGTCCCAACCGTATTCTACACGGCTTTCTAGCCCGACTGGTCACCAGTATGCTTTGATCAGCGGGCGTAAAGAGAACGGTTACGGCGGCATGCCAGGTATTGAGGAGACGCTGGCGGCGTATTTAGTGCCGGAGGCCGCATCCTCCCTGAAAACCCCCACGTTGCCTACTAAGTACTGCCGTACTACCTCTGCTTTAGTCGGCAAGGCATACATGGCGGCAGGTCAGGCCGGTGCATGCCTGCATACCAGCCTGATCTGCTGGATGACCTCGACGACGGGGGGCCCCTCGCATCCGAGGATGTGAAGGAGCTTCACCGTGCGACGGATTTGTCGCTCAGGGCCACGAAGGATACGGCCCGAGCTATCGGGCGGTCCATGGCCCTGCTGGTGGCAACTGACCGCCACTTATGGCTGATGCTATTAAGGAGAGGTACAAGACCTTCCTTTTGGATGCCCCGCTTTCGCCCGTTGGTCTCTTCGGGGAGGCGGTCGGCTCAGTTGTCGAGCGCTTCAGGGAAGCGTGCCAACAGGCTACGGCCTTCCAGAGGTTTATCCCTCGTCGAAAGAGGTCTTGGGCCGGAGCTGAGGGTGGACCACCTCAGCCTTCGACGTCTCGCAGCTCTTACATGCTGGCCCAGAAAGTGAGCGTGGCTCAGCATGCCCTTCCTCAGCCGTCGAGGGGCTCACTCCCGCCTGCTCGACGGAGGCCTGAACAGGAGAAGGCGGACCTGAGGGCCGTGCTTCTCGTCCGACAGGCTTCCAGGAAGAGACCCTTACTTGAGCGTCGGGCCTCAGAGGGCGCCCCCCATCAGGGTCGAGCACATAGATGCCTCCCCATCAGGCCCTCGGGAACTCAGCCTCCTCACCCCGCCGTCGGTGGCGCTTCGGGGCGTGGCGAGTTCCGTGCAACCACTGCCTTTAGACCTGCACGGCCATGCAGCAGTCAGGCCAGAGTTGCGTCCTCTACAGAGGCCTGTAGGCATTCATATCCAGTTAAATCCTGCCGCTTTGGCGCTTCGGGATACCGCAGCTCTCACATCACAGATTCGAGGGGATTTCCTGCCGCTGCAGCGCTTCGGGTAACCGAGGCCGCCACTCCTGGTCCCCCAGGCACCAGCCTCGAGCGGTTGGTTCCCCTGAGGAACTTTCTGCCCGCTTCGGAAGCGTTACCCGGCGTGTCGCACTGGGTTTTGCACACCATCCGACAAGGCTACACGCTTCAGTTCCGGTCTCGACCCCCGGGATTCCGAGGAATCCTGGAAACGAGGGTCGACCGAGTACAAGCACAAGTGATGGAGCAAGAAATTCATTCTCTCCTGTACAAAGGGGCCATAGAACAGATCCCCGAAAGCGAGATGCATACCGTTCCTGACCCAGGGCCCAGTGCTGGGAATGGTGTACCACCATCGCACACTTTCGACGGACGCCTCCAGCACCGGATGGGGCGCGGTTTTGGAAGGCCGCACAACCCGAGGTCTGTGGTTGACCCCGCATCTATGGCACATAAATTGCCTGGAGATGCGAGCGGTCATGTTGGCGTTACGGCACTTTCTTCCAGACCTCAGGGACCACCACGTGCTTGTCCGCTCCGACAACACGGCGGTGGTCTCCTACATAAATCGACAAGGCTGTCTGAGGTCGCGCCCTCTGTGCAGACTGCCGCACCAGTTCCTTTTGTGGTCCCAGGGGAGGTTGCCCTCTCACAGAACAGTCTTCATACCTGGGTACCTCAATGTGGGAGCAGAAATCCTGTCGAGGCAGGGGCTGAGGCCTGGGGAATGGAGACTGCATCCCGAGACGGTGCAGATGATATGGAGGCGATTCGGCAGAGCACAAGTGGACCTGTTCGCGTCCCCGGACAACGGTCACTGCCCCCTCTGGTTCTCCCTTGTGTATCCAGCGCCCCTGGGGCTAGATGCCATGGTGCAGCCGTGGCTAAGGCTTTTCCCCCGATTGCTCTGCTCCCAGGGGTTCTAGAGAGAGTTTGCCGAACAGGGGCCCAGCTGCTGCTCGTGGCCCCGTTCTGGCCCACCAGAATCTGGTTCTTGGGCCTGGTAGCCCTCCTGGACGGCCCCCCATGGGAGATTCCCGTCAGGAGGGACCTGCTGTCGCAGGGCCTAGGCGAAATATTCCATCCCCAGCCGGGGAAATTGAAGCTGTGGGTCTGGCCCCTGAGGGGGACAACCTCCGAGCTGCCGGTCTCTCTACCGAGGTAGTTGAGACCATCCTACACTCTAGAGCCCCCTCCACGAGGAAACTGTATGTGGGCAAGTGGAAAATTTTCACGAAATGGTGCCTGGAGCGCCATCTTGACCCAGTCCACTGCCCGATGGCTTCAGTGCTGGAGTTTCTCCAAGGCCGGTTTTCGGCTGGACTCTCCCCCGCTACACTAAAGCTGTACATGGCTGTGATTGCAGCATTCCACAGTTTGGTGGATGGCTGCTCGCTTGGGAAGCACCGCTTTGTTACCAGGTTCCTTCGTGGCACCTTGAGGATGAGGCCTCCGGTTCGAGTCAGAGTCCCTCCGTGGGATCTGACGGTGGTGCTGGATGGATTGACCACAGCACCGTTCGAGCCACTGGACGATGCCTGGCCATGACTTCTCTCAAGAGAGTGGGAGATCTGCACTCCCTGTCGGTGGCTCCTGCTAACCTGGAGATCGTTTCGGGCGCCATCCTGCATCCTAGGCCGGGTTATGTACCTAAAGTACCCACTGAGGTGGCCCGGCCGGTAGTCCTGCAGGCGTTCCATCCTCCTTCAGAATCGGCGGAACGGGAAGGTGAGAGGCTGCAACTGCTTTGTCCGGTCAGAGCCCTGGAGATTTATGTCTGGAGGACATCCCGTGGCGCAATTCGGACCAATTGCTGGTATGCTTCGGGCCCCCTCGTAAGGGCTGCCCGGCTTCCAAACACACTATTAGCAGGTGGATAGTTGAGGCTATCGTTTCGGCTTACGAGGTGCGCGGTTTGCCTTCACCTCTGTCGATCAGAGCCCACTCCACACGGAATATGGCATCCTCCAGAGCTTGGTGGTCGAGAAACCCCCTCTCCGATATATGCGATGCTGCGGGATGGTCCTCGCCTAGACCGCTTAAATAATCCGGGGTCTGTGGCTCTCTTGTCCTGAAGTGTGCCCTGCTGGCTTCACACTCTGACAGGCATCCCTTCAGCATGGCGGAGTTGGTACTGCCTTCCCCATAGCGTCAGCTGACGCAGCGTTGAAGTTCCCTTGAAAGGGAACGTACCAGGTTACGTAGGTAACCATGGTTACCTGATAGGGAACGAGACGCTGCGTCTCGCTGCCATACTTCCGGCATGCCTGTGAGTGGCTGGCTTCAGTCGATCAGAAGGCTGACGACAACAGTGAAGCCGGCTCCCTTTATAACTTGTTGACGTTAAACCCAATCAAGATCAGTCTAAGTTGTTACAGAGATTCAGAGGCTGTCACGCTGAAGGCGTTCCCCATAGCGTCAGCTGACGCAGCGTCTCGTTCCCTTTCAGGGAACCATGGTTACCTACGTAACCTGGTACGTTTTTTCTGGAGCTTTTCGCTGAAAACAGCTCCCTGCTGCGGCTGAAAACTATGCTGATAAGAGCTGTGAGACTGAACCGACACAGAAAAGCCAGAAAACCGAAACAATCAGCTGAAGGACACTGAAATGGTCCGTAGAGCTAATGGGAACCGCCGCAAAGCACCATCATGGTTAATAGCAGCTATGTCAGGCACCATTTCACCTGCAATTTCATCTCCATTAGGAAATTTTCTGTCCTTGAGATAAAGGACTTCTCCAGAGTGATGAATCAAGCTGATGTTCTCGCTGTCAGATCTCTTTCCTTCTTGGCTTCGAGCCCAATAACGGCTGTGTTTTTTCACGCGTGTTGTTGCAGTGAAATATCGTTGGGCTTCAACAGGGTTTTCGGGAATAATTGCCGTTGCAACATTGACACAATAAAAAGTTCAGTTCTTCAAGAAGGAACTGGCTATTCCAAGAGTGCTTTTTCCAAAATGTATTCACACTGCGTGACTCTAAAGAATAGCTCATTTATGGAAACGGTTTTTTTTTCTCCATCACTCCACCTAACCGTGAAATATTCTGGTCTGAGAGTCGAGAGTGAGGGAATTATACTCCAGTCAGAGAAAATACTTTCAACTCAAAGTTTCTTAAGCCTTATGACTCAACTTTGTCTGTGCAACTGTCTGTCTGCCAGGCTGCTTACATTATTCATCACATTTTTAAGGAACACAGCATTCAGATGTTTCACTAACAAAAGTGTGTTGTCTGATGATCATCTAGCGCACTCAAGGAGACTAATTACAATTTATTCATCCTGTAAACTGACTTTTTACGTTTTGATCTGTTGTTATTGCCTGTGTTTCATGTGCTTCTCTATCATTCTCTGTATCCTAGAAATAAAGGTGCCTTCTCCTCAAAGGATTTCCATTCAGTTATTCACAGAGGGCTTCAGAAAAACATTAACTCCCAATGTCGCACTGTTGAGTGATGATTTAATCTCATTCCTTTTTGTGTCTTTAGACACTGATTTATTTATGAGAGTTTCTTTGGAAAGGATCCTACTGCAGATGACACTGAAGACTGCAGCTATCGGAGCATGCACGCCCACAGCACTGCCAATAGCTTCCCACTGCTCACTGTGCTGGAAATAAAATCATTCTAGGGTACTTAACAAATCTCAGTTAAGGCAGTGTGGTGTCCTGATACTGAAGGGGAGTTTGACAATATCAAACAGACAATACCAAAAGGGCCTTTCACCCACAGTTACCTGCCTTCCACTCACCCTTTTAAACTGTGCTCTCAATGCAAGAGTACTCCAGACCAACCAGACTGTGAAGGGAACATCCTCAAGGAAGAGCTTTTGGACCTGAGTAAGCCACCAAGCCATTTTTACTTTGTACCTGAAATTCATGGGAACATTCACCAGAGATGGGGCAGGCATGCTTTTCCTTGAGCATTAATTGTCAACTTTGAGTCCTTCAAGCCTTATTCTCTTGAAGGAATGGTCTGACATTTTGGGAAATACGCTTATTTGCTTTCTTGCAACAAGTCAGATGAGAAGATTGATACCACTCTTATGTCTGTACAATACGCACGAAGCTAGAGACAGTGCAGGCAACTGGCTTAGTTTAGCATAAAGACTAGGAGTGCGAGTAATGTCCTGCCCATTAAAACCAAAGGCTGTCGTTTTTACATTTCGGTTTGTGTATGGATTAAACAAACGATATATATGTGTTAATTACTGAGCTTTAGAGGTGCTGGAAGGCTTAATTTTTGCTTTGGACGGAGCCAGGCTAGTCATTAAGTGCGTTTCCACCCGTCGCTTTTTATGTGCATTTTCACTTGGCGCTTAAAAAAAAAAAGCTGAGTGGAAACGCGGACATTTTTTAAAAGAATAGAAATATTACAAAACAGTTTTGCTTGGCTGGAAACGGTTTACGAAAGTAAATCATGGCACACATGTAGCGTGTGACCTACACGTCCACCGAAAGCTTCCGCTCCAATGAAGAGACGAAAACAGACAAAATAATCAGATCTGTGTGGGTCGAGGCTGGGACCTTCCCCACATTACTAAATGAAACAAACACTCACAAAATATTTCCATCATGTTTTCCACATTATTTTTCGTTCATATGAGGTTTGACTGGAACTCTTTTAATTACATCATTTCGTAGCCTTCTGCAATGGTTAAATGTCGCGTGACTGGAGAATTAGCACCACATACTGTATATCACAATGCACCAAACTCCTTATATTTGAATAATGATAGTGGATGAAAATACACATTCATTTACATTTTGGGGCAATTCTCTGGAAATTGTGCCAAATTTCTATGGAAACTTGATCCTTGGCTTTTTTGGGCTTAAAAAATTATCTGGTTTTCCTTTATTCTCTAATAAAGTTAACATATTCATGCTGGATGAGCCTACAACAGAAAAACAAACAAATCCAAACAAATTACAGGAATTGTTATGGGGAAATTAACTTATTCGCTCTCTTGGTGAGAGATAGATGAGAAGATTTCAGGTCTGTATGCCAAATGTGAAGCTAGATTCAGGAGACGGCTAGCTGAGCTTAGCATAAAGACTGGAAGCAGAGGGAAAAGGCCATGTCCAAAGGTAAAGAAAATCTACCTACCAGCTCCTCTAAAGCTCACTAATTAACACGTAATCGTAATCCGTGCAACAACTGAATTGTAAAGACAACATGCTGTAGTTCCCCCGCATTACGCCCCAGTATATCAGCGCATTGAATTTTACTTCGAACTGGGCATTAGGTATGCTGAAATAATTCCACTGCTCAAAAGGCATGCATGGTTATGTAATTAGTGAAAGCAAACTTCAACGAATTCTCAGATCAAGGAGGTCTCTCCAAAAGAAAGCAGTACGGTGATCTGCAGGATGCGCTCGGTTTCGTTTGTGAACAGTTACTGTTGTCTAATCTGAGGGGTTTCACTTAGGAAAAGAAGAACTCTCCATAGGAGGAATTACAGATGTACCGTTGAATCTACCTCATAAAAAAAAGCAACAAACAAGAAGGTGACTGAAATGCTGCAAACAGAGTCTGTGGTTCTGCCACAGAAAGAGCAGACAGCATTGTACCACTTGCAGAGAAACATCAGGAATGCAGGCCAACGCAAGTTGGAAAGCTTTTTTGCGTTTTTGCACAGGGTCCTCAGTTCTCTGCATGAAACCAATTAAAGTAACCTTCAACGCTGAAACAGGTTTTGGTAGAATGCCTGTTGCTGTACGTGTGGAGCAATAATTGATGTTCCTTATACATACAGCTCATACCCAGAGGTTTGATAATGTTCTATCTGACAACTTCTTTGCAATGGACATCATGTAAGGTGAGGTGTCCTATGCTAAATGCATTATCTCAAGAATCAATCTCCGCACTACCTTCCATTACAGAAAGACATATGGCTCAGAAGCAATAGAAGAAGAAATGTACTGCAAGGTAACGCAAAAGTATTGCGAGGTAACGCAAAACATATTGCAAGGCAATGCAAAAGTAGTCCTCAAAAAAGAAAATCTTTCCATGACCCTAATGGAGCTTCGTAGTTTCCCCTGCCTCCAGTCTTTTTGCTTAGCTAACTTTAGCTTCATATTTAGGGTACGGACCGTCTCATCTAACTCTTAGCAAGAAAGTAAATAAGCGGATTTTTGAGGGTTTGTAGGTTAAAGATAGAAACTGATGACGAGTGTCTGTTAACAGTCAAAGGTCATTATTATCAGATTTCCTATGGACCCCAAAGTTGTGACTGTTACTTCAGTGATGACTGTAAAATATCCTTAATATATTCCCTGCTGTATATATTACAGTTATTAAAGACAAACTATGAGCCATTTGACAGTGCTGGAAAAAGGAATTATTTTTCAGTTTAAGACCAATCTCCTCCAGCTGCCTCGAAGCCAAAGAGCATGATTGATTTTAAGTCGACTTCATTTTAGCACAGGGAAGGAAATTCAAATTATTTCAAGATTAATGGGTAATTTACCACCAGCAGTTATCTGGAGAAGTCATCATGGTTGTAAAGAGGAAGGGTGAAGAATTTAAGTAAATTGCGCACACACAGTGGACCTTCATTTTCAAGCGCAGAAACAGCAGCGCGGCTGTGATTCACAAGAGCTACTTGACTCACAGACACAGAAAGGAGCTTTGTATTTACATGCAGTCGGGGGCTTTGTTCTTCTCGTCTCTCCGCAACAAACACCTCCCTCTGCTCTCCGCTCTTCAGCTTTCCCTGATTATAATCAATATGTGTGGGCGATGTGGGTTTTGTTAAGTGTTGGCACCCCCTAATTTCTCGTTCAGGTTATCAGGTATCAGACAGCCTCGGCCTGCCTGCCGTCCCGCTCGATGTGTGGAAGGAGGGCTTTGATTTGAAATGGCCAATGTGTATGTTTTTGTGCCGATGTAATGTTGCCATTATGTATCGTAATCACCTTAACCTTTCTATTTTGGAGACATTTTTCACTTAGTGGCAGATTCTTGTCTTTTTTTTGTTTTGTATAAACTGTTACTCCAGCTCCCTGTGAGGAGCTGCATGAATATAATAGCTGTAATTGCCCCTGAGTAACAGCCGACTCGTTGGCATTCGATTGGTGTGAGCCTGAACATTTCATTTCAGTAATTTAGCCCCAATTTCAACTCAATGTCTCAAAATCAATGGGGGTCAATGAGAACTACTTCAGGTGCAAATGTCACCTTCCTTTTCATTCTCACGTCATTTAACTGAACTTCACCTGGAAGTCTAACATCAATGTGGATTTTCAAGTATGAAATACAAAGACTTCAGATTTGACAGCAATAAACAACATTTGGCCACTGACCTTTTCAAAGAGACAGCTGACTTTAAACCATGCTATGGTGAACCTACTTAGTGGCAGCCTTGTCTTACATTTGTGGGAAGTTGAGGAAACTACTGTATTTCAAAAATGAACAAAGACTGGAAACAGAGAAAAAAGCTGGCCTAGCTCTGTCAAATGGTAACAGAGCTCATTATTAACACGTTTTTCTAGCTGGAGGTATCACATCATGATTGTCTCTGTGGCTGCTGCAGTCTTTCAATATGCTTCCATGACTTTAATAAGGCAATAACGTGGTATGTATCACGGTTGAGCTGACAATAGTGTTCTCAGTGACCAGTGAGAGGGGAGTAGGAGAAACTACAGTAGCCTGAAGCACAGGCAAAACACAGGTAAGTCAACGTTTTCACAAGCACAAACACTGGCAGAGATGAACTGGCTGTAGCATCTGTACCCCCACTGGAGAGGAGAGCCAGGGTTTTACACTGCAAGGATGATTGGATGAGTCCCAGGTGTGCAGGTGAGTAGCGCGGGAGCTTGATTACTGGATGAGCAGCAGGTGAGTAAGTGACGTGCCAAGCCCAGACTTCTCACACACACAAACTGGTACTTCAATACATGTGAGGACTCTCATTGGCATAATGCATTCCCCAGCCCCTTTCCCTAACCTTAACCATCACAACTAAGTGCCTAAGCCAAACCCATACCCTAACCCTAACCATAACCTGATTGTTACATTTACCCTAAACCAAGTCTTAACCCTCAAACAGCCCCTTGTAGGTCTCTTGAAAAGTGAGGACCGGCCAAAATGTCCTCACTTTCCAAAAATGTCCTCACTACAGCGCAGATCGGTCCTCATAAAGATGGCTGTACAAGTGCACATATTCACACACACAGATTGAGAGAGAGAGGGGACACCAGGAAGGGGGCGAACAAGACAACAGGAAAGGGTGAGCGGTGAAGCCATACCCTGACAGCTTTGGGTTCCGTCTGAACACACAGTATGAGCTACTGATTCGGGCCATGATGACCATGATGATCCAGTATGGTCAGTTCAGTTTGAAGATGCAGTGTTACAAATGTGTGTATACATTTGGACACCTCTAGTTCGCATTCTAGATCGACGGCAGTGGACACATGTTTAGTTAGCTGCAAACAATGATACGAATAGCTTTTTCTTGTGTTTAGGATGGTGTAAATGTACAAAACGGCAGTAGTAGGCAGGCAGTCTGCTTGCACGATTTAAAAAGCTAGGTAGGCGTGAAAGCAGCGGAGATAAGCAACAGTCAGGTAGGCTACCTAGGTTAGCCAGTAAATACAATTCAAGGTGTGATATGAACAGTGTTACTGAGAGTTGGCTTACAGCAAATATGTTCCGTACAGGTAGCCCGTTATTAAATGTGTAACGCCCGGGGTTTTATTCGGAGCCTGTAAACAACAGGAAACACTTAACCAAATGCTGGAGCATTCCAGTAATATGTTTGACAGCTTCTGGAAAATGAAAGGAAATTCCATTTGTCAAATTTTGCTGAAAATTAAATCAAATGTCACAGTGCGAAGTCACTGTCATTTCTGTCTGCCAGGCGACCTAACTCCATGTGACTGACCTTTATAATGCATTTCTCGCTCTTGATTGGGATGCTGCTGTTCTACGTCTTAATGCTGAAATCTGCTTCCTCAAGTAGGAGTAAGAAGATGATAATATCAGCTTTAATTAAACAAAATGGCAAAGGGCTTAATTATTTATCCAGAGCAGTATTTTTCAGCGTGCAGAATGTCACCCTGTACTATAGATCAGACTGCTGGGATTCTCCGCTGTTGTCCGTGCTGCCAGTGCAGAGGTCTGTAAGGCAGCCGTTGTTTGACCTTAGAGACACTTTCAAAGGACGAGAATAGAAGAGATTATTGGTAAAGAAGAGGCCTTACTTATGTGATAGGCAATTAAACAATGTAGAAGGGTGCATTGAAGGAAACCCTGACTGAATTTTCAGTACCATAAGTAACCTCAGCTATATGGCATGCTGTTATGAGTGATTCATGTAGTGAAACACTTTGAAAAATACAGAGGCAAAAAGTGCAAAGAACATAGAGGAGGAGATTTGCAAAGAGTGATATCTGCTAAATGTCTAGTACAGCCGGGAGCGTCTCACAAGCCATCTGGCAATTGTGACTTTTTACAGATTCTTGGACGCAGAAAAAAAAAAAAAACCGAGATGACTTTCTGTCCTCCGTGTATTACTCACCTCACGTAGAGTCAGTTTACTGCATGAGGATTCAGATAGACCAGTTCGCCTCAGCAGCCTGTGCCAATATTTACAGCTTGCCAGATTTGATTAAAGTCAGTTCGTGTAGCGTGTGTAACCATGTCTTCCTCTTTAACTGCTATTAAATGACCAACATCCAGACAATTCATACTGTGCAACATCCAGACCGACAATCATTCTGTGCCCTCATGGAATGAATCCCAGCCTACGTTTCCCGTAATTCTGTCCTCTAGAAAAACAAAAATGGGTTAACTTTGTCATCTCCCTCATCAATGAGAAATGGCATTACAAAGAAAATGGAACCTCCACTTCCTCCCTTAGTATTGCAACATTCACTGTAGGCAACAACATTGACAATCATTAATCACTTGAAGTACATATTGGGTTCGAAATATGATATGCTGCAATGCACGGCATTGAGGAAAACCCGCAAAACTGAGACAGCAGTGAACCGACCCTGAAAACATAAACCCATCACCTTCAGTGTGTTTCTCAACAACATGACCTCTACCTACTGCGAGACTATCTATACTACATTACAACAAGCAGGAACAGCGGTTGCCCAAGGCTAATGCATTACATGTACTTCAGGGATGTGAACAGTGTGTCGACACGTGAGATAACTTTGCATTTACTTTTTCTTTTCTTCAACTGAAATCATGATTTAAGAGAAATTACAAAATATACTAATACTCAATATAAACTATTAGATCTAAGTTTGCAGCTGTTGTAACCAGCCTGAAATTATGGAAGCAAATAAGAGCCACATTGGAATGGTATATGCAGCTAAGGGGGATGGAGGGGACTGGGGACTGACATTTAAATGCTACTGAGTTTATATTATTGATGTATTTTATTTTGAAAACCCTCTATCTGAATGAGTGTGGTTTAAATTCTCCTCTTTGAAATATCCAGGGGGCTTCATTGTCATGAAATTTGAAAAACATTCATGTTACCCTCAGGATGAATTGTAATCATTTTTGCGATCACTTCTCCTATAGCGTCATCACCAGCTCCATTTTTAATCTTGCCAATATTTTTGACTAAATACCTGCAAAACGAATGAGCCTCAGCTGTTCTTTGTGTTCAGTGCTAATTAGCAAATGTTAGCATGCTAACACACTGAACTAAAATGGTAAACATTCATTGTGAGCTTTTTAGCATGCTGACTTTAGCATGTAGCTCAAGGCACTGCTGTGCCTGTAAGTACTGCCTCACAGAGCTGCTAGCATGGCTGTCGACGCTTAGGCTTGTTAGATCACACTAACTGAATTTGAACAATTTAAATACAGTTGTTTGAATATTAGACACTAATAGACACTGAATTTATTAACCCTAAAAATATGTTCGCACCAGAGGAGAATTAAGACCACATAAATTCAGAGAGATGACTTTCAAAGTGAAGTATTTAAATTTGGACATTATTTATTCAGTAGTGGTTACATTTCACAGTTAGGTAATCAGGTGCCAATAGTTAATTGTTGTTGGCTCTTGTTCTTTATTTATCCCTGTAAGAAAATGCATCATATTGTAGCATACTAATTGAATGTGGTTCTCTGGTTTTAGATCGAAAACTCAATGGCTCCAGGAGTTTGTTCGACAGAGTGCACATGACAGATGGGAAGTGACATGTGTGTCCAGAGGGCATGATGTAAGACTGCAGAGTCACTGGACCTCAGTAGAGCTGTGTGTGTGCGCGCGTGTGTGTGTGCGTGTGTGTATTAGTTTGTGTAGCACCTTGCTTCTGCACTTCCCTCAGACAAAAAGGATCATGTAAACACTTTATTCTCCTTCACTCTCATGTCAAACTGCCTAACTCTGCTGCATGAACAGTAGTAACCCCAGCTGTTCTCCCTCGGGCAGCAGCAGCTGCAACAAACGCACCCTGTCAGGAGTTTTTTGTCACCCATCCAACTTGCTGCTGCAGCGGGGCCTTTGATGCAGACGAGCCCAGGCGTCGGATGGATGGTGCTTTTGGAGATGGTAGCTGCGGTGTCAAGTCACTGAAGCGTTTCGGGCGAGCTGGATGGCAGTTTGTTCAATAAATAAACTCCGACTAGAGAGGAAAGTGGGCAGCAAGAGGACGAGATGTGGGAGGGATGCTGGCATCTCCGATTCATTTAGAGCATGTGACAGCAAGAACACAGACTGGGCTTTTTGGTGTTGGTTGATGGTGGGCTGATCAATTTAAACACATGCGCTGTATGTACACACGTATGTTTTTTGTGTAATTGAGACAAAAAAGGGAAAGAGGAAGAATCGTATGCATTTTGTGTGTTTGCATTTCTGTACTTCAGTACAGTCTCTGCATGTGTTTTTGTGTTGCGTTTACTTGGCCTGAATAAATCGTCCATCAGCTTAGGTGCATTAACATCCCAAGATGAAAACCATCGCTTCAAAATGTTATCCATCTTGGATTTCAGACTTTTTTTTTTAAGTGACAAGTGCTGGTTTAAATCCATTTCATGACCAGGTTTTTCCTTCTGAAATCTTATAAATCTAGCGGGTCCAGTATTGTAAAAAAATATGAATTATATTTTGTAAAAGTTTGCAGCAACAGCAACACAATAACGGTGTTACTGACTTGTGTATTTGAAATTTAAAGGCCCCTAAAAAACAATTTTTCACAATTAGCTCCCTACTCTGAGCAGCACAAATTTCCAAAATTAGAACAGTTTTGGTTATTTTACAAGAGAGATTTCTGGGGGGGGGGGGGTTTCTTTTTCCTATGTGCTCACTGGCCTAAAGTGGGCGGGGCTTCATTTTAAAAGATGCGCCATCATGTGCCTGAGAGCGCCAATCTGTATTTACCAACGTTTGTATCAGAATGTGATGAAGCAGATTGGCTGAGTGGTAAACTCTTAACTCAGCACTCTGCTTGAGCTTGAACAGAAATTCAAAGAATGCATTGGAACCCTAACACAACCTTAACATTAGCTTAGCGGCTTACCAGCAAAGGTGGAGAGTGACAGAATAGGGGGTGTGGATGAGTGGCAGGATAAAACTGATCAACACTGTAAACTACTAGCTTACTGGTCGACATTGCTAACAGTTTATATGTTGGGGGGAGGGGGGGTGAATGTGACGTTGCCTTGTAATTCAGCGGCGGAGTGTCCAAGGGTATGTCATAGATTTTTCACAGATTTTTGGGGTCTAGAGGACAGAATTACTGGACCTCTACAGTAGTCCTGAAGAATCCCATAAGCACAAATATACTATGCATATTTCTATATGCATACAAGAGAATTAGGAGAGCTTTGATTTTAATGCTAACTGACAAAGTTTTGCGGTTAAAATACCAAAATCTGGAGTTCTAAATACTTAGCTTCATTTGTGAGTAAAATCGGATAAATTGAAGTACGGCATGCCTTTAGATTGTTGTAGACTACGCGAGGGAACAGAAGACCACTGTGCAGCCAGCCTTGCTTGAGATACAGCAGATGGCTTTAAATTAAACTCTCATGGACACGCAGTTTGTTGTGCAGGTGTCCATGGAGATCAGAAATATAATCAAATGAATGGCTGTTAAAGTACTGAGAAATCCAGCAAGCAATCAGCAGTTTCTTAGCATATGGAATTGAAAGATTTGTCTTATCAATTAGTTACAATGCATGTGGGTTGTTAATTAAATCTGATATGGTATATTGGCATATATATGGTATATTGCAGCTGTCTATCTACAGGAAAGACAGCTGCAGCATTTAAGAGTTTAGGAACACGTTACAACCCTTTCTAAAATCTTAGCATATCTTATGGCTGCATTCATGGCTTCTGTGGATGGAGACAAAGGTCTCTCTTCCTCCTCTATGTGGGATTTCGCCATGTAGAATTACTGGACATTAGTGGAAAAACGGTGAAAACATTGCAGCCGCAAAGAGGGCTCTTTGGAGAAGAATACACTAAATAGCAATGTGCAAGGTTCCTCTCCAATCATGTGTTTTTAACAGTATTGTTAGTGTTTTAGGGTGAATTTCTGGCATGTCCAAATGAAATCAATGGACATCAATACCCAGAAGGCCACATGAATAAAGTGCACTTTCACACTGAAGACACAGTTTAGGAATTTCTTGGTATAACAAGACCTCAGAGTTCAACAAGTCTCTCCTCTTTCCCAACTCCTGTACAAATGTCTGACAGCTTGGACAGTAAGAAAGAGCCCATGAGATAGGGAAATGTCAGGTCAGTTGACATGTGGTTCTGGGAAATAAAAAAGGGTGGGAGGCTACTGCTGTGGGAGACTAAATGAAATGGCAAAGGCACAGAGAGGAAATTGCGGTCAAACCACTTTAACAGCCAGACCTGCCACTGGAATCATCGGACTATTTGGAAAGCATGTTGATCTGTGGTAAAGATGAACTAACAGCTTTTTGTGCCCACATTACCTCTTGATGCTTGTCAAAATGTTACATCCGAGGTTGAGAATGGGGACATAATGGTGCATACAATGATAAATGTGTGAATTTATTTGCTTCTACCATCTCTGTAGAGTATCTGTTGTTATAGTAAATACATCATGCAGACACATTCTGCCCTCTGGAGACTTTTTAATGTGAATACAAGCACAGTGAGCTACATTTTGCTGTATATATATTCTGTTATTTTCAGGTATTGCTTGTTTTTTCATTCTCACGTTCCCCTTCAGGATTGTGGGGTACTATTTGTGTAGTTTTATTATTTGTATTATTTTCTTACTTATATTTTTTAACTTCTTAAATGCTAAAGCCCATCTATAAATGTAAATTCCTCTCATTCAAAATATTACCATCAAACTATTTGTATTTAAAAAATGTTTCTGTGTATTCGGCTCTAAAGAGAAAATCCACGTAGCCTGCATGAGTGCACGCTCTTGGTTCTAAACTGGTCCTATGGTGCCATCTTGTGGCTGGATTAAGGTATTGGCTATATCTTGTCTCCATCTGGGGAGGATGGCAGTGCACTTATCAGAGATCCTGCATTAGAAATAATGCTAATAGTAATATCTTTTTTTTACATTGCATTTTCAAGGAGGACACTGATATTGCTTTCCTGATTCCCAATGGAAGGCTATTCCAGCAAATCCTCCATTACCCTCTGTCTCCAGCCTTGCCCCGGGGGGACCAACCACAGCTGGTGAGCAGACCTCAGACTACAAGCAGGGGTGTGTGGAGTCAGACGTTCGACAGAGCAGGGTGGGGGCAAGGCCTAGCTACCTCTGAGCGCCACAGGTTACCAGTGCAGGGAGGCCAGAATGGGGCATCTAGATCCTGTGAGAACCCTAGTGGCTGTATTTTGTACGAGCTGGAGGCGGTTAATTGATTTCTGGTGCAGTCTGGCAAACAAGGAGTTACAGTAGTGTAAATGGCTGGACATAAAGACATGTATAAGGGTTTGTGCATCACTGAATGAAAGAAATGATCAAATCTTGGCAATGCTCCTCAGTTGAAAGATGGCCAACGTTTTAATATTGCTAAAATGTTTGGAGAAATTCAAGTCACAATCAAAGACATCCAAGACCTTGTGTCTGCATCAACTGGCAATTTGAAACTTGATGATCAGTGGTGAAATGCAACTAAGTACACTCACAAATGTTTGGGTTTTTTTGGCCCTACATACTGGGGTTTCGAACTCAACCAATGAGATTATTTTTCCTTCCACAACAGCTTTGCCTCAAAAGTGTATGCGGAACCAAAACCCCATTCTGCGAGGAGCATTTACCGTGACTTCCAGCTTGAGCGCACTATGTAGGCCACTCACTGCCATGACTTGGACAGTGAGGACATTCATTTGGCTTTAGAGACGTGTACTACCTTGCATAAGAAGTCACGCGTGAATCACATGGCCTCATACTGTCTGATCAGGACTTGAGAGCATGAGTAACATCGCACAGCCACAGTTTGGAAAACCAAAACACACCAAACTACTTACATGACATCCTGGCGGCCAGTTTCTCTCTGGATGATGAGTATAATAGTTATTTTCTGTAGTGGTGGAGATGGTAGTGAGTTATTCATACTAAAGAATGACTTTAAAACTCATGTTAGCAACACTTTTGTCATCTACCTGCCATTACTGAGTGAGTTTGCTGACTTTACTTGTGCTCGTGGTACACTTTGTTTAGCATTGTCACACATAAACAGCAAAACAAGAAGTAAAAACACCGTACCTCATCAGGAGACATGTGTATTGTTTCTTCCTTGTGGTCCCATTCCACTTCCTCTCAGTCAGGTGGCTTAATTAAAGTGGGTATGCAATTGATCACATGACTACCAAGGGCGGCTGTGGCTTGGTGGCAGAGCGGGTCGTCGACCAATCGGAAGATCGGCGGTTCGATCGCGGCTTCCCCCAGCCTTGTGTCGAAGCATCCTTGAGCAAGAAGCTGCGCCTTCGGTGTGTGTGAATGGTTAGTTTAATTTGTACTGATGGGCAGACAGCTCCTGCCATCAGAATATGAATGCGTGTGTCTGGGTAAATGTGATTTGTAGTGTGAAAGCGCTTTGAGTAGTCGGATGACTAGAAAGGCAAGTACAGTCCATTTACATTTTACTACCTGTGCGTAAAAGGTGTCGCTCATAGTGATGAACCCGCAGAGAATTATCAGTCGACTCTCCAGTTTCCCTCAGCTCCATGCAGCATTTTAGCCTCCTTCAGCTCATCGTTTTGGTTTTTTGTCCTGCAACTTTGCTGGTGAACATAGTGGAGCATTTAGAAGCTAGATATTTCCCTCAGGAGTTGGTAGAGACCAATCAGAGCTTAAAGGAAAGTGCATATTGGACTTACATTCATCAGATTGCCAGAATCATGTCTCCAAATTAATGCTAATCCATATCTGCTTTATTCCAGGTTAAACTCTTATACCAGAAAGGAAATTCTCTTCACACAATAAATATGAAGTTGGACCCAGCAGCTGGTTAGCTTAGCTTAGCATGAAGACTGGAAACAGGGGGCGACAGTTAGCCTGGCTCCGTTGTTAGGTAATCCATTCTAATGTAAAAACGTGTGTGTTAAGGAGGATTATGTGCAGGACTCTTTATTTGCTGACACAATAGGTCATACTCATAGTCTCCATATTGCTTCCCAGTTTGAGCCAACTCACTTTCTGTTCAGTCAGGTCTACAAAACATCAGTATAGCTCCCTGAAAATACTTTAACATAAAACGTTCACAGTGAATTTAGCAAATTAAACATTTTACTTGCAGACATGATCAGAAGAGAAAATGTAATATTGACTCACAAGCCAAATCAAAACCTGACAGATGATTAACGGCACTGTGTGGAGTTTGGAGTGGCCGTTAAGTGAACTGCAGCCGGCATCATGTTGCTCACGGGAGATCAGGTGTCGGCGTGAGCGAGCATCCAAGGCATGGGCCCGAACAAAAATGGCGAATTAGCAGACAGCCCACCATGTGCAAAGCGACGACCGATGGTACGTCGTCGCCGCCGCAGCTGCGACATGACGTCACACGCACCGTCAGTTTCTCCATCAAATAGAATCCCGCTCTGAACATACTTTCAGTTATCCTCTCTGTTAGTTGATATCATCCCTGGGACACACAAAAACGCCCCATAATAGAGCACCACATTGAGACTCACCCAGGACTCACGGCCCTACCGGTTACATGCACACAAACAAAAAAGTGGTTCAGGAGGAATTAAAGGCCATGCCGGAAATGGGAGTAATAGGAGCGCGGACCCCATTTCTGAGCTAATGTTAGCTATTGTGTCACACTGTTGGCCATACACTTCACATCCTTCGGATTGTCGCGGAAAAACCGTCACGAGTCCTTTACGTAGAAATCTGTCCACATACTGTTATAGGCAATCGAGAAAGGAAGGTCTAATTTTTTCATTTTTTACCTTACAATCCGTTCACACATTGGCAATAAAAAGCCGTCAATACATGTAAAGAATTCCACACAGCACCTTTAATGCAATAATAAGAATCATTTTTTTTTATCAGACATACATTTTAAAAAGCCCAGCCGAAATGTGATACAATTTTATTTGACTCCAGATGTTTTTCCTGTTTGGAGAATCATTAGAACTGCATCAAACTGATGATGCCCACAAGCAAGAACTCCGTTTTTAAGACTCTACAGGACGAAGTGATGTTTTAAACGTGAGACGTAACGCTCAGGGAGAGAACGATCCCCCGTGAGGCCTGATGGAAAGCAAACAGGATAGGAGAGTGAGTGGTGATGGGACTGATGTTCAAGTTGAGAGGTCACAGGGCATATAGTAGCTGTTCATAAAAATCTGCTCCATGAGGACATTCATTGTGCTCTGAATTCGGGGATATGTGTCTATTCTGCCCTCTGCTGGTCGACAAGAGAAACTGGATTGTACTGTATATTCCGGCAGATGCTTTATTTTCTATGGAGCCCCAAAGTGTTCAATTTTAAATAAATATATATGACGTAAATAATCACATGAATAAATAGTTTTTAATAAAATATATTAATGAAACAATAATTTGTTAAATAATTACAAGAAATGATTAAACTTCAAGTAATTGTTGTGAAATGTAATTTCATCATTCTTATTTTCACAATAAGAGTTTTATATTGTTCCATTTTTATTTCAGAATTTTTAATTTGAAAATGGCACTTTTAATGGTCTGCTTTTATTTCATAATGTCACTTTTACTAACCCCCTAATCCCTAGTCCCCTAACCTCCTTTTTTTATTTAGCTTAACAACGCACAATGCACAAGGCAGGGGGTATCAGTGATTTGCTGAAAGGGGAGAGGGCGGTGATGACACCATGGCCATTGGAAAAAATGCCATGATGAAATAATAGCAGCCTTTTGAAAAGGAGCATTTTAAAAATAAAAATGTCTGGAATTGAATTAAATTCAAATCCAATAAAATTCAGTTATGAAAATACGTTAATAACATTTCAAAATAATGAGTTGAGTTTTAATAATTTCTTCAATGATATCACAAATTGTTAGATTATTTATATATTTTACACAACTTATTCATGTGATTATTTATTTCATAAATGTCTTTTTTATTTATTTAATTTTAAACGCTTTGGTTTTACATAATTGTCGATGTCAAAGACACTCAGGGAAAAAAACACAAACACCAGTAATGTTTAACATAATTTATATTTATTTTCTTTCGAACAAAATGTTAATAAATGTATTTGTTTTACGTCCAAAAAAGATCATGACTCGTGGGACGCATTTTATAAATTATTTCATCCAAGTCTTTTGTAGAAAAAAAAGAAAGTAAATTAGCAAACTAAAGCATCTCTAGTATGACAATATGACAACTTTTTCATAATTTTTTCTCTATATGTGAACCCTTTTCTCAATTCAAGCTCCTTTTTTTTTGTGTATTTTTCTTAAGACCTCTTTATCTCGTCTTATTAACATCCAACTTAGTCCTACTCATCAACTCACACCACTGCTTTAGACAACAAAAAATTGCGGCAAAAATCTCAAAAAACAGACAAAAACCAAGGAGGCAAACATAAAACACAGTGAGATTCCAACAGTGCGGGTGGGTTGGGGAGGTCTGGGAAGGGGGTGGGGGGGGGGGCATTTGGTGATCCCACATCCTCAGGACATATTTACAACAGAAAGGACAAGGTGGTGGCGGTGGCAGTGGTCGGGGAGGGTAGGTGGGGCTTTGTGTGGCAGGGTTCATCTGCATAGATCCACAGGACTCAGATCATGAACAGCTAGAGATCACAGAGGTGGAGCACAA
Organism: Coreoperca whiteheadi; assembly: GCA_011952105.1. Classification (NCBI taxonomy): domain Eukaryota; kingdom Metazoa; phylum Chordata; class Actinopteri; order Centrarchiformes; family Sinipercidae; genus Coreoperca; species Coreoperca whiteheadi. The sequence continues at coordinate 12,383,150 of CM022483.1, forward strand.
AGTGTGGGCGTATTACATCCGCTGCTGTCTTCAAGGGAATGTAGTTCTCGTCATCACAGTTTGTCAAGGAAAACGAAACGAAACAACACGGCACACGAGAATATCGAGCAAAAGGGGAAACAGATAGAGTAAATTGGTGTGGGGGGGGGGGGGGGGGTATGGGGGACTAAAGTCTATGAACTACATCTTGAAAATCCAGAGGGTAGACTTGACATGCCACTCTGACGATGTGTGTGTGTGTGTGTGTGTGTGTGAAGAGCAATGTGTCAAGCTGTTAATGGGGGGGGGCACTGAACAAAGCCAAGAGCAATTTGGAGGTCAAGTTAAAACTCCAATCTGTCTTTACAGGGACAGTTCACCCCAAACTCAAAAATACATATTTCTCCTCTTGCCTGTAGTGCTGTTTATCTAGATTTCTTTTGGTGAGTTGCCGAGGTATCGCCCCTCGAGATATCAGCATATTGTGAATATAATGGGACTATGTGGCACTCAGCTTATAAAAGAAAAAATTTTTTTTTAAATTTTTGGTGCTTTGAGCAGCACAAGCCGAGTGCCATGTAGTCCCATTTTATTCAAAAAATGCAGACACCTCTACGGCCGATATCGCCAAAACTCAGCAACCCAACGCCGAAACTATCCAAACGGATAAAGAGCACTACAGGTAAGAGGAGGAATATGTGTTTTTGGGGTGAACCGTCCCTTCAACTGATTATTAGAGGCAACCAGGATGGAGGACAAAAAACTGCCTCAATAAAGAATTTTTACGTCCTTAGCTTTCATTTTCCATAATCACCAGTTGCTCATGGTATCAAGAGTTATATATTGGATGGAGCTCTTTTTCTGCCCAATCTCAGCGCATTCCTAGCTACAAAGGGGAGTTGACACTCTTCTTAATCCCTGCGTGACCCGTCCTCGTGTCAATGTGCACTTCACTAGCAGCAGCCATGCAGAAAAAACAAACAAAAAAAAAGCGGAACAAAATCGGATGGATCAGCCCTTATAAACTCCTCACACTCCTTGCACGCTGACACTGACACAGCCCTTTGCTAGTCTGTGAAAGATAGCGGTTGATCAGCTTGTCTAAGGGTATTTAAGAGTCGACAGATTGATTGATTGATTGACTGACTGACTGGTCACTTGCACCAACTCTACCATACAGAAAAGCCAAGCCAACAGTAGTGAATATGCCACACTAACACTGGCTGTTTTTGTTTCTATATTGCTCCACTGCCAGTATCTGCCTCACTGGGCGTATGCAGCAGAGAGGCACTCAAAGATCTGGGGCCTCATTTATCGAACCAAGCGCAGAACAAATTCTAAATGGGTGCGTAGGAACCTTCTGTACGAGCACCAATTTTTTTATTTTATTTTATTAAACGTGCGCACCCACAACGTCACGGAATGAACAATGATGAATCTCACCCGGCCAACAGCCATCTGCAGGCGTGAATACAAGCTCATTTACACACAGACAAGCCCCTGGAACGCCATACAAGGCCAACCACACCTCTTGAACGTTACTTGTAATGACTCCTCTTATTTTCCATTACATTGTGTTTCCACTAGTTGTCTAGCCATTTCCAGCGATTAGGTTGCGAGTGATGAGGTTTGCACAATTCATCAAGATCTCCCAACTGTCCAAACATAAAAAAGAATATTGCGTCTAGGCTCGTGCCGATTGGCGATCCGATCGACTATCGACATTCGAAGAGACGATCGCAGTTTTCTTCCCTGCCGATATTAGGGAACTATATTGATATAGAAAATAAAAGTCTAAAATCTGATCTCTACTGTGTGTACTCATGCGGCGATGATGATCACTGTGTGCGTCCATCGGGGCCGAGCCACAGCTCCTTTCCCCACTGCGTCATCTTTACTCGCCCGGTCTATTTTCGCCGGACCGGCTCACGTCTCTGAGGCGTGAAATTCACTTGTGAATCTATATAAACGGCTGTAATTAATTCCTAATCATGTATTTCATTTGTTACTGACTTTGTCTTCTGTTTCTGTTGTCAGACGTCGGAAGTATTGCGAAACCCTTATTTTCTGATCACTAAATAAGCAAAAATACAGGTTAATGACGGCAGTAGTGCTGTGAGATCGGCTATATTGGCGAATGATCACAGAGAAAGTTAGAGGGTGCGACTATATGTAAAGAAATCATGACACAGCATAGGGAAAGGTAAAAAAATATATATATATAAACCTGTCTTAATTGAATCAATGAAAATCACAGGTGCTCAGTGGTGCAGTAGTCGAGAAAGCAGATGAAAAAGAGGCATTAAAGACATAGTGAAATGACAAATATATTTTCCTGAAGTTCTGGTCCTGTGTCAGTTATTCATGTATCTCTTGTTACGTGCTTAATATGTAAAAAAAACCAAAAACCAAAAAAAAACAACAACATTTATTTGTATTTTAATATGAAAACCCTTCTCCTCACTTTTCCTCTGATTTTGAACGATTTATGTGGAGCTCGATGGCGGTTACCTACCCTTATCCAGTCAAAAGCGATATGGGTCGACTAACGCTGCCCATCATACAAAACCGCTAGCTAATGGCTGGCTAGCACAGCGATATCTTAGTAGGAGGTGTGTGCGTTCGGAATTCAGCTGGAAAACACTTTTTACTTTACATTTCCAAAGAATGTGACTGCGCTCTAATTTATTCATTTTACCCTTATATCCTCCTCCTGATCGAACAACGTGGGTGAGGGAGGCCTGAGTGGAGGCAAACAGCCTGGTGGCTCCCCTGCTCCGGGCCGTATTCACTAAGCCACGCCCACTTTGGAGTGATCCAATCACGCTTGCAGGATTTGATTTAGATCCCTCCCGTAACTATGCTAAAGCTGAAGCTAACGATGCCCTAACTTCCGTTTTCCTGTGACTTTAATGGCATAATTTCACTCTGAAAGAAATTATTCCATTTGTTTCCAACTAAAAAGGGGAAAAGCACAGCCTTCAGGAACGAATGCTCACACGGCTGACGGAAGAGTTGGTTTGTGTATTTGTAGTTTAGGAGTCGGCTTCCCCGCGATTGCACCCGTGTACCAGTGGGGTTTTGTTGGTACACGCGGTCAGGAGTGGTTCTAATTGTACGCACACTCTCAAGCGCAAGAATAAATTGCTCAATCGGATGTGCGAAGAAAAGAGCGCACGCGCGGTTGATAAATGAGGCCCCTGGTGTTTTGGCATCATGCGACTGTTCCCTAGTGTCCCTGCAGTGTCACGCACGACAACACCAAACCCTCTCTGTGGCGTTAAGACGAGCCACTGCCCCGTCTGCAACAGCGACACTTGTGTATGAGGTAAACTGAACCCTTTAGAAACCGGAGAACACCACTTCCTGTCCGGGTGCCATGGCGACTGAGCTCATCATTAACTCCCGCGCCATCCTGTGATCATGAGCTGCACCGTCACTACCTTTGCCACTTCATCACGCCTTACTTGCTCAATGGCCCCACAAGTTAGAGGAGAGAGCAAGCCAGTCTCAGAGCACTTAAGGTCCTAAAACGTGTAGGCATGTAAGGGGTTGAGAGAAGGTCTAGTGGGACAAAATACAAGCTGAACATTAGAATATAGAAGAATCACATATATTTTGTTTCCAGAGAAACAAGACCCACATGAACGATGGATGAGATGGTCCTGGCAGGCCCTCGAGCAACATCACATACAAGGTAGTGAGAACGTGCCTCGAAGGTTAATGGAGGGTAGGAAGTGGAACACGGTAGATATGTAAAAAAACATTCTGGCACCTGAAAGAAAATGCAGCAAAAATCTAAAGGTAATGATGAGTGAGAGCGCACACTTCATCAATGTCCATTTTTCCGCTGACATGCCATCCATCCACACACCGGAAACGTCGGGAAGGGAGGGGGAGGGTGGAGGGGAAGGGAGGGAGGGCGAGGAGAGGAGAGACAATGTGCTAGAAAACATTCGGATGGAATAGAAACAATGAGCAGGTTTCAAGTGACAAGAGGTCAGTTCTTTAGGGGGGTGGTTCTCAAACATCTCGTTTTCGGTCGATGTCCAATCCCAGCTCCCTTAGCTCCGGTTAAAACCCTCCCACTTCCTGTGGTTGTTGGTTCATCGGCGGCAGATTGGAGAGGCATTTCCAGCATGTCTCGCCAGATGTGTCCCTGGCAGCCATGAAATTGTAAAAGCCTTAATCCTCTCGAGCGACATCACTCTTTACAAGCACCAGATTCAGCCCCAAGGTTCACTCCTCATTCGAAGCGCTCTCCTCCGGCGAGAAAATGGCAGCCACGCCCACCAACGTAGAATTATGGGAGGCTGAAATGATGATGACAGTGTGTAGGAGGACAAGGGCAAGGAGGCAGATCTTCAGTCGCCCGCTGCACAGTCTCGGGGTGGCAGCGGACGTGACCGAGGCCCCCTCGGGCTGGCAGGAAGAAGCAGTCCTTTTTAGTGTCCCGCCTGAAGGGTTGTCCATTTTGGAGTCCCATCGGACGTCGCAGCACTCCGCCTCACTGTCTGATAGATGAGCTCCCAAGAGCCCTGAGAAAAGTATTGACACAGGTGAAAAATGCTGTTTTTCTACTCTGTCTTAAAACAACAGTCCGATGTCCATATGAACATTGAAACTATTAAATTCAGCAAATTAAATTACAGACAAACCAAGTTATGTTAACAGTGAAATATTATATGAAAACAAAGAATGCCATTAAGCAGTCCAACTTATTGATTTGCATTGGGCATCATAGTATCAATGGCAATATTTATATCATTTCATGATATGTGTGCATCATATATTACTTGTTAATTTAGGTCCAGTAAAAGGCCAATATCAGCCTGATGAATAACCAAACGGATACAGTACATGTATAATCTAATATAGCCTGTCTTCAGGAGCAGTGTTAGGAAGTAGGGCATCTTAATGAAGCCTGAAAAACGGTTCCAGTTCAGTTACAAACAGCATCCGTTAATAACAACAATCCAATTTGCATTGAACAGTTTAACTGCAGCACAGTGATGGTTATCGCATCAACACTGACCGTCCTTTTGGACATCCTTCGGCTCTACAGACGGATCAAGCTCACTAGACCTCAGTTTGTGTCACGACGCCGAGGACCGGACACAGTGACCCTCCGCTGAACTCAAATTAAAGTCCACGGCCACACAGAGGGTGATGCATCACCGCATCAGTTGATGACTCTGGAAGTCCTAACTTGCCAGCGCGTAAAAGGAGCTGTCACTGCACTCAGCTGCACAGGGAAAACTAGACTGCTGGGGGGAAACCTCACTTAGTCCTCACCGAACTGAAGCAGAGGGAGAGAGCGGGTTAGGGGCGATAAGAGCAGATCTGGGATTGGCTGATCCGACATTGATAAAGCTTATTCCTGGACTAAAAACGCATCAGGAATTAAGAAAAAAATGACCAAAAAACTATTTAATTAAGGACATTAAAGGTTGCCACAATGGTAGGCTAAACAGGTCTTTGGCTAAACAGGTGGTTACTGACTCATTCAAACCCCCTCACACCCACAGTTCACCTGAACAGGTGTTTTAACTTATTCTACCTGATTCCGCCTCTTCTCCCTTTAACTGCGTGGGCATGTGCAGACAGTTTGATTCACATCTCCATGACCCCCCCTGTAGGTTACGTTGCTCATGTGAGAGTGAAACCTACACCTTTATAAAGGGCTGTATGAACATTTCTGCGGTGGAGTGGGGGCTTGAATTTTATATTTCACTTCTTTTTTTTTTTAAAGCAAAACCCTGCCCAATATTTTATTTGTACAAAAACACCTTCCTGCTCTACCAAGTCTACCCTCTCTTCAGAAAAACAAACAAATGCATCGCCCTCACCCTTTTCTGAACACCCTTCCTCCCTTCGACGGTCACTTAGCTCATACATTTTTGGCGACCTCACGTAATTCCCGGCACAGATCCACCCAGTATCAACCTGAGCAGAGGTCTCATCAGCGGGAAAAACTGAAAACACCAGTGCGGCTGTCTTTTATGGTGCTCAGCTCTGCCGGACAACTTGCCTGCTGGCATATAGCCAGCGTCTGCTCCTCTGAGGCAGAGTCCTTGGTGAGTACTACTGTATAAACTGCAGTAAATATTGAGAGACGGGCCCAATTCAATTTATCAATACATTGTTAAAATGTCCTTGTTTGAGCTCGGCTGTGCTCAAACACGCCACTAGATGTCATCAGAAAGCCTTCAGAAACACCTTGCTGTTTTCCTGGAGGAATACCATTCCAGTCAACATGGAGACACACACTGTGGATGAATAAATACTGTGCGTCCTTTTTTCAAAACGTTATTCATTAACATAAATTAAATCGGAAGGTGTTCTCTGAGGCAGTAGGGCATGCAAGGCCACACAAACACCCCCGCATGCAAACGCGCACGCCGCACTTATCTGCTGCTGTTGTAAACAGGAAGTAACAGTGGGCAGTGAGTCAGTGTTAACCTGTGCAGATGAAGCTGGGGCTGCCGCCGTGGATCAGGTCGTCGTTATCGGGCAGGATGAACGGACAGCTCTGCTGGACCTCCAGGCAGTACTGGTGGCACGGTACCCTCTTCTGACAGGACCGCTGGGTGGTGGGGAAATACTGAGCACACAGCCAGGGCTTATAGGCCGTCTGAGGAGGAGGAGGAAGAAGAAGAGAAGACGACGTTAATAGATGCTGCTTCATGATCCACTTTGAGGACTGGTGAAAGTGGCTTGGCTCTACTGGGTCTTAGGCCTCCCTGTTGATAGTAGATGTGTACAAGAGTCATTTGTCCCATTTGTCATCCTTACACCTTGTCCTGTAAAGCAATTACCTGTATATTCAAACCAGTGAGCGTCAGATACAAACATAGATATCAGCCAAGGGGAGTCTACTCGCAGAGCCACTGGGATTTTGGATCAATCTTACTGCGGAGCAGAAGCTAACAGAAAGTAAACCATGCCAAATACAGTGTAATCATTTGCCTATTTATGGGATATGAATTATGAGAAGCTGCTGCAGCAAGGTTTTACACAAGCTTTTGCAATAATAAAGGTTAAAGGCACTTTTACGCCACACTAGAGCTGCAACTAACAATTGTTTTCATTATCAATTAATCTGCTTATTTTCCTAAATTAGTAGAGTAATGTTTGGCCTACAAAATGTCAGAAAGTACTGAAAAATGCCCATCACCATTTCCCAGAGGCCAAGGCGATGTCTTCAAATGTCTTGATTTTGTCTGACCAACAGTTCATAGATATTAAATGTAGTATCATATAAGACAGAAAAGCACCAAATCCTGACATATAATAGGCAGGAACTGGACTGTTTTTTTTGTGTGGCAATTTTCATTGAAAAATTACTTAAATGATTCATCAGTTCTCAAAATTGTTGTTGATTAATTATTTTCAATCAGCTAGGCGCCCTTTGCTGCATGCATGTCATCCCCCCTCTCTCTCTCTCTCTCTCTTCAGCTGCTCCTATCAAACAAAAATCCCCTTCAAAATAAAATACTAATCGTTTCAGCTCTACCACACAGCTATGGAGTGGTTTGTCAAAAACCTTATAACCTTATATTTTATAAAGGTATAACAATGCAAAATTAAACGGCATCAAATGACCTCATCAAATTTAAGTTTCCAGGTTGAATTTTCTGTAGTTCGCTGTGTGAGGCAGAATGTAATGCAAAATGCACAGACTTATGTGCATAAGGAGGCAGATGGTGACATGTAATAGCCAAAGCCTCAGGCTTGGAAAGCTTAGCAAAACAAAATGAACCAAGGGCAAACCACAGTCTGGATTCATTCTCATTTTTAGTTTTTTCTTCATGGGCTTTTTACTGAGATTAACAGCAGAGAAGGGAAATTACAGCAAAGAGCACAGAAAATCCATCGTACAGCAACTGTAATCGGATTTGTTTAGAACCCTCTCCCGCTGCCAAAATCTCTACTAACCTGGTGGGATGAAAGGTCATCATTTGTCCGACCAACAGCTTACATGTGAGTCTGTGTGACGTTTGCTACATGGTCTGGTTTGCCTGTAAATGGGCAGCGTGACCCTAAATAAAGTTTATAAAAAAGGGTTACAAGCAAAGAAAGAGCAACGACCCAAACTTTGGATCAGGCAAAAGAAAATAACCACTGTTTGTTTGCCAGTAGAATACGTGAGCCCTTTTACTTCACTGGGTGTCCATACTAAACATTTGAGTCTGACTGAAACTGGACTTTTGAGGCCACTACTGATAGCAACATTTGAGTTAAAATATAGTTAACATTAACATGGTGACAAATGGAACATCGGGATATTTCCCAGTCGAAAAATCTACTTGTCAAAAACAGTGACAGCAACTATAAGAGTAAACTGAGTAGTAAATAACTATAAATAACAACAATAAACACCAATACAACAATAATATGCTTAATTTGATATAAGAAGAATTAGACTAAAGTATTAAAAATGCACAGAAAAGCAGAAAAAGAAGTAGCGTGCGATGTGGGTTAACCCTTTGAAAGTCCCAGCCATGCTAGCCGCTGTGTGAGGTCGGCCGCTAAGGTCAGCATGCTAGCATGCTAACATGCTCACAGCAACAACGCTAGCATGCCGATGTTTGGCAGGTATGATGTTTGACACGTTTACCATCTTGCGTTAGCATGTTAGCATTGGCTGATTAGCAACCACAAAGTACCGATGAGGCCGCTAATCAGCAAATGTTGCTTAGCTTAGTGCTAATTAGTCACTTCTGCTAGAGCTACACTGCCAGTGTGGCTAAAAAGTCAGCAATAACTAATGAATCTTTAGCTATAAATGTATCCTGTCATCTGCGACTATAGTGTGTTTTCACGACACGTCATCAACCCGGAAGTCGGCCATATTGGCGATACTGAACGTAAACAATGCCACTGAACCGAACGGAACTCGCAAACTTTTCTTGGCTAAAAATCTGATTCTAATCTCATTTCTTAACATTCTCCAATAGTACAAGACCTGCATATTTTCTGTAAAATGTTACTGAAATGTAGTTAATGATGCTATACTTATTATGACTGTATTCTAGGTAAAAGACCTGACCTGTAAACAGACTGGGTGCCGTGCGTTAATATGAACGGAAAACAAGGACCACGCTCACCTGAGGACTCACTGACGTCACGCTACTAATGTCGTGTAAATCGAACCTAGCAGAAACATAGGGATGCTGCTGCCCATTCTTTGCTTTTTTTCATGGTTTAGACTTAATAAATTAGTAGAAATTAGTCTTCAGCGGTGTATTAACCGTTCAGTCCATAATGTTGTTTACGTCCGAGTATCTCCAATATGGCCGCGCATCTGGGTAACTGACCAAACCGTGACGTAGGTGCAAACCCTCTATTCAGGTTTCTATTGTGATGCAAGCTACAGAACCTTTATGTCAGCAGATTCAACTCAATCACAGCTCCGCATTTTGGTTCTGAAGTTTCGACACATATGCAGATATACAGTACACCCGTGATAGGCTAACAGCTAGTAATGGTGGCACATCCCATGCATCCGTCCGACTCTCTTATATATGCCTGGGTTTGGATGCCACCCTCTGTACGATAGCGCATGTTCTGTCTCATATTAGCATGGCAGGTCGTGTGCACAGCAAAGCGGTGCCTTACAGTGTGCAACCCACTCAAGGTTACTCGATTGTCAACATCAGCAACCTGGGCTGCTTACGTCATTGCGGCTCCAATCAGTCGGCTGTGTCGCCTATAGCCAGAAGGCAACGCAGTCACCTACTGCCTCGCAGAAGTCAGTAAGGCATGCGAGGGAAAGGTCGGTCCGTTAAGTAATAGAAGAAATGTGCCGCTAAGTGATGAAAGGTCTTAAGAGAGTCATTTGACTACCTGACACATTCAAGCAATGGGGGTACAGCAGCCGTTTCCAAGTCATGAATCACAGACAAAACAAACCATTAGCAGCAATCCGGTAATTACCAAGTAGGAGAACAATATTTCATATAGCGAAGGGCTCATTGCATGGATAAAACAGTCTCAATCCAAAAATGGCAAACGCCTAACCCTCCTCCTAAAACGATCCGAGGCACGCTGTGCGATTTGTGCAGACTTAAAATGCCTTTATTTTACATGGCAATGTGTATAAAAAATGACCAACGCATTGGGACAGACACAGGTCTTCTTCGGGGTCGCTGTCAGCACTATCTTACACGCCTTTGTTGTGTTACCCTGATGAGCTGGGTAACAAGGTGGTTGTCTGTCAATATGCTAGCACACCTGAAGTATCCAAAGAGCACCTGTATGCGATTGCCACAAAGGCCCAGCAGCGCTTCTACTCCATCGTCTTTCTAGGAGAATAATATGTTCCGCATTAGGAGAGTTTTACACACACAAAAGCAATATTTTGCAAGAAACATGATCTTGTTTAAAAGCCTTTGAACACTTGGTTTCAAATCCTAAGGAGCTATTTCTTTAGAAATCAAATATTCCCGACTAAATCAAAGTGAAAGTAAAAAAAACAACAACATTATTCTTAAGTATTACTTATGAAGAGTTTAATATAAGTCAGCGAATCTGCTTCATCTGGTTTGATCATATTTGATTGGACAGCGTGCTGCCCCATGCCAATAGAGCCCCTTCGACTGGAATTGCACTGAAACACACTTTCGGTCTTGCAGTTGTCAAAATGTTTGTCACAGAATCAAGTCAACGTTTCCCGGGAATTACAGGCTTTTACGTTTGTTGCTAACGTTTTGGCATTTAGCATGTGCAATGATAGCCACCTACGGAAACACCACCACAAACCCAAATCCCGTGGAGACACATGGCACAGGAGAGAACAGTTAATTACCCCCCTGTGTTATCTAACCACAGAGGAACATCTGTGGCTTGGAGGTGGGATAGTTAACTGTCACTGTGGTTTTAAAGTGTCATGGATGTTTGGTTAAATTACACCCAGGACCTCCACAAGGCTAAAAAGGTAAAGCTTCTGCGCCTCCTCCAACCTCCCCTGCACTTTCGAAAATGCTGAGAAATCACATGGTGGTGTCCTGTTTGGACAGACATACAAAGATAACACACGCTGGACAGGCAATTAAAATAATTATAATAATCTGATTATGGCGATGAGAATGGTAAGGATGAGAACAGTGTGGACCCGAACGCCTATGAACTTCATGCTGATGTGTGTGTGGAATATGACGTACCGTAGGGGTTCAATCCTCGTACCTGTTTGCTCGTCCTTCAAAAAAAACCAAAAAGGTCAACACTGTGGTTTTAGTGCCTTGATGGGACATCTCTCTCCATTTGAATCCAGGTTACGCTCATAGTGCCGAGTAAAACATGGTTTTCTGTGGATATTCTGTCATAATGTACATGTTCGTTCAAACCGCAGTGGCTACACCGCTTTGCATGTTAGAGGCTCATTTGGAGGAATCAAACCAACCTCTGATTTTGGCAGCAGTGCTCTCACCGTAGAGGGGCAGTTTCTGCGTGGAGGAGAAACTGGCTCAAGGCCAAGATAAAATCATTCAGATCATTGATTACGTTTGGGTTTTAAGAGTTCGGGGTATACTGTCGCAGTCGGAGGTGTTAAATCCATGACTTAATTCGCGATGATTTAACATAAATTCTTGCCGGCGGTGAGATAATCCGTCTTGGGATACTGCGGCCACCAAAAGAGAACCAAAACAATACGATTGAAGTCAGACAGGAAATCTGGGTCCTCCTGAAGATGCATGCTGGCAGTTGCCAAGGTAACGGCTTTTTCTGCTTTTCATTAGAGCTCAATGGGTACTGCCCCACTCTCTGTTGGTTTTCTGCTTGTGTGCACGTCTAAGCGTGCATCCAGGTCTGCGTGCGCGCGCGTGTGTAAATGTGTGCGTGCATGTGCTCAGCGTGAAAAGGGAAGCGTATGAGAGCAAATTGAGTTAGTCAGGAAACAGGCCTGGAGTCTGATTTGATCAGTCTAATGTGTGATCAGTGTGAATGGGAACCTGGCACTCAAGAAGCCTCTGTCGCCATGCAGCTTAGTCTGCTTCAAACAATGTACTGAAGCCCGGAGACACAAACAGGAAAGACGCCACGCTGCCAACCGTTTCCACCGGGGCTTCATGCCTGCAGCTGATTTCAGCCCCGGCCTGGCCATTTGTACACGCAGCGTTTCACCTCCCTTTAGGTGTCACGTCGGGCAGCACTTCAAATTTAAATTTGAAAGATGATATCGAGGAGAAGGTGGTCCTGATGATGTGGACATTTACATTAATGTAGAGATATAACACGATGTTTCCTGCCGGTGCTTACATGCAAATCTTTCAAGCCTAAAAATAACGTTTGAAAATTAAGATTCAAACGCTGACGCTTTGGCAGATTAAGTGTCAGCAGCGCTGGCATCTGAATTTCACCACAGCGATGACTATTATATAAGAATCAGACTAGAAAAAGTCATGGACTGCTTCTTATTTTCCGTAGCATGCAGTCCTCTTACTCTGGGACCAGCTGCTACACCAGCCAAAAGATACTGTTCAGAACTTTATTAAAAAGAAAATGAGCCTGGGTTTGCGGTACATATTACTTTGATCTTTTATGTTTTGCTAATTAACTTCAACGCTCGATATCGTTTTGCCCAGAAACTCGTCAAGAAGCATCAGACAACAGTGCAACCTCGGAGCAGACGCATCAGGTGGTCTTAAATACTGTTTTGGTCAAAGTGAAATTTGAATTCACCTTCAGTTTTGTGCAAGCAAATGGAACTATTGTGAAATGGCAGCTACTGGATAAAAAACGATAAAAACATCCCCATTTGGGGAAACAACTATATAACTTAACTTGACATAATATGTCAAAGTTATATACATATGTGGCCTACAGTGTGTGCGTTGATCCAAGACAGTCCGCATGGCTTTGGCATGTTCTGTTAGCGATTTAGGGCATCTGTCCCTTTGCAACATGCAGCACTTAGGAGCCCCCGTTGTGGTGTTAAGTTTGTATTGCACTCTGAAAGTGGAAGTTACGTAACCTAGTTTGAGTGGAGGCTAGTTAGCCTTGCTCTGTAACGTAAGCACTGACTCCCACGGCAGTATTTTTATCTTAATTCACGTTACCTAAAAATCTGCTGAGGCGTCGGCCGCTCCCACCCATTCAGTGGCGGGTTCGCTCCACATTATAGAAGCTATAAAGTTACAGCAACACTTAGCAGCCTTCCTTTCATGGTGCCAGGTGTGGTGGTGGTGGCTCACAGCAATGAGTAGGCCTGTAACCTTAGCGCCTTCGTACGTTACTCCACAATTCGAAGATGGAACTAAGCAACTGCCACGTCAGCTAACATCAGTCCGAAGCTTTCTGTTTGGCAAATACAAATTTAACTAAATACCTACACAAGTCCAAAAAACACGGATGATATTCAGTATATATGGATTTCTTAGCAATCAATCATCTATTTCATAATGTACTGATGTTGCCAGCAGCATCAGGTAGCGAGCTGTACTACATGAAAAAGGATGAGGAGAATGCTCAATGTAATATAAATTAGCCACCACAGAGAGAGAAATGTATGATTTACGATGTAATGAGATGAGCCTTGTTAAACAAACAATGGCTCGCTGCTTGGCTTGAGGGGGATCCGCAGCTCAGATGGATAACAGCCTCCCCCCCGTGACGTTTGTGTTGTGAAAGCGGGTCAGCTTTGGTCATTCCTCCAGCATCCGGCAGTTCTCGGCTGTCTCAGGCTGACAGCTCCTGTAATTCTGACATGCAAAGCCGCTCTTCCTCCATTCTTCGTCGCCCCGGCGCCGGGCTTCCCCTCGCCATTCCCATTCCCATGCCTGTCCCCTGACACAGAGAGGACTGTGGGAGAGCTGGAGGAACCACTGCGCAGCAGAGAAACATAAGTGTTTGCACTGTATCCATCAGTCACCACAAGGACAAACGCCAAATAACAGGATGATTCCGCCCAAGTAAGTGTGTTTAACATTGTTGAGAGTTCTTGCTGTTTGAGACTCAGTTTTTTTTGCCAAGCTGAAACTGATCCTAGAACACAACCTGGACTTTGAACCACAACCTGGACCTGGATGAAGAACAACTGAAATGGCTCCTGAGCGGCAGCTGCAACATAAAATCATAGAAGAAACTCAACAAGCAGGACTTTCCTAATCTACTTTCATCTGTTACAAAAAAATAACTTCAATCACATGCTCTCACTTAAAAAAGTGCTTTCAAATTTTACTTTCTCTTTTCTTTTCTTTGCAGCAAATTATAGCAAAGCAAAAATGGGAGAAATAACTGGAAATTGTCCTTCCATTGATTCTGAGAATAATTGCTTTAAAAGTCATTACTAGAAATTAGAGGCAAAAGGGAAGACCAAGTATAGATAAATGGAAAGAATAAGTAATGTTGACGGTTTTGAACCAACATTTGGAAAATAGCTGTGCTAGTCATGGACGCAATGGAGGTAGACTAACGTGTACAGGTACATGTGCAAGGGAAGATATGTACACATACATGTATTATGTATTTGTATGTTCATATAGGTTTGTATGCATGCATAACAAAGCATGTTTATTAGTTCACATGTATTTCTTCTGATGTACTATGTAACAATGTGTCCTATCTGCCGTAAGGACACATTGTTTTCTTTCTTTTGAATACGATACGATATATGACTTTTATTGTTGTGGGTGTACAGTTTACACCCACAACTGTTAAAGTATTACTGAGAATTACTAACCTAATCAATGACATTCACTTTTTACTCATTTGTTTAATTGCTCGATATTTTTCTTGTAAGAAACAATGCATACGTGCATTGCTTGGCATGCATACGAACATCGATGCTGCATATTAGCTACAACTTCAATCCAAAACTTTGGACCACTCTTTATGCTAAGCTAAGACAAGCGCCTACCGGCCTACCGCCACTAGCCAAATATTTATCTAATTTTCATCCAATTCTCGTCAAAAATGGGAATTTCCAAAAATGTCAAACTATTTCGTTAAGAAGGCCGTCAGGTGAACCCTAATGTCGGTCATTTCTGAAAAGTAGGTGTTCCAATCTCCTTTCCGGCATGCTACACATTTCGAGCATTATATGTCCGCGTTTGTGCCCTTCTGGTTTTTAAATGACTGCTCGAATGAATGCTTTTAGTAAAATGTGTGTATTTATTATAAGCCATAATGACGTCTAATGTACGTACAGTGATGTACTACCACGAAGTCAGCGGTCTACCCCTGAACTGTGCTTCCCAAATAAAGCGCCAAGTTAAGTGTACTCATGTTGGTTTAAGCTCCCGGGTATGTAAAAACTCTAAGTCAACACGCCGCCAAGTATCAGCACTCTTTCTTCCCAGCAGGACGGTGTTGTCACACGCACGCACGCACGCACACACACACACACACACACACACACACACACACAGCAGCTATAAAGCGGAATGACAGAGACGGCTATAAAAAGTATATGAGTCAGCTGCAGAGTGAGATCCCAGTTAGACGCTGAATGACACAGATCATTACCACTCGCACTAAATCACGGCCGCGGTGGAACAGGAAGCGGCTCGCACACATTCCCTGGGCTATTTTCGGCCGCATTTCTTCGATTTTGATGAGAGGGGTTTTATTTTAGCACCATAATGTGCTGAGTGTGCAAAAAATATTCAAAACCGATTTCCTGAAACAAAACAAGAAAAAAAGCCCCTCAGATTAGGCCATTTTTTTATATGGAACGCAAGATGGGGGTCACCTGGTCTATTTCATGAGAGTAGGTGGTCCAAAAATGTAAAGAGCATTTTCATATACTACACACACACACAGACACACACACACACACACAACATAAGAGTAACACCATCAATGCTGACAAAATGTTGCTGACAGGACATTGATGCACTCACAACTGAAATCTCAGTGGCCGCCTCGGGTCACTGACGCAACGCTCGGATAATCCAGCAGGACGAGGATGCATAAGGGTGTGTGTCTTCCTGCACTGATGTCTGTACTTATTATAACCCATTCCCTGGTGATGTAACGCATCCAGGCGCTGTATGTGTGCTTCTGGAAAAAGTGACACTCTGAGGCGGCGCGTTCTCATCAAATTAGGTGGCGTGCAATTCCAGAGCAACCCCTGTTTGTACGCTCACCGTGTCATCTCCTACCAACGAGCGCTCGCTTGAAAATACGGGGTCAAACAGGGCTGCGGCGGAGGACTACAGATTTTACTGAACTGGGAAAAAAAAAAGCCTTCTTGTGCCAGTTTCTTTTCCGAACAACATCCTGGCAGGCGACGGCCTGAGGGTTCGAAACAAGAAGGGGAGTCCAAGCTGTAGCTCTTGGCATGACGAATGGCACCTCTGACAAAGGGAGGCTGACTGACACTCCACACAGTGACGAACCATCACAGGCACAGCGAGAGTCTGGAAAGCATCGACATAAATGTGTGGCAATCCACAAATCCATTCGAAGGTTTAATGTTATCAGAGTTCCTCTTTTTTTTTTCAAATCCAAGCGAGTGGTTTCAAAGTTTAATTGCATTGTCCAAAATGAAACAGGACGAAAGGGCTATTTAAAGTCATAATCCTTAAGATTTTCAGTATCTACACGGTTTTTTAACAAGCTGATCTTTTGTTTTGTTTTCGTGAGGTGGCTGTGAAACACCGCAATGCTTTCAGCCCAGTGTGAGCCGACAGTTTGTTTCAAAATCTCAATAAAATTTCAAACACTAATCCGAACCGCTTCATGTGTGCAAACTGCTACAAATCAATGTTCCTCCTCCTCTCCATCCGTGTGCATTCTCATCCCATAAATGCATGTCACTAACTTGACTTCTTCCTGCTCCCGGAGTTTTATGCTTTGTCGTCCGTCTCTTCTTTCTTACTGTCACTTTCAGCAGGTATTTCAGTGTCCGGAGATGTATCTGGATCGGTGACTATGGCGACCTGCTGGGGCAGTGTTGCTGTGTCTCTGGTGCAGGGGACCAGTGGCTCGGGTCCTGCTCGTTGGGCTCCACCTGGAGCTGCTCGGTTGTCCGTCTGGACCCATCATCTTGCCTTATGTTTTACATCCCACACTTTTCATCATAATTATATATACACTACAATTTTGCCTTTGTCATCATAATTGTATGTGCTATGATTTTTATGCTATGAATCTATTCTGCACTTACGACATCTATTGCATGTCTGTCCGTCCTCTGTTGCTCTTCCTGAGGTTTCTATCATTCTTTTTCCTGTTAAAAGGGATTTTTTTGGGTAGTTTTTCATTAGTCAAATCGAGGGTCTAAGGACAGAGGGTGTCGTATGTTGTACAGATTGTAAAGGCAAAATGTGATTTGTGATACTGGGCTATATGAATAAAATTGAATTTAACTGAATGTTCATAATGCAGCCGGAAACACAAAAACACTGACAAAATGCTAAGAGCCATGTCAATTTCTCTGACGGGAACATGACTGAAAGGACAGTGTTTCAAAGTGAAAATGGTAAACAGATTAGAGATCCATCTATCGTATCGGCACTTCAGCAAAAGTTACACCGGCTCGCTTTAAGAGGAGCACTTGCTTTTCGTTTGAACCAACTGAAATTTCAAATGTAGATCAACTAAAGCCTGAAAGCTGTCATTTTATTGTGCTGTACAGTACCATATCATATGAACTTGGAATATTAATGTCATTGTTTCACACAGCGGTTCATCGTGCATTAGCACTGTTAGCGGAGAACATAAAGTAGCTCGCTGCCATGTCACATGTACAGTTCAAGGGTAGCTTTTTGGTATTTTGTAGGCGCGTTTTAACACAGACATATTATACAGCTGTAGTCATAAAGCTTTGGTTTTGTCCTTAAAACATGTCCTGAAAACCAAAAGAGCACCGGATCCACACACAACACGAAGATGCACGTTCTCATCTTGAGACGCTGCTTAGTGATGCATCAATAGTATT
Source organism: Coreoperca whiteheadi (assembly GCA_011952105.1). Classification (NCBI taxonomy): domain Eukaryota; kingdom Metazoa; phylum Chordata; class Actinopteri; order Centrarchiformes; family Sinipercidae; genus Coreoperca; species Coreoperca whiteheadi. The sequence continues at coordinate 12,401,016 of CM022483.1, forward strand.
GACAGGCCTCCAGAGGCTCCCAGAAACCCTGAACCTTTTAACTGGAAGTGCCCTGTGGAGCACACAGCATTATGGGCCGTCGGGGCATAATGGAGGGTTGGATCCGCCTATCGGGACATGAAGATGGCATCCATTTCCCTGAACCATGTTTTGTAGGTCAGTTCTGAGAAAACCTGGTCATGATTGTGTATGACAGAATTTTGTTTTCTGCCTGGTTTAGCATGCAGGTGCAGCGCTGAATCGGTTAGATTACAAAACAGGTCGATCTAAGAACTGGCTTTCCACTGATGTAAAAATCCTATCTGCTGTGGGAAACAACCTCAATTTCTAGTAGATACAAGTTTGTTTCCCAGGTTTGGCTTCACGTTGAGTAGATTAAGCTGTGCTCTGGTCGCAGGATCCCTCTTGGCTCAGTTCCAGCGCTGTAGCTCTGTTCTCCAAAGGTTTAAAGAATTCATTTTCAGCTGAATCAGAGCTCTGGGAGGCTGCTGAATAGGTCACGGTGGCTCTGCTTCCTCTATCGATGCAGAGCCTGCTGACTGCAGGAGGTCCGACCGAGGCCCAGGACATATTGACTGAAAACCCCCCTCCGAGATGGTGCTCCACGGTAGACGCAGTCGGATAAACGCTGACTGGGGGCTTTGACGCTTTGACACACAGGAACCAAAACACACTGGCGCCCATTCATCCTCCACTCAACACTGTCTGTGTGTGAGCTCCTTGTTTGAGTTTATCACCACGTTACACTGACCTAAACCTAAATACAATGTAGACAACACATCATAGTGAGACAGCACCAAACTGATGCCATGAAAATATGCCGCATACCTCATCTTTCACCTGAGTTCATATTCAACCTCGGTTCAGTATTTCATCAGTCTTCTCAGATTTACGAGGTTCAGCGGTGGAAGTAGCAGCAGCATTCGGATCCTTTACTTAAAGTAAAAGTAGCAGTATCGCACTGTAAAAATACTTTGTTGCACGTAAAAGTCCTGCATTCAAAATGACTTGAGTAAAAGTACATCAGTATCTCCAGCAAAATGTACGAGAGACAAAGCTATTTTACTTTATCGTTCTTGTTAGTACATGATGGCCTCACATAAATCCCACCAAGTGTAGCTTCCATCCTGAGCAGGTCTAATCGGACGCATAACTCAAACCGCCTGCGTGAGTATGCAGGGCCTTCGGTCTGTAATAATGCATCATAACTCGTAATTATAGCTGTTATATAAATATAGTGGAGTACAATGTACAGTATTTCCTTCTGAAATGTAGTGGAATAAAAGCATAAAGTAGCATACAATCAAAACACTCAAGCAAAGTACAAATACCTCAAAATTGTACTAAGTACTGTACTTGAGTAAAAGAACTTCCCACCACTGATGAGGTTACAGCTGATCAGTGTGAATTTTGTGTTTTATAACATAACCCTGAACGTTTAGCAAAGAATCATTCTGTATTTGCAGTGTGAGCTGTTTTTGTTTTTTTGTTTTTTTTACAAGCCCTGATTCAGGATTGGCATACAGCAAATACATCTTGTGCCCGTCCTTTTGGAGGAACTGTTGGACTTTGGCAAATACGCTTTCTTGCTTTCTTGCTGAGACTTCGATCGGTACACTCTAGTTTCCACGTGTTAACTATGAAGCTAGACCTGGGAGTTGATTAGCTGAGCTTAGCATAAAGACTGGAAGCAGGGGGAAACAGCTACCCTCTCTCGCCAAACTTAAAAAAAATACACCCGATGAGAAATAACTCCGCCACTCTCCTTAAAAACCACAACTTCACGTTTTTCCATTTCTGTCAACCTTCCAATCTAATTCTAAGTGCGTATACCAAAATGTCAAACTGTGCGAGATAAACGCTGTGTCTTAATTCTGAATGTACATAGTATGGATTATTTTCTAATCTTTATAGTATCCTGTTTTTGAAGTGTAAAACGAGTCAACGAACATACGGCTAACTCTCTCAGATGCCGGTTCAGTGAAAGGAATAAGTGGACGTCGAGCCCACAATTCAAGTGCGGTATCATGGGGCTATCAATAAGGTGGGTTGGACAAATTACAAGCTGCTGGTGGTGTTACAGGAAAAGTTAGGAGTCTAAAAGGAATAGAGCCTAGACGTTAAAGCAATAGAGTGGCTGTACGTTTGGAATAAAACGTGTATGCTATGTAGAGCTCTGGTACACTGTACTTCAGAGGTGTCACTAAAGCTATTCACGGTTGAATGATTAATATACAAGGTCAAAACAGAAGTTAAACAGCCAAGAGGCCTCCCATTCCGCCCACAAGCTCCTGCAATGATACACCCCCTCCTCCTCCGTCTCCCCCATCTCTACAGTCAACATCACGGCCTTGGAAACCAAAGTCCGAGCATCACTAAGAACATTTCTGATATCTCTGGGACATATTAGGGCTGCTTTGAAAGAGATACAGTCCAGGATTGCGCGTTCCCATATAAAATCCACTGCTATAACAGAGCTGAGCACTGTAGAAGAAATGGAAGAGGGGCTCTTGGTGTGACGGCAGTGCAGCAGAGCAGCTCTCAACTCAGGTGGCCACTTGGCAGATCAGATGTGAGGAATTGGAGGAGAGGTCAGGTAGGAGCAACATCAGGACTGTGGGTGTACCAGGTGGCTCTGATAATTGTTTGACATCCTCTGTCCTTTCTCTATTCTCACTAAAAGGAGCGGCTCTCTTAGACAGATCGCCGCCGACCATAGAACCCTAGCGCCAGACAGGAACGTTGCTATTGGACCATTCTGCAAAACCCTGAACACATACAGGTCAAATTACCGCTATGTTTATTACTGGCTGAACAAGGAGAGTTCATCATTTGTGAAAAATCACATGTTTAGGGTTCCCTTCTTTTAATGTCACATCTCCTGATCTCTTTTCAGGATTTACATCTTCCGTAGGAACCCGTTGGCTCGATGCCGAGGGCCACAGAGAGGGTAACGAATTCAAAAAGTATTGAGATACGGACTAACACGTGGGTTTTGTTGACAGTATGGCTCTG
>CM022483.1:12404358-12462835 GCA_011952105.1 Coreoperca whiteheadi
AAGTGATGGCCAAAACACTGAATCAAAGTCCCGTCACAGCTGCATTTAAAAACGGCAACATTTCCCTGCACAATCAGTTCATTTCAATGGAATCGCCACAATCAGTTCAACGCTGGTGAACTTGACATGCAAATTCGCGCCGCTGACCAATAAGAAACTGTCTTGACTGCGCTGACTTTTGAGGGAACAGAGAGCTGGAGAATCCAGACTGGAGGAAGCTATCGTAGCTTATAGCCGTGTTGCACCATTCACTTTTGTTTAACGTCCTCTCTAGAGTGTACCCTAAAATGCTCCCAAATAGCGGCATGGTCTGCGGTTACTTGTATGAGAGAGAAGAACTGTGTAAACCGATTGTCCCATTAGCAATTAATCCTCACGTCGCAAGCCTCTAGCACTGCCTATTTCGTGAAGAAGTTGGTATGAATTTCTCTCTGCCACTTTCTGATGCGAGTGGACTTTAAACTCTGAGACTATATTTGACTTTTCGTTCCTATCTGCTGTTCTTATTTCCCTGTCTCTTCTCGTTCCTCTCTGCCAGCATGTATCAAGCAGAATACATGTCAGAGCAGAGAAGGTAATGGAAGATGATGTGAATCAGCAGCATGTAAATATGACTGAAAAGCTGTTGATTTCCTTCAGTCGTAACGTGTTCTGCTGCAGATATTAGACATAGGTTAATTGGGTTTCACATTATCCTGGGGTGGCTCATTTTAATACACTAAAAACCGGATCCATGCTATAAATCTTAGGTAGGCAGTGCAGTCGACTGTCATACTGCACATCAACTTATTTCACACGGCAGCAGCGTACGTGACGCATTCAGCAATTGAATGCAAAGAGCTGTAAGTGTGGAGTGGCTTTTTTGCGAAGATTCATACTGCACCCTCATAAACAAAACTCACGGCCAGTAGCGGACAATTCATTTAACAGGACAAACATCATCCTCAATCATCCTAATGGGCCAAACGGAGCCTAACAGAGATTCCAACGTAACCTTTTACCTAGAATGCTATATGCTTGCAGACCTGGTTTTGAAAAGGCTTTTAAAAGGGCACATGAAGTGAGAGGTACCTTACTGGGGAACAAGGGGAGGTCAGATAATCCCATTAGCGCAGCGTGGTGGTGGAATTGAGATGTGATCATCTAAAGGCAGCACGCAGGATATTTGAGTTGCCTAGTTTTCATATCTGACACCGCTAGCCCCGGACAATGCTGCTGAGTTGCCCCCTGAAGAGCACAAAACCTCCACCACGCTGCTGCATTTTCTACATTAGTTAAATGCTAAAATTAAATGTTGCACACAGCGGCTGGGACATGCATTCATGTCCCTGTAAAAAATGATCCATTCAAATACCTATGCAGACAATAGGACTGTTAGACTAATAGATGTCATGCCCATAAATGAATGGAAGTATTAGTCTGACCCTTAGGTGTTTTCACGGGGGGGGGGACATCCTGCTTGCAACATCTTCATTTTCTCACAATTATGAACCAAAGTAATGAATGTTTTTACTATAATCAAATTCTGGTTGTTCCATTATTGCATAAACAGAACAGCTTGGCACCTAAATGTAGTTCTTCTCAAGGGGGGATTTTTTTTAACAATGCAATTTCATCACATCTGTGTGTGCATGTTTTCTTTGGGGCAACATACACTTGTTTTTTTCCTTTTTTCCACACAATACCACAAACACATTTTACACATGAAGGTCCTTTTTACTTGTCATGGTAAGTATGTAACGGTTGTATAATGTCTTTTGTGGCTTTGAAGGGGGCTTTTTAATGTCTGAGAACATTTTGAAGTCTCAAGCCCAATTCAAGATAACCCTGATCATCAGTCAGTTCAGAACTGACTGAACAGAAGTCAAATAGGGGAGCCATCTGTAGCTTTGTAAAATCTTACCGCTTACCTGCAGTAACTAACGGATTCACTGGAAACAAGTACGAATAAGAAACATTTCTTGATGTTTGCGTTTTCCTTTTCTCATGTGAAATATACATACATTTCTAAAGACATAAATGAAGTATATATAAACTCAATTCAATCTAACAGCAACTGTGTTTTTAGCTAAATGCTAACGTCAGCTTGCTCAACATGCGGACACTGACGATGCAGATGTTTAGCAGGTATGAGGTTTGCCACTCTTGATATCTGAGTTTAACGTGTTAGAAGTCTAACATTCGGTAATCAGCACAGAACACAAAGTGCCGCTGCGGCTGATGGGAATGTCATTAGTTTTGCAGGTAGTTGGTCATAAAGCAAAGTATTGCACAAATAGAAATGTTGACCTGACTGGCGAGTCAGAGGACCTGCAAAGTTATTACAATTCTTCCAGAGGCAAATTAATACCAGCACCAGATTTCATGGCAATATATCCGAGAGCTGTTGCGACGTTTCAGTCAAAGCCACAAATGTGAACCTCGCCGAAAAGTCAGGAGCTCGCCATCATTTCAGGATGGACAAAAGTGGTGTGCTGGATGAACATTGCCATCCTTAGAAGCGATAGCGTGGGCCAAAGTCAAAGGGCCCATTAGATGACTGGTGTCGTGGTGTAACAGTAGCACAAAAACATCTAGTTTCATAAACGGAATCATTTATATAGACAGAGACAATGTAGCTACAATTACAATCATCCCCCTTGATTGACAATATTACTGTATGCCAGAGAAATTACTTCACATGTCACCTATAATGGAAATGTCCCACAGGTTAAATGATGCCTATTAATTGGGTAACCCACTTTAACCCCCTTATGACTGGGTCATATCTGCTGTTATCTCGTGTGATTTGATCTGCTCTCCGTACAGCAGTTCACAGTTAAAACAACATGGAAGGGCTGCCGTGCACTGCAGCAGCTAGCCTCCCCTCTCTCCCTCCTGCCTCATTAGCATGCGGCTCAGGGATCTGCCCATTCATAAAAGGGCTGTCGTGGAGTGGGCCAGGCATCTTGAAGGGACGAAACCCTCTCCAAGGTCAGCATTCCCAACCGCCGCAGGAAGACACGATGGCGGAAATCACGTGTGAGCGCTTTCGTGTCCGGCCTCTCGTGCGACCAAGACGGGTGGACAATGCAACGCACCGCAACTATCTGTGGTTCATTAATGCACACGAGGCTCTGCGAGACTGGAGCAGACACACACACACACACACACACACACACACACACAGTGTCGGCTAATATGAATAATGAATAAAAGGCAGCAATTAAAAAAAGCATGGGTGATCACAGGATATTCACGCAGATGAGATAAACCACATTAAGACTGTAACGTAACTGAGAGATTAAGGGATGAGAGAGTCTGTGGATCTATGTCTTGTTGTCAAATCGATGGTACTGTGGGACGAGCGAGGGAGCAAACCAAAGTTACAGTGGTACCTGTATGTGAGCCATCGTAATCAGCGCTGGTTGGATGCATGCACTCGAAACACGAAGAATACAATCTTACACGATATTGGCCCTTCACTGAAGAAAGGATATCAGGTGCTGTCCCTCGGATACGATAGACGTGTTGGATTGATTGCCTATTCAGTTTAGAACTGGTCAATGAGATATGGACTGTCTATAAAAAAACAAAATTGATTTTAGTACAACATTTGGACCAGGGTTTTTTTTTACCAGTATTCATGGATTCATAATTTTCACTCTTGTAATCATTGGTGTTATATTTTGTGTCACATCTTGGCTTGGTGGAAGTCCAATAATTGCTCTCTTTTAGCTCTAATTTGGTCTCTACCAACTCCTGGGGGAAATATCTAGCTCTTTAGTTCGCCATGACCACCAGCTATCACCAGCTAGTCGCAAAATTTGCCCGTGTGCCATTTGGTGCTGGGCAGGTAGCGTCTTAAAGTTTTTATTAGAGATTTTTCACTGAAAAAATAGCTGCCTGCTGCTGCCAGAAACTACGCTGTGGAGAGCGGTGAGAGTGAACCAAAGCAGTAAAAACCAAAACAATCAGCTGAAGGATGCTAAAGTGCGCCGCAGAGCTGAGAGGAACTGCAGAACGCGATAATTAGCCATGGGATTGGCACTACAGGCCACCGCTCGCACATCCAAAGTATTGAACAAATTAAAAATGTGACCAGATGATGAGCTAGATGAAAAGTCAGAGGATCACCCCGGGTTTGTTCAAATTCATCCAGAGGACGACATGAATGTGTGTACCAAATTTCATGGCAATCCATCCAATGGTTGAGATTGGGATATTTTAGTCCATACCATGCTGCTAGCTAAAAATGACATGAAGTGAAAATTATCATTTGTTGCAGCCCTATGCAGCTCCTCTCCTCTGGAATCAGATCCCTGTTTGGGTTCGGGAGGCAGACACCATCTCCACACTTAAGTGTAGGCTTAAGACTTCCGTCTTTGATAAAGCTTATAGTCAGGGCTGCCTCAGGTGAGTCCTGAACCGTCCCTTAGCTATGCTGCTATAGGCCTAGACTGCCAAGAGACTTCCCATGATGCACTGAGCTCCCCTCTCCTCCTCTCCCTCTCCATCTGTATGCATTCTTCTTATCCCGTTAATGCATGTTACTAACTCGACGTCTTCCCTCGCCTGTGCTTTCTCATCCCTCTCTTCTCTCTTTCTGTCGCTTTCAGCAGGTAGTTCTGCCTCTGGAGCCTGGATCTGTGATTTGCGGGCCCCCAGCTACACCAGGTTTTTTGGGGACTTTTCCTTATCCGAATCGAGGGTCTAAGGACAGAGGGTGTTGTATGTTGTACAGATTGTAAAGCCCCTTGAGGCAAATTGCGGTTTGTGATATTAGGTTAGATAAATAAAACTGACTTGACTTGAAAATTGACTAACGGGTTTACATAATGGTTTTGAAAGTAACCAAACTTGTTACACATGGTGAACATTTTGGTGACATTTTGTTGAAAAGACAGATTTGTTCTTCCAAATGTGCAGCTCAAGCCTTCTTGAAACCCTAAGAGGAAAATGCATTGCTTCCCGAGGCTCCATCTGTGTTTAGATTTTGTTCGGGGGCCCCCATCTGAGAACTGCTCTCCTCGTTGTTACACATCATTTACTGCGGAATTGCATAACTGTCCATATTGTAGGCTGGGGGATAACAGATGAAGAGAGTGCAACTTTAACACTGGTCTACCTAAGCTGTAAATCCAAAACACAAACACATACACTCCCAGGTCTTATGGCACAAACAAACGGGTTCAGATAGTAACACGACGTCCTCACTGAGCTCAGAGGCTGCCCTATTTCGGTCAGAGGAGCTGCCCATATCAAATGAAGGTCGATTGAGCGCAGAGGGCTCGGTGCAAATCAATAGGGATCAACCTCTTGGTATTGCTGCCACCCGTTCCTCCGGCTCAAAAAGAGCTCAGATCAATGCAGATGTGTGCGGTTGACAAGGATCTAAGGAGGGAGCAGGCTGTGGACGCTGTCCTCCTTTCCACTTGAACACAACACTGCCTAAGATTAGACATTCAATTGGACCTGGGGGGGGGGGTTACATCATAGTAGTGGTAGTAAAAGCAGAAAAAGAAGTAGCAGGATTGGTAGTAGTAGCACTAGGAGTAGAGGTCGTAGAGGGTCAAAGAAGTAGAAGTAACAATAGAACCTGATCACTTGGCCAGGTGCTGAAAGTTCTGTCTTTCAAACTGACAAATGAGTGGAATTACCAGGGAGGAACAAGGGTGCAGACGCCTGTGCAGCCGATTCATTATTCTTGTCAAACAATCTTCGTTGTGGTTTTGTGAAAAATAGTGGATGTTTTGGTCTCATGCTGTGTTCATGTCAGGTGGGAACTGGGATGTTTTCGAATTCAAGTCAATTTGATTTACATAGCCCAATATCACAAATCACAATTTGCCTCAAAGGGATTTGCCATCTGTACAACACGCGACGCCCTCTGTCCTTAGACCCTCGATTTGAATAAGGAAGAAGTACCCAAAAAGAAAACCTTTTAGCAGGGATAAAAATGATAGAAACCTCAGGAAGAAGCATGTCTGTCTCTCCCAGGACAGACAGACATGCAATAGATGTCACGTGTACAGAATAGATTCACGACAGAAGATCAGAGTATATACACAATTCTAATTACAAAATGTAGGATGTAAAACATAAGTATAAATGGACGGATCCCGAAATCATAGCACATACAAATATGATGGAAATTATGAAATTGTAGTATATATAATTATGATGAAAAGTGTAGAATGTAAAACATAGGAGAAGAGGTTGGATCCAGAAGGACAACTGAGCAGCTCCAGGTGATGAGCAAAATGGGCTTTTTTTCTTCAAAGTTTTATCATAGGAAATTGAGCATCTCATGCTTTTGGACTGTTGTGAATGGGCCTTCTGTCACTATTTTCTGACATGTTGTAGACTAAATGATTAACCGGGGAAATATTCAGTGTCCTAGCATGGTCGAAATGTAAATAATTTCACTGACTCCAGCTCCTTAAATGTGAATACGTATATTTCGTGATAGTAAACTTTGGGTTTGGGACTGTTGGTCTTACGACTGGGCTGTGGGAACTTGTGATTGGTCATTTTTCATCATTTTCTGAGTCAATAATGGGCAGATTCATCGATCGTGCAAATAATCGTTAGCTGCGCCCTTAATAACAACAAAACAATATGTTTTAGGCTTTAAAGCAGAATTTCATGGTTGTTGTGGTGACAATTCTGAGAATATTCACAATTCCTAATTATTAGGAATCTATCATCAGTGCACCATAATCATGCCTGGTAATAAATAGTTGTGCTATTATACTACATACTTTTGGCATATCAAGTAGGAAACCCTACATTAAATAATGTGATTACAGTGCAGAGACCACAGGCCTTTGTTGGCTAACAGTTGTTGTACTGCCAACATGCTTTTCGAGAAGCCAGGTTTGTTTTGGGTTCTTTGTTCCCCGTGAAACTACTAGCGACTCTGACATTTTGGTTCACACTCGGGATACAAAGAAATGCTGCTTTCAAGTCAGCATTAGTGCGTCGGCCCAGGTTTAAATGTTTCGAGCCTGGCCCCGCTGTCAAGATGAATGGTGAGTTTTCACAGAGTCAGATGATGGAGAATCCCATTGTGAGGAACAGCACACCGGCCGTGTCCACTGTGTGATGTTTCACCTCAGGCTAGAGGAATCAAAGCACCACCTGCGGACCACAGGAGCCACTCCTGCACAACAAACGCTACTCTCCATGTCAAATATCCTCACTTGAAATGTCAGAGATCTTCATCCGGCTGTGGGTAACCACACACTCGCTATACCTGCCTCCACTGTTCCCCCTGTTGAAATGAGACAATGAGGAAGGGATCTATTTGGTTAATGTTTTCACACTTGCCAGCTCAGTGCACGCTACAAAGTTGCCATATTTACACAGATTACATATACATGTGTCTGAGCCAGCACACAACTTGCACTGCCAGGCTTCTCAAAGGCAGGTACCCATTAACTCAACAAGAGCTCCACATTATCCTTTGAGTCACTCTGCTCTTTCCGTAACGCTGCCGACCACATGTACAGGATTTGAACAAATCTATAATTAAGAAGGTGATAGAGAAGGGTCCTCGTTAAAGAAATTAGCCGCTTAACTAAATGACTGTTTTCAATCCAGGTGCCAAGAGGTGAGCTCGGAGAACGGGGAAACCACGGCCTGAGACCGGCAGCGAATAAAACGTGAAATCGTGTGTGGGGCTTCAATTCGGCAGAGGAAAAGAAAGAATGCCACACACGTATGGCTTGAGTGTAGCGCACAGCCCAGGCATCTACAGTTAATGACGACTTATGAGAAAGATCAGAACGAGGGCTACAACTAGCAATTCTTTTTACATTTACATTATCAATTAATCTGATTAGTTTTAATCTATGAAATGTCAGGAAATTGCGAAAAACTGCCCATGACAAGTTCCCAGAGCCCAAATTATGTCTTCTAATGTCTTGTTTTGTTTGACCAAAAAGTCCGAAATCCAAAGACGTTCAGTTTACAATGACAATGCATACAGTGTGCTCTCATTAGAGAAGCTGGAAGCAGAGAATGTTTGGCATTTTGTCACCAGTTTTACTTGAAAATGACTGAAACATTTTAAACGAATATAAAAATAGTTGCCTGTCGTAGTTCTGACAATCGACGGGTCGATTAATTGACCAAATCGTTTCAGCTCTATCCACATAGCAATAACAACTTGGCAAACATGTCCTTCAGATTGGCTGTGTAGCATGGCTTTAAACTGCGATATCAAAATCATCAGATGTAAAACTGTAAACCTTGATTTCATGTTTGAGCACAAGATAAATGAATGTGCAGCAGTCTCCAGCTCCTTTGTGTAGACAAAGAGCGTGTACAAGTGTTGAAATAAGTAAGAATGTGAGCTCTACAACCATATGAATGCTGGAATTATCTCGCCTAACAAGGCTGTGTTGTCTTTGCCAGGATTAAGACATCAAACAGCAAAGAGAATATAAAAGAAAATGAATCATTGTTTGATGAATACACACACACAACAGGGATTCAGCTAGTCTTTTTGTGTTTTATCTCCTCTAAATTTAAGCTAGCCTTGCAAACTAGGCCCCAGCTCACATGCATGTGGGTCTATCTAAATGCATTGGATTTGTATAAGCAGGCAGATGGCCTTATTAAATTCGCGTTCATGAAGCCTATGCGTGTGCCTCTGCCACTGGTTGGGTGAATGGAGGCCATCTGGGATTGGCCAGGGCTTCTGTGAATGGAGCCGGGGAGCGCCATTCAGCACCGCGGACAGCTCCGCGCGGCCGTGGAGCTCTCCGCGGTGCTGAGTGCAGCCCTCGTGGCTCGGCGTGTTCGCACAGCAGAGCGGCTCGGAGCGGCTCGGAGCGGCCCCCCTCCGCGGTTCCCGGACACCCACTACAGGCTGCTTGGACCCACCTTCAACTTGTTACAAGCATGGTAAACAGTGCATGGCAATCAAACAGCGAGCCCGGGCCTGGCCGAAACGAGGCCTACGTGCGGGCCTAGTAATGAGCAAACACAAGCCGAAGCGGCGGGGGGGGGGGGCTTCCGCCACATTAGGCAGGTAAACCACCTCTTGACTTTAATGAAACGCTCTCGATATGGAGTGGGCGGCCATGATGAACACCTGGCGGACTGCGACAACACACATAGGGGACACAGGCTCCCAGAGTTGTTTGCATATGCCAGCAGCCTCCTTCCTGCTCATTAAAATGTTATAAACGCGAGGCTATAAACGCCCGGGCTACAGTGCAATTCTAACAGCCTTATCTAGGTTATCGATGGCTCATCGGGCGGATTATGAGCTAAAGAAACGCCAGGCGGTCTTCAATGTCAAAGAACAGAGCCTGAACTAAAAAAAGGGGTGGGGGTGGGGGTAGAGCTAGGGCTCTGGATGCTGAAAAAACACAGGGCCTCCATCTGCACATTAGCATGGGGCCTAAACACAATGAGGAGATGAATGAACATGAGGCCCGGAGCCGGGAGTCTCCTTGAATCTGTCATCCGTCTCCATGGCGACAGGAGGAGGAGGACCAAAACTGGCATCTATCCGGGCCCAAATCAACAGATGGCCACCACATCATCCCCAACACACACACACACACACACCACAACACCAACCGCCCCCTTCCCTTTTGCAGCCTACCTTGCACTGCTCCATGCACGTCCTCACTGAGTATGCCCCCGGCTCATATTTCTGAGTCAGGAGCTCAAAGTCCTCGTACTTCTCCAGGGCGTGCTGGTCGTAGCGCTGGTACGCCTGGACGCACAGGCTGCATCTGGTGGTGTCGCCATCGCCGAGCACGTCGAGGCTGCAGTTCAGCTTGTCCGGACTCGTCGACCCGTAAAACAAATCCAGCAGAGAGTAGGAGTTACAAAAGGAAAGGTACAAATCGCTCATATTTACAGCCCGCGTCGCCTCTTTGTCGGAAAGGCCCTTGCACAAATCGTCGGCATCTGCGAAAGTAAAGCAGTCTTTAGATAAACTATCCTGGTGGCAAGTTTCGAGCCGCCACAAATGTTTGGTAGAGTTTCCTATAAAAATAGCATCTGGGTTTCCTCTGAGGCTGCTGTGTGCTGAGTGGGTCTGGGGTGAGAGGCGGTGGGAGGATGCGAACTTGACCCGGGTCCGGGCCAGTTTGGCCTCGGCACAGAACCACAGGTGATCAGAGAGGAGGATGGTTAAGAACAAGAGGGATGCCAAGGACATTCGCCATCTCTGCGCCCTCTCTGAGTCGGTGAATGGCTTTTGGTTGTCGCGGGGGGGCTCTAGCCAGATTTGGAAGCCGTCGTCATCTTCTTGCTGCCAACACGTCCCAGCACCCCTGGTCATATTTTGGGAACCGGCCGACTCCACCGTGGGGGCTCCTCTGCCGCAACAGTCATTGACTTGGGGTCCGCTTCGCGTTTCCTCCCCTCAAGTGTCAGGTGGTGGGTTGTCCCGGCTTGCCTGTGCGATCAGCGGTAATTCCCATTAAAATGAGCGTGGGCCGGATGGCAAATTAGACGCTGGCGACCACGGGCCGCATCCTCCATGGCTGACCGGTGAAGCCGCTGTCCTCCCGTCCGCCCTGAGCTCCGCGCCGCGCCGCTCCGCTCCTCTGCGTAGCCTCGACTCCGTTTTTAGAAACACTCACCGACGCGTTTACGTTTTCCCCGGCGTCGGTCGTGCAGGGAAAGGGGCGCTATCCTCTTCCAACATGGCGAAGCTGCCTGCCTTTGTGTCGGCGGGTGGGCCTACAGCCTGCAACAGACCTCTTTTCTTTTTCAAGCCCTCGCCGTCTTCATCTCGCTGCCGTTGTCAAGTTGCCGCCATGTTCGCCAAGAGACGGTGTGTGTTTGCAGGAAGCTGCGTTAAGTCAGCAGCAGTAAACAGTGGCCTTTCCGGTTGTAACATTCAAAATAAAGGTCACACGTTGCATTGTGCCCCAGCTAGCTCTGTGGGATTTGAAAATGTGTTTTTCCCCCGTCCCCTGATATCTAGACCTATTATTGCCAACCTTTGCTTCACCCTTACAATGAAACAGTGCCTGTCTGTGACCCCACATCACAGTTTATGAGCAGTTCAACCAAAGTGTGATTTCTCCTACTCAGATTGTTTCAGTCAAAGGCTTTTTGGAGGCCAGAAGAGGTGAAACTATCCAGTATTTCACGGGGGGGAAGGTTTAAGTTAGACAAGTCAGAGAAAATAAACATAGTTTCATGTAACAGAGAATTGTTTATTATATTTTTTCTATTCAAATGTGTTCAAAGAACCACTTACACGCTGTAATTTATTTTGAAGGCAACGTTTCCAAATATCCGCTGTTGTGCTGCCTAATCTTGCTACCTTAACAAAACCTCTCCATCTCTGACGTTATGCGCGCGCACCGCAGTCACCGCATCCCTCGGTGCAAAAGCTGCGTCAAGTCAGACAGTCAGCGAAAATGTCACCCGACATGCTGTCATTTTGCCTTCAAAATGAAAGCCTATGACGCCAGGCTCCTAAATAAATACCATCTTAACAATGTAGGTCTGTGGTACAAAAAGAAGAGAAACAATAACCACTAAAAGTAGGAACATGCGGCTGTACAGACGTTACTGAACAAGAAAACGTGCGGACTGGATAGGGAGAGATTGCGATAACTCTTTTATTTTGAAAATTTCAACTAGCAGACTTATTACAGTTTATAGCTTGACACTGGACCAGTCAGACAGGTTTGTGCTCACCTGGTTTCAGCTTTAGGCAAGATGCTCTCATCAAAAGAAAAAAGGAGCCTGTGTACTCTTTAGAGTACAATACCAATGTTTTTGCGTATTTCAAGCCCCTTTAAAATCAAGTGTAGGCCACTGTGTAATGCAGCCACCCGTCTTCAAAAGCAAGGGCTGCTGTTGTGTTTTAGAAATCACAATGGGTTTTTCCTGACCACCACTCCTCGTTCTCATTCACATCTGTATAGATTATATAAAAAGCAACCAGCTAAGGCGTACGCTTGCTTGGGAAAGGTCATCCATCCCAGCAAACAGTTTGCCTGCTTTCATTTTGTTTGGTTTTTTTGCCAAAGTTGCCTCCTCGTTGCACTCTAATGCACCGCAGATGTTTCAATCAGTTGGTGCTCACAGCGCCCTTACCACGCGGGGACAACTTTGACGACCATTGGACAACAAGTGGGATAGTGGTGGATTTGCTGAACCAGGCAAGTCTCCAGTGCCTGCAAGGAAATCTTAAAACAGCAGTGAAAATGCTTCAAAACAACAAATCCGCGGCTGCCTGGAAGGTGGGAAAACACAGTTGAAAAGTCTGACACATTGCAGCACGTTGTGGAAATGCGTTGCACTAATGTAAGTTCAGTAGCCTATATATAGCTTATATAAACCCTGTGCACGCAAAAACACAGCGCGGCCCCTTAATTAAACGGGATTTCTCTGTACTTCAGCTGTTCTAATGAGGGTAAATAATTGGGAGTTCTACTTCTACTTTGCAGCTAAGCTAAAGCATTTGTTTTTATGGATGATCTATTTTTAGCCTTTAATCTTTGGATTAAAGTTTCAGCAGCAAACAGGTCTAGGTTCTATAGTCTAGGTTCCCAGCCTATAGGGACAAGGTCAATGTTTAGGGGTCGTTACGTCTTGTTGGTTTAATCCGCACACTGCCTGCTTGTCGTTCGTCCAGGCCGTTCTCACCAGGGGCCCCTGTCCTCCACGGGGGACAAGAGCTTTTGGAAAGGGAAGTTTGAAATGGCGCCAGACGGTAATTCAGAGCTAGATAAGCCAGAGTTGGGTAAAGACGTGACAAAGTTGATGGTTCTAAACTTTTACCAACCAGTGGTTTGATCTTTATGACCACTTATTTATGAGGCCCACAATGGAGCTTGATTCTCGGTTGTTCTTGAGTGAATTTCTTCATTAAGGTTGTACCCGCGCTAATTGCTGCAGACAAACCTTCCCTGCGGCCCCTGCTGGGTCTCCACAGGAGCTCGTGTGTTCCAGCGGAGCGCACGCAGCCGCCGCCGCCGCTTCCGAACCACTTGTCCCTGGTCGTGTCCAGCGCGCTCGCTGGCACCGTCCCTCCGGTGGGCCGCGGCCGGCCCAATCAGAGCACTTCTCCCATTAGGACGTGGCATTTCGGCACCGCTGTCTTTCAGCGGCTGTTTGCGCGGATGCCGTTTTCATCTCCAGATCCTTAGGGGTGATCATCCGCTCCTGGGAGGCCTGTCAGAGGACCAGCAGTTAGACTGCAGCGACACAGCGCACGCCCCGCGCAAAGCCACGCCGGAATAAGCGCCAGTTGAGTCGCTCTAATTAAAGCCTGTCAGTCAAGCGCTCACCCCGCGTCACCTGGAAATAGTCCATAGTGGGCGACGGGTTACAGAGTGCTTACTGAGGCGCAATCTTTTTTATTTTTCACCAGTATGGAAGATCCTTTTTGCTCTCAACTATCTGATGCTTTTGCCAAACGTGGTATAACTCTCATATTAGGTAAAACAGTGCCTAAACTGCCAGCATGTCTTGAAGGTAGACTTTTAATTTGCTTAACAGTGATGTGAAAATGACAAACACTAAAGCCCACAAACCCTACAGGGAACACTACAGCATGTCAACGAGAGCCATTATTCGCAGCACATGATTAGGAACAGGTACCTCATCACTTGTACTTTGACAACCCATTCGTGCGGCATTTACGCACAACAATGCCCAGGACAGCCACAGGCACAGACACCATGCAGCCCGCAGGCGACGGTGAGGAAGGTTTAACATTATCAATGAGTCCCACGGCACACCGGTGACATTTTTGAAGACAGGAAAACATGGCGACGTCTCCGGAGGGCCTGGAGCCGAACCAGTTTTAACGTGCCCCCCGTGGTGCGCCCCGGTCGCTCTCGGCCAGCAAAGTACACGTTGAAGAGCGGAGGCCAAGGCCATCACTTCACACAGACCGCTCGAATGAAGGTACAGGAATTACCAGTTTTGAAACACAGACACACAACAGTCGTTCCATATATTTTAAACCAATTCAAGATATTTATTAGGGTTGAACTTAACATGTAATTAAACAGACATAAAAGCACAAAAGACACAGATCACAAAAAGACAGCACAATGACCCCCCCCCCCTTTTTTTTGGGGCATGACTCCAACCAATTTTACACATTATGTTCGGTTCATTTATTTTACAAGAAGCCTGCTAAGCTTGTGAAAACATTTATATAATGTCTTTTGGAGGGAACGCTCCAAAGTTAATGATATCAACTAA
This sequence comes from Coreoperca whiteheadi, assembly GCA_011952105.1. Lineage (NCBI taxonomy): Eukaryota > Metazoa > Chordata > Actinopteri > Centrarchiformes > Sinipercidae > Coreoperca > Coreoperca whiteheadi. The sequence goes on from CM022483.1 coordinate 12,418,546, forward strand.
TAATAACAATAACATTGATGATAACTAATAACCATAATATTTGAACAGGAAGCCTCCATTACAAACTAGAGGTGTGCGGTTTGAAATGAAAAGTCATTTGGGAGGCAAGGAAGGTCTAGTGAAAGACACAATCCAGTTGCATTATGGGAAATGTGGGATCCAGTGTGTTTGGAGCTTGACTCATACTAGGGACTAAAAGTCAGGATATCTCGGCCTCTGCTGCTTTGATTTTGACCAATCAAGTCCCTCAACTTGATCTAAGTGCAACACTAAATTGACGGAGTGCCCCTTTAGTTGAGTTAAAAAATAATGATGGGCCTATTTTAGATTATTATGGTGGAATATTCCCTGGTCGCTGTGCACTCATCGCAGATTCCTCAAGGTTTACTGACTTGTGTCAGTCCACTGTAGGTTACTTGATGGGTTCACATCTAATGAGAGAACGTTTAAGACGATGAAAGCGGCTTCATTTTGGAGAAACTGTACCTTTACAGTTGCCAGAAATTATAGATAGTGTTTAGAATGAAGCCCCTCAGCTTTGGGGGAGTTGGAACTCTCTTTTTCTTTCCATGAAATGGGTTAATAACTGCTCGACTAAACGTTTCAAAGGGGGTGTCTGAAAAAAGATGAATGAGCTTCCGTGTTTGAGTACTTCACAATGCACTTCTAACTTTCAAAATTGAAAAAGCAATCATTGCCTTCCTGCCTTGTACAGTGGCTTATCAATTTAAAACTAATAACGCGCAGCCTTAATCACTCATTAAGAACACGAAACAGAAAAGTTTGCGTGAAACCCCAGAGAAGTAGCATCCCTGTACTGTACAGTTAAAAACTTTAAAATCACATCACTAATCTCACCTTTAATGATGATTTTGGGAGTTTGGAATTTTTATTTTTCAACATTTATTAAATATTTCATTATTAATCTAATTAGGAATTAATTTAAAATGGTAGCTTTAAGACTTTTTTCCTCTAGCTTCAAATTAAAAACTGTGTATATCAGCTGACGACTCTTCAGACTAAGTAGTCGGTGTCATTCATCAGATACCCTGCTTTGATAGAATCAGTGACCCATGACTCTCTTACCATCTTAAACTTCTTCCTAAAGCAGCGCCTCAGAGTCCTTAAATCCAGAAGTCTTGTTTCCTCTGCAATAATGACATGAGAGACTCCTTCCTCTAACTTCTGCACCACTGTCCCTCCATGGTAGCAAAACTCCAGCGCCCTGATGTCCAAACAGGTGGCAGGTATGGCGGTTTTAACGTCTCCTATGTCAGCGTAGCGGTCCATGTAAATCTTGAAGGGTCTGAACATGCTTGTGGGAAGGTCCTCCCAGCCGTAACGCCGCTCCACCTGGCCGACGTTGACGGCGGCAGACGCGTCCGCGCTGCTGATCCGGCCGAACACCTCCCGCAGCTGCTGCTCGTCTGTCTTCACAAAGTAGCTGTCGCCGTAGCTGTCGTACTCCTTGGCAAAGTGCTCCCTGGTGGACGGCGACATGTGGATCATGTGACGTGGTTGCCACGGGACCACTTCCTTCTGGCCCAGGCACTCCAGCAGCCAGGCAGCCCACACCACGTCGTGCTGGTCGGATGAAATAAGGTTCTTCACGCGCATGTTCTCCACGCCAGCAATCACGCAGTAGGTGTCCCGTCCTGGGTTTTGAACCACGATACCTCCACACCTGATGGGAAGATGACATCAACAATCAGTTATTCGTGACACGATACTTTAAAGTGTGACTATGTGCCTTTTGAAAGAAGAAAACACACAATCTCCCGCTTAAAAATATACATTTATTGATTAACTTATAATCAATAAAATGGACCATTGCTCAATTCAATATACAGTTTTTTGCTGTTCCAGCCTTACTTATGACCAGTAGCATATGGTGGCTAATGTTAGCAAATGCAGATATCAATATTTTTATATTAACAATGGATCAAAGGACTATGTGTAATGTAAAAGAGGTCGCTCGTAGTGATAAACCCACAAAATATTACCATGCAAATCTGCAGTTCTTCTCAGCTCCACTGAGCATTTTAGCGTTTTTCAGCTCATTGTTTTGGCTTACCAGTACACAACTTTACTGTTTTGGTTCGCTCTCGCAATCTCGTTTTCAGACAGGCAGCTGTTTTCAGCAAAAGAGCTCTGATAAACCACTGTACACTACCTGCCTAGCACCAAACAGCAGACAGACTTGGTTAGCGACTAGCTGGTGAACATAGCAGCTAAAGAGCCAGATATTTCCCTCAGGAGTTGATGGAGACCAAAACACAGGAGAGAAAATATTAGACACTCATCAGGTGGACCCAAACAAGAATCCACATGAGTGCTAATGTTGCTCCATGTCTGCTGGATGTGTAAGCAAATGTTTGCTAACATATCAACTTACAAAGGTATTAACAAGTCAGTGTTCTGTTCACAGCTTTTTTCCGCTGCCCCCAAGTGGCCAAGAATCCTCATTCCATTTCTAGTTCAACAACAATTACTGTTTTAACTACAACACAAAAGGGTTTTTTCACGGATGTCATTTTACCTGGCCACGCCCTTTTCCAGCTCAGCCTTGGGGTGATCCTCTGTGCCGTTCAGGATACAGAACTCGACATCCTCGAACATATCTGTCTCCTTGGTAACCCCAGAAAGGTCCTGGGGCTTGAAGTGGTCTATGATCCCAACCACCTTCTTGGGTTTAGCAGGCAGCTTGCGCTTCTTCTTTTGTGGTTCGGCATCATCGATGCGAAGGTGCCGCGAGGCGAGTTTCCCAGACGCCTTGCTGCGGAACTGATCCAGCTCTGCCAGAGTCATGCACTGGTGCCACTCCTTGTCGTCACGGATCTTCTCGATCCTGGGGAAGCGCAGGGTGCAGCTGGTTTTATACATGTCGCTTCCGACTATTTCAGCCGCCTTGACCTGGATGATGACCGAGTTGGAGGGTTCGATGTAAACTTCTGGTTTCTCTGTGCCACACAAGATGGATGCTGGTGGATCATTTTTCCGATAGACTTTCCAGTGCTTGGCTAGCTTTAAACCAAGGTCATGCAACTCCTTCATGGTGTAGCCAGAGCCAATGCGGCAGAGAGTGTGGAAAACGGAGGGTTTCTCGCCAGGCTTTGGCGCTTCGGCAACAGCACATAAGAAATGGGACATCATACCACCCCGTCTCCCTTTCCCCCAGTAACCACCAACAATCAGTAGGTCAAGCTCATCCATCAAGCCATCCATATATTCTGGCTTTATTTTCAGCCACCCCTCGCCCCGCTTGTCAGGTTTGTAGATGGATGAAGGATCCTTCACCATAATCCCCTCTTCTCTGTTGTCAATGGCGTCATTGAGGGCATTCACCACCTCCTGCATGGTTCTGGCATCGGTCTTTGGCACCAGGTGTATCCTTCCCTTGACTGAGGTGAAAACTGTCTGAAGGATCTCGTGGCGCTTCTTCAGGGTTTCCTTGCCAAGCTTCTGATCGTTGACTAACAACACGTCAAACACGCAGAAGCACGTCTGTAACTCAGAGTCTTCCATGAGTCTCTTGATGTCGAATTTGCTCCCTTTCTGCATGAAGGTCTCTGTGGTCGGGTTGTATGCCATCATCTCACCGTCGAGGATACAGTTTACGACGTGGCTTTTAAACATGTTGTGGATGTAAGGTGTCAGTGAGCCCTCCAGTGGGGATCCTCCAAACTGCTGGGTGTATTCAAAGGCATTTCGGCTAAAGTACTTGTACACATCCCCGTCTTTGTGCAACTGTATACGCTCGCCATCCAGCTTGGTCTCAATGTAAAATGGGCTGTTTCCCATCTGTTTCTCCACATTGCGAATGTTCGCCACAGCTGCCAACATAGGCTTGAAGGCGGAGAACAGTCCGATAGAGACTTCGCTTAAAGAAACGGAGGGGTTGTGGAGCTGCTGGCACACCTTGTTTAAGTCTGTGTTGACATTGTAGAGCTCAGCAGCATCCGGGTGGAAGACCTGGAGAACAGTTTCTTTGCTGATCCCAAGCTTCATGTCCTTCAGAATCATTCTGATGAGCCATTTTTGCTCGAGAGCCGAGCTCTGGGTGATGAGGTGCAGCAGACTCTTTTTCACAAGATCCTTCTGCTTGCTAGCGTTGTTGATGGCCACCGAGTCCAGGAAGTCATTGACTTCTTTGACGCTGAGGTTTCCTTGGCTGGTGCACCGTTTCTTAAGCACAAAGTAAGCCATGCCAGCAAAGTCTCCAGCTTCTCCTTGGGACGTAGTCGGAGCACGGTAGTTCAGAAGTTTACTGGCTTCTGGGCCATTCTTTGGGAGACCTAATACATCGATGTAGAGTTTAGCTAACATGCTCTCTTTGATGCCATACGCCATACGCTCTCGTTCAAAGGGGGGTACTATGAGACGCATAGCTGGGTAGAAAGAGTCTGTTGTTTTGGGGTTGTCTTTGTGGAGGGCAGAATGAAACTTCCTCCATGACTCAATGAAATCCCCAAGGACCTTGGATTTATCTGGACGGAGTTTAGACTTCTGGATTTTCTCTAAAGTGTTACATAGGTGAAGGAAAGGAACCTGAGCAGCAACAAAGAGCTGACCTGCAGCATCGCTTTTGGAAGTTCCCTCCATGGTGAAATCTGAAAGACATGTCAAGATAGAAAATCAGCCTATTAGTGGCGGGTGGACAACTCACTTTGCAGTTTGTAAATTTAAATTTAAATTTAAAGTGAATACTTTCCAATAAATGCATGAACCAGGGGGTGCACTGGTAGGTGGTATCAAATCCCGGCCGGGGGACCTTAGTTGCATGCCGTACCCCGCTCTCTCCCCATGTTTCCCGTCTCTCTCTCTCTCTCTACTGGCTGTCAAAAAAGGCACAATTACCCAAAAAAACAATCTAAAAATAAAATAAAATGCATCAATCATATAGGGCAGGCTATTCCAAACCTCTCCTAGAGTACCTCTTGTCCTGCATGTTTTAGATGTCTCCCTGCTCCAACACAGTTGATTCGATCAACTCCTTATGAACTCCTGAAGCTGCTGGATAACAAGATCATTTAAAATCATCTGTGTTGGTGCAGACAGAGATCTAAAACATGAAACATGCAGGCCCACCTCTCCTCTCCAGGAGAGGTTTGGGAAACGCTGATATATATCCATACAGTCGATAGACCGTGGGCTTTAGGAATTGTGATGCGTAAAATCACATGAATTACAGGCTAGGGCTTTGTATAATAATAAATGTATTAACCACATTTTAAATGTGGTTAAAACATAATAATACACACATACAATCGGGAATTAGGCCAAGTATAGAAAGCCAGAATGTTCCCCATGTAGGACACACATTGCTCTCAATCGTTTTCTTACATCTCTTTTGTGCCCACTTAGCTGCTACCCCTAGTCTAAAGAATGAACAAAGCCTGCAAAATCTATCAACTAGTCCATTTCATGTACAATACAAAACTGACATCAATGATTAAGAATCTCCCAACCACGGTACATTAATAGAGTTGTGAAGTGCACATTACCCATTTAAAATGTTGTTACTGATTCGTACTATTCCACTTACTTCTTAGTTGCAGATTATTGGTCAAACTTCCACATGTTCTGACATGTCTCAAAACAAGAGCCGTTCAATCTGACTAGCAGCAGGCAGACACACGGTGGTAATTATGAAATGTAATACTACGTGAACCATTCACATGAGGCAAAGCATCGCGTCCTGACTACTAGTCGTACGTTTCAATGTATTTACATTAACATTTTACTGCAGTCAAAGTGAAAACCGCGACTACAACTGTCCGCCAAGTTAATTTTCAAAATAAAAGGGCGGTTTGTTGTCATATGACGTCTGCGTTGTAGGCGCACGTCTGTCCGGGTAGGTTAAGGACATCTGCAGACAAACGAGGCAATATTAAAGGGTCATTTTGGCTTTTTAATGGCAGCTTAGTGTGATGCTCAGTTCACACAAAACAAAACGTGAATGGCCCGTACGTTTATTGTTTCATGCTTTCATTTTGAAAACAGACCGCCGAAGTAGGAGTGATATTCTCGAGCTCAGTTTCAGGAACAGTATCAATACACATGAAAATATATTCTGAAATATATCAGATTCGAGTGTTACCTTGCTGCTTTTATCCTCCAAAAAAAAAGATAGTGAATGTCAGACCTCCCAATTGGTGAGCTAACTACATGTTTAACACTTCCTCGCACGCACAGCGCGGACCTCCAAGGAAAACGTTCCCCTGGAAACAAGAGCAGAGCCTTTGTTCCCCTACAATGTTGATTTGTGTTTGGAAGCTGTAATATTCATTAACGTTAGCCTGCTAACTACATTATAGTCTCGTGAAGCTCCTATTTCACATTTTAAAGGCGTCACCTTTTGTATATTGGATCTGAAACGCTTGAACGTCTTGCTAGGACAGATTTATTTGAACGTTCTGCTCTCTTGTAAGTAGTTTCATTCCCATTGCACTGCATTTAATGGCACTAATTTAAGCGAAAGGTCATTTAATTTCCGTTTAAATGCTGAAAAACGTGTAAATCCCCTGCGGACATAATCTCGTTGCTCTTCTTCTCACCAGCAGAGGGCGACACTTAGCTGCAGCATCGCCGAGGAGGTGCAGTCAGTGAGGTTGTTCATCGTCATGTGCATGGAGCCAGTGAGTCAGTAGTAAGGTGGTAGTAAAAGATAGGAATGCACGCTTTTTGACCACAAGAAGCCGTTTCTCTTCACTACAATGATTACATAGACATATTTGGATCTAAGTCCTCCGGTAGCAGGTAGAAATATTGTCACTTAAAACCTCCCTCAGTTATTAATGCAGTAACACTGTCTTGACAATGATTATGATAGTGATGATGATTATGAGGAAAAGTCAGATGGGCCTGGAGTCATTTTAAAGTTATTTCAAATCATTTTATGTATATAGAACAGACAAATACTGTATATTAAAACCAATTACTAGCTCTGTGTGGAGTTTGCATTTTTTGTTCCCTATCTTTCAAGTCATTTGGGCATGACAAGGTGTTGCTCTTGCCATACAACCATCAAAGCAAAATCCAAAAGCGTATTGCTGGGCACTAACCAGCCGTTTTGTATGGACAAAACAAGCCTGTTATATGCATATGTTATGAATTAGTATGGTTTACAAAAACTAACTCATTTGACCTGAATGTAAGAGTTGTTCTACTGTCATTCCTGTGGTCATTTAAGGCTGCACGAAGGTATTTGTTGCTCGTTCATGTTTGGATAGCAGCTTCACAACTGCTTTACAAACTTTTTTTGACGCTCGCACCTTAGCCACATTAGGGGGCAGCTGCTGTAATTCCAAGAACCTGTAAAGTAAAGCGAAAGTATTCCAGTAATATTGTGTTCTGAGTATCTGAGGCTTGTACCGACGTAGATTCCACGAATGCTGATACTTGTTTTTCATAACAGGGGAGGAGGGACTCAGGAGGATCATTCAACCATCACATTTATTTGACTAGTGATTTTTCTTTTTTTGTTTGATTCATTTGAATGGGGTGGTAGCAGGGGAGAGTTCCCTACAGGGACAAATAAAGCATTCACTGGTTATTCATGTGACGGCAATGGACGCAGCACACCAAAAGATACGAAAAAAGAGCAGCTTGTACAAAAAAGGCCCTACATAAAAGGAAAATGTCTTGAACACGACTATGTTTGGTTTATTAAATGTATTTTCACATTTACATTCACATTTTATATAATATGTGTCACATGGTTTCCCTCCCTTTGCAACCGTTTACCCTGTCAAAAACATACAAAACAAAAACAAAATCATTAAAAGGGGGAATAAATGACAAACAGAGAAGCATCTATAAAGATGAGAATACATTTTACAGTTCCAAAACAAAACAAAAACCAACATCAGTGCAAGTCCTGAGCATAATGTGGTCTACCAGTGAGGATATGTATCTCAAACAGCTTTTTCATACCAGCTCATGTATTAAGGTGGCTGTATAGGAAAGTAGTGGGGAGAACCTATATGAGGTTCACAGATAAATGAATTAATAAATAAGATAATGATTCATCACAGCTAGTAATCAGTACAGTTAACACTATGGAAATGAATGTATTCGGAAAACAAATGAGAAGGTAACACCTTACTTTAAGCCGTCCTACATGGGAGAAATTAAACTTGTTGACAAATAATGCACATTAATAAACACCTTAAAATACCAATTAGAAAAACAGTCAGAAACACAGGTTTATCACAATAACATTGTCATTGTCCACAGTAATAGTGGTAACATTAGTGTTTGTGTGTGTGTGTTGGAAGTGCAGAATGGAAGTCACAGAACATTCCTACACTATACGTGGGAACGCACATTAGTGAGACCGTTCTGGGTCAAACTGATGGAAGCCCTGGGTCGTTGGTTGGGTTCAGCGATCCCCTCTGACTCCTGTTTTATGTTTATTATGGGATCCCAAACACCAAAACCTTTCCAAACGCATGTATGTAATGTGTTATGGTGGGTATGACTGCAGCCTCAGGAATTATTTTGGAGCATTTGAAAGCAGCTAAAGCTCCAGGTCTGAAAGACTGGATGGATGCAACAGTAGAGTTTCCACCCGATGAGTCTATGCTCAGTAGATGAGAAGGTGGTTTGGAAGATGGGACGTCTTCCTCAGAAAATTGTTGGAGTGCCTGCTTAGATTTTTAGCATGGCCATGCTTAAAATGGCCAACATTGTCTGACTTCCATATTTAAATTAGAATATGGAAGTCAGACATTGTGATGGCTTAGTAAGACCTCCAGCCCAGTAGAAGGATCCCATTTTGATCGGAAAAATTAAAGAGACTCTGGCTCCTCAATTCAGCGGCCGCCCAAATTTGGCGTTGTTTATTGCTTCCTGCTGCCAACAGAGGGCGCTGTGTGTCTGCGCAGGACGGAGCTGGACGGCACTTACACGCCAGCCAGAGTTGTTTACCTGTCTGCTGCTGCAGCGGAGGAGCCTGGGATATGCGTGGGGAGGGAGGAGGTCCATTTGGAGCCACTATGTGCTCCGGCAGTGAACCCGCCGTGTTTTCACTTCACACGCAGTGCGGTGCGGTGGAGAGGAAAGCTGGCTGACTGGCTGTTTACTGGATGTCTGCTTACTGTACCGCATGCACCTGTGCTTATGTGGGAGTGGGTGATGCCGCGCCCCCCACCCCCATGTCAATGCTGTCATGCTGTCATGCAGCTGGCAGTGGAGTTACATAAGCCCTGCTGGATGTGCTGCTGCACTACAACGAGCGGCGACCTACAACACAGTAAACAACTGACGTCACTGCTTCCGTGGCATGCAGCAGCTCGCACTGGGACTTAGAGGGAACGGGGTGGGGGGTTATTACTGTAGGACTGAGTGAGATTTTGGCACGGAGGCACAGAGGGAAAGAGAGAGAATTTGGCAGAGTAATAGAGCTAAAATCCCCCCCTCGACATGGCCGATGATTAAGCGGTGCGTCAGCCTCCTCATTCAGAGTGAGTTGTCTGTGATGTGTGGCTGCAGAGACGGCGGTAAACACTTCCTGTCCCCTGCTGGTTGATGACACATTGAGAAATGTGTTTGCCAAAAGGCTTCCCATTGGTTATTTCCACTGATTGTACAACTTTTTATAAGGGACACTAATTTGGCGAGTCCAGGTAAAAGACTATGGCAACACACCAGGGAATGGAAATAACTAGAAATAGATGAGTTGAGGTGGACCTTTAAAGAGGCACTCCACTAATTTAACACATTAAGATGAGGAGTACTTCTCAGCCTGTGAAAGCAGCTGTATAATGTGTTTTGCGGCTCCTGAAGGAGCTGTGAAAATAACCCAGATGTTGTTATTGTGATGTCATCAGGGTTACGGGCTTGAGACTCCAAATCTTTAAAAGAAAGTGTGTTACAAACTTGGGACTTGAAGTTTAAAAGACGCTTAATCAGGCAGTGAGGGTGTAATGAAGAGACGATATTGGATTGCATTATGGGAAATTTAGGATCTGGCCTAAAGGCTAAAGCTGACATATATTACCAACAAACACAAAGAGAGTGCGTTTTCAATACAGTATGTACCCGTTCATACGGTGCCTAATGTGTGTTCCCAGCAGTTGATTTATAAACAGTGGGAGGAAAAAAATGCATTTGATGCACCGCCGCCTCAAGGCACGATTGAACTGCTCACCACATAATCTTACACAAATGTCAGGAGAGATGAGGACAAGGAGATCCTGTTCACCTAAATTGCAGAGCACAAAATATTGTGCTGAGCTTTTTTTTCAGCTGGCAGAGGCAAGCCAGACAATACCCAGTGACCTTCGACTAAAATTAGAACAGCTTCACACATCACTGCCATTCCACACTGCGATCTGTCCGCTTTTTTTTTTTTTACCTGTTTAATAGCTGTCTGTCTCCCCTACTGTCTCTACCCTTCACTCTGTCATAACACGCTGTGTCATAACAGCTCTCATTCTGCCCCTCTGTTATGAAATTGAATTTCAGATAAAATCCCTGACTCTGTTTTCATCCGACTGACTGGACAGCCAGCTGACCTGTGCAGAGGTCTTTCAAGGTTACATCATATGGCATAATAGCAGAGGAGTGGAGAGGTCGCCATTACAGCCCTTCAGTGACCTCAACTCTGCCTTGGATTGGGTTAAGATAATAGCGCCTGCGGCATTTAAGTGAAGCAGATGGCCTCACCAAGAAGGTCAGGGTTGTATTATGAGCATCTAACAAGAAAAGCAAAAGTGCTCTGTACGTATGTTGAACCAGTGAGTTATATATACGTATAACTGAAGCTATTCTTGTTCTTTGCTGACCAGATGGAGATCTTCTGATCAAAGCTATATAAAAGTAGTCTGTGAAATTGTAATGACATTTTATTGATCAACTTTTATTCAAGGGAGGATCGATTGTAACCCGGAAATCACCGGAAAGCTTAACTTCCTCTGTTGCTTGTGTCTGTTTTTACAGTATGTCCATAAAATGGCAAATATTCCAAGTGTTCAAATATCACTACTAGTTAAATTCCAATCTAGAAAGGCTCAGGTGTCATTGGGGCTAATTAAGCCATGGAAAATCATAAATACTGTTGTTGGGTGCATTTTCAGCATAGTGGAATTGTGTGTGAAGGGAGGTGTTGGCTGAATGTCCTACACTCTCACCCACACTGATACCTAAGCCGTTCTAGATTGGCAGTTGCTCATTTTGCTGCTGTTAAACATAAGTGCTGCTTTTGACACCACTGATCATGCCATCATGATTTATTCATTTAAGCCCTGGGCTGACATGTCAGGATCTGCATTTGATTGGTTCTCCTCTTGTCATAGAGGACATTTGTATTCTCCAATGGGAAATATATTTCTTCTTGTGCTCTGGGATGTGGTGTGCCTCAGGGCTCCGTTCTTGGTCCTCTTTTATTTTCTTTCTATGCTTTTCTTGGCCCTTATTATTCGGTGCCTTGGCTGTATTTGTTATTTGTATGCGGATGATACAAAACTTAATATTAAAGTAAAGCCTCATAATTTTTATTACTGTGATTATCTTTCATCTTAAAAATGGTAATTACATTTAAAAACTGGAACTGTGGAACATTGCTAAGTAAAGCAATTAGTTGATTAATCAATTAGTTACAGAAAATATCCAACAATTTTGATAATTACTGAATTATTTAAATCATTCGCTTGCAAAAATTCACTGGTTCCAGCTTCTTAATGTGATTTGTTTTTTTGTTATCTATGATAGAAAAATTAAACTCTTTGGGTTTTGGACTATTGGTTGGACAAAACAAGATGTTTGAAGACATCATCTTGGGCTTTGGAAACATGTGATGGGCATTTTTTTTCAAACAATTTTCTGAAACGATCCAGACCAAATGATTAATCAGGAAAGTAATTGGTAGGTTAATCAATAATGATAATAATCGTTAGTTGCAGTTCTAAAATTAAGCAATCAAAACACCACCAGTAGTATCATCTCACAAAGACCCCATCTAAAAATGCTTAGTGTAACTGAAACGCATTCAACTTGGCATTATATTCACATTATTAAACATAATCTTAAATATTCACAACTTTAAACCATAAGAACGTCATTCACTAAACATGGCTTTGCGTTCAGCTACATAGCTCCTCAGTTCTGAGGAAGGATGGTTTGGTTGTGTTTATGTCTAATAATAATAAATGATAAAAGGAACACTGTCCCTGTGGTCTAATACAAATGTTTGTTCAGGCGTTCATGTTCAGCTAGTTTACCTTCAAACTATTCCATCTTAAATTTTATGAAAAGCCATACGTGCAATGGGTGCCTTGTCTCAAAAATTTCTAGATTCACGGCCACGTACAGCGATGACATGCATGCTTGATTCAAGAGCTGCAATGAAATAAACAAAGCTTTACGCACAGCAGCAATGCTTGGAGCTAAATGCTATCGTCAGCAAACTAACATGCTCACAGTGACAATGCTAACATGCTCATGTTTAGCACGTAATACCAAGCTCACCATGTTAGTTTAGCCTGTCATAATGGAAACATTTAGGGACTTTGAATATCTGTAGCAGTTTTCACAGCAATCCATCCAGTAGATATTGAGATGTTTCACTCAAAAACAAAAATGTCAGTTGCAGTCTCATTATCCAAGCGTTGTCTTTGAACTCGGTGACTGATCCTGACCTTCGGCCCAAACTTGACGGGTCACATTATCACGTCACATCAGAAGCAAAATGCATACAGTATCAGCAACCAAGCAGAACACAACATGACAGCACCCTCTGATGCATCTTATGCAACATTATGCTATCATCAGCCCTGCTTTAAGAGCTCTGCTCAAAAACAACTCATTACATAATGTTCAAATTAATGACAGGGCAATGTTCTGAGGGAGTGTGACATCTTGTTGGTCACAGGGGTCAAACTTTGATTCAAACCAGGGAATGGTGCCAAGACAGAAAGCTGAGAAGTTTGGTCTGAAATTCAGTTAATTCTGTCCTTTACCTTTATTAATCTATTTATTGTATTTATTCTTGCACAGTGGACTCTTACCTGATGGTCCAGGGACCAAACCTCATTGCCACTTCACCACAAAGGCATCAATTCAGATCATTTACACTCCTGTGAAATTTTAACGACAGGGCAGCATTGACTTCTTAACAAAGCGTTGAATGCGCGCACAGGGACCATTAATATATCACGGACACGCTCCCTTTTATGTTGTTTATTTTCTCAGTATTATCAGCATGTTTTTGTTTTCTTCAGGCCAGGACTTTGGCCCTCAGTGCCTAATCTGGTGCCAGTCTGAGACACTTGGCACTCTCCGTAATCCAACGAGCAACTGGAGCAACCACAATCTGGTCATTTGTAAACAAACATTTACTCACAGCCTCACTCAGGTTGGAGTGTCTGTGTGGCCCGGAGCAGCACCGTCTGAATGCTTGCACTCATCTGCTTTTTGGATGTGCAAGACTGTGTACGTCCGTGTCTGCGACACTGTCTTTAAAGTCATAAATTATTTCTTTATCAGCATGTTAACATCCAATCACAGCCTACATCAACCCATAATGCAACAAAGCCACATGGACCATCAGCGATATTGAAATAAAGGTATCACTTACTAATATGTCACTCTTTAAAAAGGGCATATAAATTGTAAGTTATACTTTATTTATGGTTCTTAAATAATGTACTTATCCTGATTAGATCAGGTATAAACCATAACTAAGGGTTGCGAGGTTGTGACAAATTCCTTGCTTTTGTTTCTCCTCCTCATCAATAAATGTTAATCGGATCTACCTTTTTTATTACTCATCAATTGATCATTCGCTAAACCCCTCTCCTGAACATAGATTGTCCAATCATAGCTTAGCAACTATTAGTAATAAGCACTTAGTACACTTGGCAATTAGTTACTAGGCACGAGAGGTCTGTAGAGCTTTTGAAGTGTAAGAACTGTATTTAACAGTGTGTTTTTCTGCGCTAATGTAAGCCAATTGTTAGCATATCCAGCTAGCTAGCTTAGGCTACCACTTACAGGAGTTGTCAGGTGCTGAGCACATTAATAATAAACTACATTAGTTTAGGGGCTTATGTGTCCAGTCCTGGATGCTATTAGGGTTTGGGCTCATGTTAGCAGCCCGGTGTCGCTCATTTTTGGATTTGGGGAAGTTTACACTCCAGCAACAACCAGCCAACGTTCCCGCATCCTAAAGGCCCTTTTTCTTTGAACGTTACAAGTGAAAATATACTGTTGAAAAATATAACATGTATGTAAGCTAAGCAGGCAAACAGGGTTATGTTAGAACCAAATAACATTACCATAACAAATAATGGATTTTTCCATACCGTACTAATATTTCTCGGACTAACTAGCTCTACACAGCAGTACAAGAATATTGCGCCTTCTTTATTTCCATATCCTCTACACGTATCGACGATTGAAATTTAGCATATTATCATGTATGTAGCCATCAAGCAGATATTTAAAACCCTTTTACGGGGTTCTCGTTTTAAAACGCATGCTTTAGCTTAATTAGCTAGCTAACAAGCTAATAAATATCTGCCAGGGTCAGTTCTCATTTCAGCCATCAAAACTGATGGGTCAGGCTAGAATAAAGAGTTCGACTGTCTTATCAACAGTAACTAGGGATGCGAGACATAGCAAATGGTCAATTCTGCAGTTACAAATGTCAATAAGGTTGTTAAGAAAGGGTCATGTGTTTCTCACTGTTGAATAAGCCAGCGAGACTACAGTTACAAATGCTGGTAAGTCATTAATGCAGTATTCTTACAGCAATCCACCACGCTATTAATAAATTCCTGTTGGTCCAGACTAGTATCTGCAGCACTTTTCCAAAGCCCATTGGTAACAACTTCTACAACAACAACAAAAGACACAATAAAAAGCCTTACAATGGCTGACTTTTGCAGTGACTAAGGTTTCTCTTGATCATCTTGAAATTCTTTTCAGCAGGGAACATTTTGTTTAACTAGAATTTGTGTATCAGAAAGCAGCTTGCTCATGGGGCCAAGGCTACAGTTCGCTGTTTTGATAACAATAAGCCGTCTGATACCCTGTTCACCTCCCAGCTCTGGCTTTCTCCTTTGTAGGACAAAAACAGGTGTGAAGTCCATGTTTCGCTGGAAAAAAAGAGAACTTCGGAAGATGACTGCACAACAGCACATCCAACAGTGCTACTCATAACACATGCAGGCGTGTCGTATTCAGTTGCGTAATGAGTAATGAGGCACGAAATGAAAGGTCACAATCTGTTTACAGCACACTTGCAGCCTATCACAGCTACCCAAAGGAGTTGTTCCTTGGCTCCACAGCTGGTCGTATTCTGCACCTGCCGTTTTTCAAGGGTGTTTGGATCTTCGTTCTTGGCTCTATTTGCGTGTTTGTGGACAGTACAGAGTATATGCGAGTGTCTTGCACAGGGCTGTTTGCTGGATTTGGTCGCAAGGTTTTGGGTACAGCATCTTTGCGTGCCACCGCTCTCCATTAAGCCCCTCTGAATGTGTGTCTCCGACTCTGTTCTCTTCTCTAAGCTTTAGCCTTGTGGCTGGCATGTTTGGCGGATGATTTACTTAGCTGCTGCACACGCAAACATGCCACCAGTGTGACCTCAGTTTGGTGGGTTGGTGGTGGTCAGAATCAGATTCAGAATCAGCTTTATTGACAGGTAGGTTTACATATACAAGGACTTTTATTTTGTATATTGGTGCAAAACAATAAACATAGTAGAAATATAAAGCAAGACAATAAGCAAATCAATAAGATATTAAATAATATTTTAAAAAATATTATTGGAAAATAGTAAAGAATATGTACAATATGACTGTTATTTAAATTACAGTTTGTGCAATGTGCAAAATATTTGGTTTAGAGCATGAGTATACTGTAGTGTAAGGGGGGGGGGGTATGAGAGTCAGTGTCAGTGGGGTTCCCAGACCATGTTGATGATGAAAGATGGAAAGAACGGAGGGGAGTGTCTGAAACAGTTTGTGTCCACGGTGGGAGGGGTCAGCCACATTCTTTCCTGCTCGCCTCGGGGTCCTGGAGGGAAGCTAGATTACAGCCAATCACCTTCTCAGCAGAGAGAATGATACGCTGCAGCCTGCCCTCGTCCTTGGCAGTGGCAGCAGCGTACCAGACCGTGATGGAGGAGGTGAGGATGGACTCGATGATGGCGGTGTAGAAGTGCGCCATCATTGTCTTTGGCAGGTTGAATTTCTTCAGCTTCCGCAGGACGTCACATCCTATGCAGGGCTTTCTTGGTGAGGGAGCTGATGTTCAGCTCCTGCTTGAGGTCCTGGGTAATGACGGTGCCCAGGGAGCGGAAGGACTCCACAGTGTCGACAGGGGAGGAGCCACACAGGGTGATGGGGGCGGGTTGGGCTGGGTTCTTCCTGTAATCTGGAGGTGACCGGAGGTGCAGCTGTTGGTGTACAGGGGGGAGAGCAGAGGGGAAAGAACGTAGCCTTGGGGGGGAACCGGTGCTTATGGTCCGGGGGGCAGACACACGTTTCCCTCACGTTAGCCTCCCGTGATGCCTCCTGTCAGACAGGAAGTCTGTGATCCACCTGCATGTGGAGTCAGGCACACTCAGCTGGGAGTGCTTGTCCTGTGCTGCTGACTAGGATTCCTATAGGCACAAACCCAGTCCAAATCATAAGACTATCTGCAGTTTCAAATTCCTGCAGACAGCTGCCGGTGAAGAGTTCATATGGGGCATATGGGAAGCAGTTGCACTGTGGAACAGCACTCCTGTGCATACATGCTGGAAGTAGATGTCTCAAGTCCTTGCTTGACTAAATCAGCAGAAGCTCTAAAGTGTTCCTGTCACATAAAAAAACTCATATGTGTGACTGTGAACCTTCCATTAAGAACAGCTTTAGCTCTGGTCTCATACGCTGGAAACCTAACAAGCCGTGGCCCGTTGGTACCCGATGTGGAGAGTAAAAAGCCTTCTGATGGGGTTTACGAGCAGTCTGACCCAGTCCCCCACCCGTGTGAGGCTGCATAGGAGATGCATGGGGGGAGCACACAATTCGAACCGGATGGGTTCCATGAATAGAAACCTTCGGAAAGAAATATTGACCTCGTCCGCACGTCGATAACATACAAACATATAACGGGAAACACGTCAGCGGTGTGTTTTCATCAAACATGAGGGGAAATTACCATAGATAGTGCTGACTCTATAATGGAAACATACTTGGACTGGTCAACACTGCCCGAGGTGTGTGTGTGTGTGTGTTCAGCATGCATAAGCTGAGTGGGCCTTTGTCTTTGTTGTGTGACCGTAAAAGCCCGGTTATTGGTCATTAAAGTGCACGCGTCAGGACACAGTGAGCTCAGACGGGGTGTAAGACCTTAACGCTCGTGTGTGTGTGTCGTAAAGCTTAGCGGTGTGTACACAGGGTTATGTTTCTTTATTTGAGCACAATTTGGATATACAGTGTGCGACACCAGAAAGGCCATATCATTAAGCTGTTTTTCAGTGTGGACATCCGTTTGTGTGTGTGTTTGTGTGTTGCCCTGTGGCCCAGGTAACACAGGGACACGCACTTTCTGATAGATTAAGCCTTACATAACACCACATTCCACTCAGCAGGTAAACAAGCACCGGGACTAAGGTCAAAAGCAGCGAGGCACCGGCTCGACTCCGGGGCCAGACGCTGGAGTCTGAAGCAGGTCTGAGCCTCAGTGACCCATAAGCATGCAAACTCAAACTGTCATTAAAATCTGTGTGGTTTAGAAAGCTCAGTAATCAACAACAACTGTAAGCATTCATTTGCGTAGTCAGTTAATTGCCGCTGTAGTCCAGTAAGAGTCTCTATTGGAGGTCGAGGAATGCTGGAAGAATGTTTGGAAGACTGAAATATGCTGCAAACATGCCAAAAAACCCCATACGGGTTTTATTGTAGTTGAAATAGGCCTATTTAGGTTTCAGTACTTACATTTAGTGTTACCTTATACTTGTATTCCACTACATTTCAGAGCAAATATTGTACTTTTTGCTCCACTACATTTATTTGAGATCTGTAACTATCGCGGTTTAAGAAATTATTTACAGATTAACCGCCCAACAGTATAGAAAGAAGCTCAAATTAGCTTCACGTCGACCAACTAATTTCAAATGCTGCCTCCGTTTTAATGCAGTCCAAATAATATAATGATAAACATTCTCACTGGGCCCATTCAGAGTACATTTGATACTTTAAGCAAATTTAGCTGATACTAACTAAAAGAGCAGTGTGTAGGATTTGGTGGCATCTAGTGGCGAAAGTGCAGTTTTTGCAGACCCTTCCAGGCGTGTAGGAGAAACTACGGCGGTCACAAAAGTCTCTATGCTAAGCTAAGACAACCACCTGCTGGCTTTACACTGCCCACCAACACTGGGAGTGGTGTCAATCTTCTCCTCTGAAGTTTGATAAGAACGTGAACAAGCTTATTAAAAACATCAAACTATTTAGTTTGCAAACATTTTTAGCTGTAGACTCTGCGCCGCATTTCGCCTGTATTATTTTGACGATGGGGCGTTCATATGAACAAACACAAATACTACCACTTCATATTTAATGGTAGTATTTGTGTATTTTTTTTTTACAGTACCAAAGGTTCTACTAGGGTCCTGGGGACGGAACTGTGGCTAGTAAAAGGTTAAATGCCAGATATTCTTGTTGGGCTTTAAGTACGTGGATTTAGATAGTTTTCCTCATTTGGCAATGTAGGGAGTTCCGAAAGTACAAAGCAAAGTTCATAAAAGTCTGGGTTTAGAAAGGATTTTCAAAGATGTGCGTAAAGCCTGCAATCCAACAGGAGTGAGCATGAAATCCTTACTCTCTTCATTCATTCACAGGCAACACACTCACATTAATGGAAAGATAGGATTAGATAGACTGTTTTGTACCCGGAGGGTAAACTTGGCTCACAACAGACAGGTTACATTACAAGCAACAAGCTGATTACATTACTGTTAAATCCACAGCTGGTCCTCACGCAGACATCCACATTTAATCTGAATCACTTTTTGTAGCTGTTTAATCTAAAGGCTGACCATATGTTACGCGCTGACGAGGTAAGGAGGACCCAAATGCAGACAATGCTTGGGGAGTGGCGTCTTTATTGCTGCTTACCATCAGATAGACAGGCAAACTTGAAAACCAGGCAGGAAAACCGAAAACCAAGGTGCATGACAAAAATCCACAACGAGGAAGTAATACAGACGAGAAGAACATCGGGTAGAAACCATGGGAGGGCAAACAATGACCCAGCAACAAGACAGGGAAACACACGAACTAAATACACTCAGGCGAGGTGAAGACAACGAGGCACAGGTGACACAATCAGGGAATCAGGGACAGGAAGTAAAGTCAGACAGAGACAGGGGAACAGACACCTACAAAAATAAAACTGGAATAACCAGACTAAATGCCAAAACATAAACTAAAAGGACAATTTCAAAATAAGACCAAAACTAACACAAGACACTCGGAGAACTAAAGCAGTCCAGGAACAGACAGAATAAAACAAAACACACTCCCAAAACCCCAACATATACACTGAAGAACCTACAACATAACATAATAGGCTCATGGTGCCGGTTTCATAGTTCTCCTTTACAGACGCAGGAGCCTCACTAATACATTTACAGAGATGAGATTATATAGGGGAGAAAACAGGATTTTGACTAGGGACAAAACTAGAGGGACAACACTGTATAGCATCCTGAGTCTCTCAGGTGAGGTGTCTTTAATTTTTTAAAGCAAATTCAAATACTCTGAGCACTAATGCATCATTGCACGTCACATGATACAATCACCATGGAAATAAAGCTTTTAAAAGACATCAATAGTTCATTAGTTTGTTCTGGGATGGAAAAGACTGATTAACATACACAGACCTGCAGATCATTTTAACTTCAATTTTAACTTCAGTTTTAAGATAATGGTCAGTATGGGTTTGTCAGTAGTCATGTATGCCTGTATTTTTGGCAAGAAATAATATATACCTCCATGGTGAAATGGAGAAATGTACATTTTATGTACTTTTCTGCAGATGCGGCTCTGTATTTTTGCTACTATAATTTGATTGGTGCAATATCTGTGTCGGCGGGCAGTACAAGTGCAGTAGTTCGCTATATGACTTCATTTCCAATTGACACCCATCGGACCAGCCCAGTCAAGTGCTTCTGGCAGTTATATTTGCATTAGCTGGCTAGTGACCATAGCGGTATGTACCCAAAAATGCTGTTGATCTGTTTGAGGCTGGTCTAAAACAGAGTATTCAGCATAAACTGCCCAAGGACCTCACGACTAAAGCGGAATGGCTAAGGTTTTTGGTGAACAGACTGATCACTCCACGTCTAGGCTTTACTCTTCACCAAATGCATTTAACAACTGCGATGACATTTACATTTAGCCATTTAGCAGACGCTTCTATCCAAAGCGACTTACATATCAGAACATTCACAAACCCAAGGTGCAGCTTCGGGAGCATTTTTGGGGTTCAGTATCTTGCTCAAGGATACTTCGACGCATGGCTTGGGGATTGAGCCGCCGACCTTCCGTTTGGCAGGCGACTGCTCTGCCACCAAGCCACAGCCGCCCCGATGAGAGACAGCCACTGGCTGCTGCTGAAGACAGACCGATACCAAAAGCTGAACGTGCTGCAAAGGTAATTACAGTATTATGTTATTTAAAATCTTTTTTTGATTTTTTACTAGCTATGTGTGTTAGTTACTGATAGCCTACATGTCACCAATTTGACGCAAGCCAGAAAACGGGGGTCAAACTGTGGGCGCAAAACAAGCAATGTTTGTCTTTAGCTTGCTTTCTCAATGCACAAAAGCTACTCTGTCCCAATTTCTGTTAGGGTTACAAAAGTATGTTTTTGATATTTTGTGCTTATCTTCATTATGTCTGAATTTGGCCATTTTCACAGACAAAAAGTCCAGAGTAAAAGCAGTGCTAGCGATACTACTACATAAAATATAATAATGCAGATGGAATTAAGTTTCTGCAGTGTGCGTCTGTGTTTGAATGTGTGTTTTGTAGCTTTTAGGCCACCAGCAGTATCATCCTAAATCCCGTGAGTCAGATTGGTTGTGTGCTGAGGGCCGCTCTCAATGTTAAACTGCCATGCTCCGCATTATAGGCTTAAGCTAATGCCTCATTAGCATCAGTGTCTCGCTGACTCCGCTCTGAAACAGCATCCCCCTCCACTACAGGGGACCTGTTAGCATCAATGACAACCACGCAGAGCCAGAGGAAACTGAAGGATGTGACGGACAAGAAAAAGGCGTGTCACATCACGCAGCTATTCCCATCCATCCATCCATCCATCTTCTTCTGTTGATCTGTCTAAACAGAGACGCCCAGACTTCCCTCTCCCTAGACACTTCCTCCAGCTCTTCCGGGGGAATACCGAGGCGTTCCCAGGCCAGCCGAAAGACCTAGTCCTGCTAGCGTGTCCGAGGTCTTCCCCGGGGCCTCCCAACAGCAAAACAGAACAAACTGTGACCACACACAATAAGGTGTCTTTAGCAATTAGCTGAAAAAAGGCTCTTTAAGGATGTCTTGACAGCTCTGTGTGACTTTGTGTTTACCCTCAGGCAGTAAAGGTCAGACACGCACAGATGGAAACGTGGACAATCCACCAAAGTCAGCATATCTTCTAATCTCGCCTTGCGTGTTTTGGTTTTTGATTGTGACTGAGAATGCCTTGCATAAAACTCAGATGTCATGCAGAGGCCGTGTTTCCTGACACGTGTGGATTAAGCGTCAGAGGGCAAACAGTGTGTGGCAGACGTTTGCATTTTTACGCTGCTTTTCCATGAATTTAAAGGGATTTATATAATTACTGGGGATATAGCAAGAAGTCTGCTTTTCATGATAAATAATGGATTAAATGACATCAAAGCTAATGTGCTCCTCGACCCTTTAGCTACACTAGCTCTAGGGATGGCAATGTCGGTTGGTCTGACGGTCTAGACTGAAATATCTCAACAACTTCAATGGACTACCATGACATTTTGTACAGATATTGATGGTCTCAGGAGGATGAATCCTACTGCCTGGTGAGCACCTTACTTTTCCTCTAGCGGCACCCGCAGGTTGACGTTTTTGGCTTTTAGTTACAATAAAAGTCATGACGAATATTGGATGGATTTCTTTGGTACACACATTCATGGTCCCCAGATGATGAATTTTACCCCCTGACTTTTCATTTAGCTCCATCATCAGGTCAAAATGTTGTTCTGTACTTTGGTTTGTGGCTAAATAGTAGCGTGAACCAATGACATTCCCATCAGCCTCAGCTGCACTTTGTGTTTAGTGCTAATTAGCAAATGTTAGCATGCTAACACATTAAACTAACATGGTGAACAGGGTAAAACATTACGTGCTAAACATCAACATACTAGCATTATCACTGTCAGCGTGTTAGCATGCTGATGTGAGCATCAGAGCCGCATGGCATGGCTGTAGACTGTTGTTTAGACACAAAGAGATAGAAATTTCAGAAAAGACCAATGATTTATAGCAGCTAATTCCTTCTAAATACCATTAAATAACACCCGGAACCTACACTCGACAGGGACAAAATAGGAAAACTTTAGACAAGTCTCAGAATCTTACAGTAATGTTGGATTCTCGGGAGGAAGACAAAGTATTTATTTTTCAGAAGCCTGCAGCTGCAAGCCATCAAATAGCCATCGGCTGTAAAAGAAATTCCTTGAAACATGTCAACCTCTCAACATTTAAAGGTCACGCAAACTCTACACATGAAAAGCAGAGTAAAGGTGACACCCTTGTTGTCAGATTGTGGATTTGCATATTAGCTATTAGCAAGCATTTAATTGGTCTGCGAGACCAATGTGTGTTCACATGTTCGGCCTGAGGCCTGCAGTGACTCATGTAGGCCGGCGTGCGTCAACCAGAAACTCTCAAGCCTTTTCTGGCCTGTTTTTCGTCATCTAAAGAACTCGCACACAAAAACATAAAATAGCCTGAGGTCAAATGAGCTGATACCTCTGGTTGACGCTCATGAGGAATGTTTTAAACCTTAAAAGTCAGTAAGTGCGAAATATGTGAACAAGTGCATGTAGATGTGGTATGCAGACAAACAGAAGGGGTTGGGGTGTGTCTTACCAGTCAATCCAAGGCTTTCGGTTCAATACATGTTGTACATGTCACTATGTGCTTTTGTACAAAATGTGTTGTACTAACTGAAACTGAGAACTGAAATGATATTTCCTGTATTTGCAACTGTCGTGGTTATTTTGTAACAATATAAACCACTGCTTTTAGCTTTGTGTTAAATGCTGCTATAATGGAAGTATTACTCACAAAGCTGAATGTTGTAATAAACTATAAATGGAAAGAGACAAAGACACATTCAATTCAATTCAATACAATTTTATTTATATAGCCCAGTATCACAAATCACATTTGCCTCAAAGGGCTTCACAATCTGTAACATACGACACCCTCTGTCCTTAGACCCTCGATTCGATTAAGGAAAAACTACCCAAAAAAACCCTTTTAACAGGGGAAAAAAAACGATAGAAACCTCAGGAAGAGCAACAGAGGAGGGATCCCTCTCCCAGGACGGACAGACATGCAATAGATGTCGTAAGTACAGAATAGATTTATAGCATCAAAACTATAACATATATAGCCATGATGGCAAAATTGTTGTGTATATATATATATATATTATTATGTTAGAAATGTTTAGGTGGTAAAACATAAGGGAAGGTGATGGGTCCAGACGGACAGCCGAGCAGCTCCAGGTGGAGCCCAACGAGCAGGACCCGAGCCACTCGTCCCCTGCACCATAGACACAGCAGCACTGCCCCAGCAGGTCGCCATAGTCACCGATCCAGATACATCTCCGGACACTGAAATACCTGCTGAAAGTGACACAAAGAAAGAAGAGATGGATGACAAAGCACAAAACTCCGGGAGCGGGAAGAAGTCAAGTTAGTGACATGCATTTATGGGATGCGAATGCATACGGATGGAGAGGCATTCTGAGAGCGCAGTGTTCTAGTGGGGTAATAAGGCACTATGAGCTCTGTAAGATACGACGGTGCCTGACCATTAAGAGCTTTATAGGTGAGGAGAAGGATTTTAAATTCTATTCTGGATTTCACAGGGAGCCAGTGCAGAGAAGATAATATTGGAGAAATATGATCTCTTTTCCTAGTTCCTGTCAGTACACATGCTGCAGCGTTCTGAATCAACTGGAGAATTTTAAGTGACTTTTTCGGGCTGCCTGATAATATGGAATTGCAGTAATCCAGCCTTGAAGTAACAAATGCATGGATTAATTTTTCTGCATCATTTCGAGACAGGAAGTGCCTGATTTTGGCAATGTTACGTAGGTGAAAAAAGGCAGTCCGTGAGGCTTGCTTCATGTGGGAGTCGAAGGATAGATCCTGATCAAAGATAACTCCTAGGTTCCTCACAGAGGTGCTGGAGGCCAGGGCAGTGCCCTCTAGAGCATTCACAGGCAATCTTTGGTTCTCACATGTGTATGTTAAATGTAAAATTTGGAGCCGGGGGGAAGGTTAGCGTAGTTTAGCATGAAGACTGGAAGCAGGGTAAACATCTAGCCTGGCTCTGTCCAAAGTGTGACATTTTGCTGTAATGATTCTTCTGCAGGTTCACCTACAGAAACTTTTACTGTACTTCCTCTAACTAGTCTAGTTTGATCTTCTTCAACCTTAACTTGTTATATCTTGCTTTTTTTATTTGTATGACGCACAAATGTAAAAACAAAAAGTAGTGGTTTTCTTGGGAGGAACTTTGGACAGAGCCAGGCTAGCTGTTTCCACCTGCTTCCAGTCTTTGTGCTAAGCTAAGCTAAATGCTCTCATAACTGACGGATATGAGAGTGGTAACGTTCTTCTCATCTAACGCTCAGCAAGAAAGTAAATTAAAAAGTAAAGTATGTCCCAAAATGTCAAACTATTCTTAGTACATAGAGAACCATGAATTTTATTTACCATCGAACAATGCACATCTGGAATCAAGTAAATACAACCCTTTGACTGATCTCTGGATCAATAAGTTACAAGTTAGTATGTTAGCCTTGCTGACCAAGGCTACATCAGTGTAGCCGATCTAGCCTTTAGCTTCCTGGACCTATTTTGTCATTTACTTCGTTGCCAACTTCCCTCTTACTGTCAAATCTCTTTCAAATGGCTCTGCCGCCTGAGGTTTAACTCAGCCAGTGAGACTGATTCTTCCTCCAGACCTGCTTTGCCTCTGAGAAACTAAAATTCCAGCCTGAAAAAGGTTTCCAGCATGATGTAATCGGGTACCGGTCACGCTTTGCAATGAACAGAAGCAGGGGAGCATGGGAGAAAACCACTCCACAGGCTAGTCAGGTCACACAGACAGTGATCTGTTTGAGCTGACCCCAGAATAGTAAACTGACATATAATGCTGCATACATGACTGGCTTTTAGCCCACTGGATATCATACCAGAGACCCAGAAATATGAGCCGACTTATGGTTGGCTCTTTTACAATAGTATTTTCCCAGCGAATTTCCTTTGCAAAACATGTTTACGAGCTGTGAGTGAGTGTCGGCTCATAAGACGGCATGTGGACCAGCAGGCTGGAGTCTTCCACTCCGCTGCCAGCGTGGTAAACAGCAGCAGGAGTGTTCGTGAGCAGTGGGCGGGACCTGGGCTCCACATGCTGTCCGAACACGTGGAGTCTGAGTAGCACGGAGCAAGAGAGACAGAGCTCCAGACACTTGAGCTTTCCATTGACACTCACACAAACAAACAAACTCACAAGCATGTGAAGATTCCCTTTTTGACTTATCTGCCAAACCTCTTCATTGAAAGCAGCAGAAACACGAGTACCGAATAATGCTAATAGAGCATCGGTGCACTCTGTACCAACGCAAACCACACTCACTTAAGTCAAACTGTTGCAGGCACGAGCCCAAGACAATACTAATTTTGCCACACATGGTCCGTAAGGCTCTCAAGACATTTTAAAACAGTGGAAAACTCAACCCAGCAGCTTCCACTGGCATCGCAGCAAGAATCCAGTGAATGAAAATGACTCAAAATTGAAAATGTCCAGTCTTCAGATACTATGCCAAGCATCCAGATTTTGCCTTGTGGCACTTTTATGTCTGGGCAAGCATGTAAACGTGATGGCTGATAAAAGCAAAAGATGTCAGGGCTGATTGACCTGTTGACCTTCGTGTAATAGAGTGCTGCTTGTGCTCCAGGAGGAAGACCTAGAGAGGGTGCAGGCCGTTACTGAACACTGAAAAAGATCGTTGCTGACCACATGACCTCTCACTTCCTACAGTTCTCTTCCTTTTTTTTGACAAGTTAGAAACAAACAATTCAAAAGAGCAGAAGTGAACAAGGCAGCCTCACCTATAGCCCTTTTCCAATTTACCAACCTGCAACCTGGTGTTTCTCATAACCTTAACTTTTAAGAACCTTGTAAGGCTCGGCACAAGGTTCTTCTTTATATTTCCACTGTATTTTTCAAACTGGGACATTCCTGATTCATTTTGTTGGTCCACCGCTATTTTCTATTTGTAGAGATATTCATGGTTCCCTGAGGATGAATTCTACTGTCTTTGGTGATCCCCTGATGTTTTCTCTAGTGCCACCATGAAGTTTGCATTTGTGGCTTTGAATGAAATGTCTCAACAACTATTGGGGGGGATTGCCATGAAATTTGGTTTCACACATTCATGTTCCCCACAGGATGTAACAACTTTGGTGAGCTTTATCTCCCACAGGCAAAATGCAATAACATTAGAAAACATACATTAGCATATGGCATATTTTAACTTTAAAATGTACCCAACGTGGCAGCATTTTCTCAACCGTCTTTGTTTGTCTGACAAAAGCAATATAATCTCATTAGTATTTGATTTAGTATGGTATTTCTAAAATATATGTCAGTGTGTTATGTTTTCATGTGGGATCACGATTGCTGTGTGCTTCTGTTGTCTCTTCTGTGGCGAGCCAGAGCTGGCTACTGTAAGTGGGTCACAGCTCCGCCCCGCTGCTGCACGGCGAAGTTCACTGAGCCCGGCTGAAACCCTCTGATTCAGGGAGAAATAATGGGGCCAGCAACTCCCAATCCCCTCAAGAGCCGCAGCACAGCACGCCAGCAGGCTGGCAGGGAGGCCCAGTGGAGCGCAGGGTGGATGAGGCTGCCAAAGGAGCAGCTATTCACTCTATAAGACCGTAATCTACAGTGCATACCACACATGTTGTTCTGATGTACTGTACAGAGGGTGCATCGAGTCCATGCATAAAGGGGATTGCCGTTTAAAGTTCAATTTCACATGATTATTTCCAGTGTGACTGCTCTCTGCAGATCAAGGCACTAATAAATCAGGCCTGGGTCACGGGGTTAATTCCCAGTGGAGCTATTCTTTTTCCAGTTTCATGAGCGCAGGTGACCTGTTTATCGGACCAATTTACCGTGAATGACAGATTACAAAGTTGACATAGCTGTGTGTTGTCCTATAAATATTCATTTGACTGTTGATCCCATAATTCAAAGAATGAATCACATAGAGAAAATATCCATTTGCATTATAGTGGAAACAATTCAAAGGGCCTGTCAAATAAACCGATGTTTGGAATGTGCTTGCAGTATATTTGCAGTGCCTGTATGTAATCAAATGAACAAATCCACTTAAGGCTGCTTATTTAGTTAACATGTTTCTGACTGCCTTTACATGATCCCCTTTGGAAAGTAATGCATGGCACTTGATGTCGCTCGAATTTGGAAATTTCCTGATCTTCAAAGACTTCTAGGCACAAGAAATGTCGAGGAAGTTCGAGGAAATCAAGCCTCCAAATCGTTTGATGATGCAGATTTCACGGCCCCAGTATCTGGGCCATGGTGAATTCTTTCGAGCTTGTCTGCGCGTGTGTACAAGCATGTTATTGTGATTGTGATACTAAATTTGGGAATAATTGAGGGCATCCAGGAATAGACCAGATAGACACACGCACACAATTACTTCAAAGGAGCATCCTGTAAACTGCATTTTAGGAACCCTTAACTGGTGTTAACTGAGAAATTCACTTCCCTGACACAGTTTATTTAGCAAGCTGTCCTGTATGCTGAGGAAGACAGCCGGTGACAACAAAGGCATCATGCAACAAAGACGTCTGTTTTCATGTCATTTTCCTGCGGTTTGCCTTCGGAGTAGAAATGTGCCCATACAGATTTCGTTAAAGAAAAAGGTACAAAAAATGTGGGTTTTTTTTTTAGACAGACGGTCAGTGCAGAGAGGGGTGAGGAACATTGTGTCCCTCCTGGTGGCTTGCTGGTGGTTCTTATGTAAGGCTGGTTTCTGCCTGGCAGCAGAGCAGAGCCCCACTGACAGTGTCATACTGCTAATTAATACAAACCAGCTAGAGTTGTGCCCTCAGTGGTTGCTTATGTGTGTGTGTGTGTGTTTATTTTGGGTCTGTACTGGAGAGTTGTGAAGTGATGCCCATAAAGAATTTGAAAGCGTCACAGCTGTATTATAATCATATTGTGAGCGTGGGATGTTTTTCATAATCAGAGGGTTCGGGGTTCCAAGGGGACACGCTGGGTGAGACCCAGGGCGACTGATTAGAAAATGAGGGTAGTAGCAACCTGAATGCTGCTCACTTTCTGCTTCATCTGCAAACAAGACTGTCAGCCAATTCCTTGTATCACATTTTCCTTCTGTCTTAGCATTCCAGCCATTTTCTTTGCCTGCCTGAGTTTTTGCCTGTTATGACCCCCTGCCTGCCTTTTGGACTCTTGCTCTCTAGTCTGATCCCCTATTGGATACGTTTGCCTCATCTCTCCCTGCCTGCCTGTTTTCGACCTTGAGTCAAATTGAGCTTTTTACTTTACCTGCCTGGTTTTAAAGGTAGAACCATTGTCATCATTTTAGTTTCTGGTGGGTGTTAGCGTGCACATTTATTCTAATTAGCACTACATACAGAGTACCTAATGGGAATTCCATTAGTTCTGCAGGTATTTGGTCATTAACCAATTGAACAAGTTAAAATTCTGACTTGATGATGATGTAGAGGAAACGTCAGAGGATCACCTAAGTGTTTACAATTCATTCTGAGGGGAACATAAATGTCTGTGCCACATTCCATGTCAATGCCTTGAATAGTTTTTGAGATATTTCAGTCCGGGACCAAAGTGGTGGACCAACAGGCCAATATTACCATTCCTAGAGTATGTCATGGGATGTAAAATATACTATACTGACAAGAATGTGCTGGTTTTCCCACTTTTCTGAGGGGGAAAATGTGTCAAAATATAATCCACAGACCTCACTGTCAACAACTTCATTTAGAACAATTTCTTTGGTAAAATGTTGTTCCAAAGAAAACTGTCGGATTCATTGTTTATGGAAATATCATTTCGAAATAAGAATAATCTAAGCTTTTGGGGAAGTATTAGCTTTCTTGCCGGGAGTAGGCTAAGATGAGAACGTTGATACCACCTTCATGTGTGTGTGTCAAGTATGAGCTGGAGCCAGCAGGCAGTTAGCCTAGCCTAGCAGTCTTAGCAAAGACTGAAAGCAGAGGGAAACAGCTAGCTCCAAATATCACTAATTACCAATACAAGTAACAACGACAGTTTGTGGTTATTGGGGGGGGTAACATGCTGTAGCGAATTCTTGCTAACAACAGAAAAAAATTGTCGTCGCTTTTACATTTCTGTTTTTGTACAGCTAGCTGTTTTCTCCATAGTTCCATCCGCTTGAAGCTAGGCTAATCACCCCTAGCTCCAGCTCCATATGTAACGCACAGACGTGATCGTGGTATCAATCTTATCTAACTCTCCGCAAGACAGCATATAAGCGAACACTTTAAATACCACAGACATTCCTTTCAGCATTGATAGCAAAAGTATCAAAACCGAGGAAAATAAAACCAAAATAATCTGCTTCACCAGATACTAAAGTGAAAAAATATGTTTTTTTGTGATTACGGTGAACTGACTCTTTATGCCTCTGTACCTTGTTTTAAGTAACCAATGACATGTAACCTCTTCAAGGGAAAATATTCCCATATCTTACAATGAAGATGTGTAATAAGAAAACTGCATGGTATACACAAAGTTCCTATGTGACAGCTCCCCGTATTGGCATGTTGAGTGTGTTGGAGCTAGAAACAGTTGAAATGTGTTGTTTACTTCATGTTTTGAAGCTGCTGACCTCCCGACTCTGGCTACACAGTCCGTTTCTGGAAATGCGTTGCTTGGTAGGAAGTCGTTTGTTCAGAATGAGCTTCCTGCCTCAGCCTCCATCTGAAATAAAACCACTTACAGATAAAGTGTTGGCCAGAGAGCTCAGCTCCTCACTCTCCACAGGATGGAGGTGGGGTATCCTCCTCTCTTGCGCACATGGTCAGGAAGCTATTAGACTTTGTGCCAAATGCATATTCCAGTGGGTGAGGAAGAAGAGGGGGAAGGCCAGAATTTGAAGGCTTGTGAGGTTTATAAATTAGCAGTTTAGAGGAGGATAAACTCATTTATAATCAGTTTGCCCACACTTTTGGCTGATGAAATTGTTTAACATCAGTTAGGTCATATCCAACCATCTGACTATGACTCTTCTCTATTTTTGATATTACACTACATTTTAAAATTTGCCATTATCCCATACATGTTACTAAAAAGTTATAGTCTTGATTTAAAGCATTTCTGAAGTATAGAAACAACCCTTTTTTATTTTTCAATATTTATCTTTATCGTACTGCTAGAAAAAGGTATTTCCCTGAGTAAAATGATTAAAGATTTTTTATTAATGTATTATTTTCATGACTTAATATTATTGTATTGAGAAGGTCTTCATATTACACCACAGCCATACTATGTCATTTAGGCTACATGAGATATCACTTGGGGAAATAAACAATTAAGACAAAGATGTGCCTCTTTAAATATATTCATTTATTTCTGTAGGTTTCTATCCATAATCAATACAGACAAAAGCAATACTCAACTACCAGAATTTAGAAATCATTATAATCATCTCTCGTGAGCATCACAATAAACAGTATATTGAACTATGTACAATGGAAGACAATGACACATTCAGACTGAGTCAATCCAAGATCAACCTGTAAAAGAAGAGTCCATGGACACAGAAATGGGGAAAGCGCTTTGAGACATGTCAAGAACAAAGTTCCCCAGCGACAAAAACAAAACACTTGGCAGAAAGAGAAATGTACAAGGAGCAAAACAGCTTCTGCTCCTCACGACAAGAAAATAATCATTAATGCAATGTTACATTTGGTTCCACGGTTGTAAACTAGATTGTATTCATGTCACTATTGCATATGCCATTAGGTAAAGTGTGTTGACAAGGCAAAGAGATCTCTATAATAAAATAGACTGAGTGTTTTGTTTTTTTTCCATACTGTCACAGGGAGAAAAGCATACAATACACTGTGCAACCCCAAAGCAAAAACCCCGTCCCCTTTTTTAAAAATCGGTAGCCAAAGTCTTTACACAGAAATATCATTGCAACATAGATAAAACGTAAGTACTCTTATGTATTTTCAATAGATTTTTTTTTGTTAAACTCTATGTACACAATATACACATTCAAGACTCTGAACATAAATAGATACCACAACTTAATATGGTACAGCTCCAATATTATTCAACTCTGTCAAAACCGTTTCCCACATTGCTTCTGTGGCGTTCCCACCAGCTCAGCAATACATTCAGACATGGTTCAAAGTTTTTATATCTACTGTACACTGAAGGGGTTGTGAGCCAGTTGGAGTCGGCACAATGGGCTACGCAAAGACCACGCAGTCAGGATGTCCATAGAGGGCTTTCAGACAATGTTAACCAACCATCTGGCGGCCATTTTGGAGGTTCAAAGTACTTCACAGGCGGAACTAAACATTTTTGACAAAATGATAATTTCTCTACTCATCAAAATCTTTTGTTTCTTCAGATTCAAACGAGACTACGTAACTTTTGAAATAAATAACACATCTTCTAACAATAAAACTAGCATGAAAACCCTTGCTACAGCCTCGGTATGACCACTAGCTTATGTTAGCTAATGTTAGCAAACTTAAGAGGGATATTGCTGTGTCACTTTTCAGTATCCTGAAATTGCTACTTAGGGCCACAGCAGCTGCTGTTCAGCAAAAGTTACGTAGGTTCACTTAAGAGACTATGTAACTTAAAAAAAGTTATTAAGAAGTAAGTCTCTCTTACAAATTCATAAGGAATAAAACTGTGGAGTTTTGCTAATGGTAGCTAATGTGAGCCAGTAGCTAATGGTGGCTAATGTTAGCAAATATTAGATACATACTGCTGGACAAAAACTTTACTAAGTCAGTTCCCTGACTTGATGACTCCTCTCTACCGTTGCAACTATTACACTATGTTTTAGCATTTAGCATTATCCTGTAATTTTTGTCACATAGTTATATAGCTACGCATTCGATAAATTTGTAACATTACGTATTTCTCTTAAGCCAGATCAAAATTTTTTACGCCGCCTGCCATATAGTTATATTTTCAGGCCAGCTGGTTATCCAGTTAACCGTCATGATGATGCCAGATGTGGCTGTTGGCCCCTCCTTCTACGTGTTCTGTGTTGCAGAGCCCTTGTCCAGCACATCTGACACTGGGGGCCCCTCTCTCCCCTCACTTTTGCCCTCACTCGTTGACCAGAAAGTCTCGACTGTACCCCAACTTTGACATTTTTCATTGGCTCTACCCCTCCATCGTCACCTCAACTACACAGTTGTACCGTCAAATGATATCACAGCAGGGCGGCCTGCGTGGAGCTTAACAGCAGGCCGTAGGTTTGAAGGTAGGAGTGTGTGAGGTTTTCAGGCTCAAGTGACTGAGGAACTGTGGGAGGTACAGTGCATTCAGATGCCTGGTGTTGTGGGGTCTGAGCTGAGTTATAAAGACATGCCTAACTCTTAAAGACATTTAGAAATATATTTCTTGAAGTCCAGCGCTTTGATTGGACAAAAAATAAACTAGGTTAGAATAAATAAGAAATGAGTAATTAAGAAAATACTTTAATATCAATACGATGAATCAGATCTCAAGCAGCCCCACTTTACTGTACATTTCAGAAATAATATTTTTTTTTTTTTAAATGGTAAGCCAAGCTTTTTACTTTTCACAACAGAATAACAATATAGAGATGTAGGTCCAAACAGACATACCGTAATAGAATAATTATCTCTTATTTGATAGAAAACGTAAGGACATTATAGACATTAAGGCATTGGGTAGGTCTTATCAGACATTCATCTTCTAAAAATAAATAAAATATCAAATCTAAATATAGTTATATACTCAGTGTACCTTTGTATCCTCGCTCCCTGGGCCATTTCTATAGTAGGTTTCATTGTTTACTGACATACCGGTTGGTCGTACTCTGTCTCAGAAACACATTCGCATGCATACAGGCAGTCATTAAACTACCCTCAAGTAAATAAGTAGTATCTGGGTACCATTAGAGTCTTGTTATTGTCTGAATATCTTTGCTTCTGTGCTTGCGCCAAAATCTGGGTCAGAGGAGAAATGGCCTCTGAAAGCGCAGGAAATATGAGACGCACCAATACACAACATACACACCCACCCACCGACACACACACCTGCCCGGCTCTCAGCAAATTCACGACATGCATAGATGGTGACCTGCTTGTTTCCCCAAGTGTGCGTATGTGCTTTTGTGTAAGTGTTGCTGAGGGTCCAGACAGTCTTTTAGGGCCACAGAGCCCAGTGGAAGGGCAAAGATGATTTTTCTTTTCTTTTTTTTTTTTTGAGCAGCAGGTCGGTGAAGACGCCAAGTCAGAGGATAGAGGAGTCCTTCAGTCTGAAAGAGACGACAAGTGAGACAAAGAGGGAGTTAGTGGAAATATCTAATAATTTCAAGTTATTTCACCATATGACAACAGCCAGTTGAATAGTACACTTAATCTAATATTCTCTCACAATCACGTGCTATTAACTGCAGTAGGATGAGCATTGGTAGCCATTTGCATCCAACTGTCAAGCAAATTTTGCTCATGTTTTTGACATGTAATAAAATAAAATACAAATGTGGTGAATTTCCACCCACTGAGTGGGAGTGAATGAATACCAATGAGCAAGCTCAGGGCCAACAATGATGAAATATACGTGGAGACTTAAAGCTGCACTAAAGTTTTTTTGTACAGAAAAAATAATAATTTATGTTATCTTTACATTCAGTGTTTCTCACCAAAACAAGCAGATTTAAAAAAAAAAAAGAAAAAGAAAATTAAAACAATGTTGTCTTTATTGAAATCATGCATTGTTTACATTCAAGTTCGCTAGCTTGAAGTCGTCTTCTTCCCTGCTTTTGTTGGCACATGGCTACGCTTATTTGCGCGTTGCCAACGCCAGCTGTAAAATCTATTCAATAGCGCGAAATGAGCGATCGGAACGTTTAGCAATCAAAAATAAAAATGAAATGGGGAGCCACTCATTAAAAACATTGCTCCATAGCGACCCGGTGGTCAAACCTCCACAGGGTACCTTTAATATTTCAGTACATCCAATCTCAATGAACCATTTAAATGTACAAAGCCTTTATCAATATATACCTGGGGGGGCTTGGGAGTGGAAGGCTGGTTGGCAACGTTCATAATTACATAATCTGGGATGTAGAGTGATGGGGGTTGGGGGGTCTTCTGTCGCGCTGCCGTGTTGCTATGGACACACGCTGAGCAGCAGTGGCAGCGAGCAGTACAATAGCTGATGCATCGCTGATATACATGCAGAGAGGGAAACTGGGGTTTGCTTTCAGATTGCAGCAGATATTGATAATTATGTGGGATTTTCTGGTGTTTTAGCGTGTTTCAAAGGCCACGGTTGACCATATGTGCGTGTGGAGGAGAGGAGGCGTTGGGGGCACTGCAAGCAGAAGAAAGGAAGGATTTACTCGAAACCGAGTGGTGGTCAGAGGGATGACGCTGGGTCAACTGGAAGCTTCCAGGAAGAGCTAGAAAGGGGGAGCGGGGATGAAGGAGACGAGCCCTAGGGACGCCGGGGCCCTGTGCCATGAAGCCACACGAGGATTACGTGGCTGTCTTCGGGCCGGGAAACTTCTATCGGTTGTAAGGCTGATGAAACGTTTTAAAAAGCCGTCGGACAGCCTCAAAAATGCACGGCGGTCAGGCTTTCTGAAAGCAAGGCTGTTTTTCTTGGTTCCTGAAAAGTTGCCATTTCTTTTGGAGCTGTCATCCAAAGTACACACAAAGAAACAGCCTTGAAAAAAAAAACGCTACCTTAATTCTGTTTTAGCATGATAAAATGATAAAACAGAGAAGGCTGGAGGGTAGTTGAGGACACTAGGAATGTTAAGTCACTAAATCCCGGATAAGTCCCTGTATCTTATATAATTTACTATTAAAACATCCAGAATTCATTTGTATATAGTCACTGAATCTTTGGGGACAAAGTGGAGCGACAAATGACAACTGAGATAATATTACTGTTTGGCTGATGTGAGGCAACATTTGTCTTCAGTGCTACCCAGATATGATTTTATGGCCAGTTTCCAAATAGATTTCTGTTGTTTTCAGCTTGATTTGTGCTCCATTAGGATAACAAACCCATATCTGGACGGGCTAAAAACGAACTAATGCACACACCTTGCATTACATATTACCCAGCTGCTGTCCGTGCAGTAGCCGCTGGCTCTCACTGAGCCCGGCCATCTAATCTCGCCTGCAGAGGCTGTAATCTCATCTGGAGCCGTGGCTGGCTAAATGTGGGGAACGCTGGCCACGCAGTTATCTAGCAACTAGCGCTTCTGTCTGGAACATCCCGGCCTACTTTAGCCCCCCCCCCATGCCATGAGACAAACACACACACACACACACACACACACACACACACACACACACACACACACACACACACACACACACACGCTGACTGGAAACTCTGACACAAGAGCCTGCGGTGTTACGTGCGCATGTTTGCTCTCTATATACCAAGTAACATGGCATTTCTGGATTTCCTGCCACGGCTATTCGCGCTGCTCCGTTATCTTTGCAAGATCTCGGCTTCAATGCAGCTCCGATGATGTAAATAAACTACTTAACAGCTTGTGTGTACGCATGTGTGTGTGTGTTTGAGCCATTGTACAGCAACAATAGATTGGTCGACCAGGCCTTTATGAGTAATTCCACGAATGCCGGAACAGAACGTGACATGTAGACAATCGAAATAGACCCACACGGGCTCCACGCGGTAATGACGACGGCCAAAATTCCAGCAGTGGAAAAAGGGGTATCAATGCAGCCCTCATTCAAACGTCGACAGTCACAGTGTGTGCGAGCAGCAGTCAAAAGAAAAATTATTATTTTCATTACCGATTAATCTGCTGATTTGGTCTCTGAAATGCCAGCACTCCAGAACATTCACCTCACATAAGACAGTGTATTCCCAAAATGTTACGCTTGTTCCACCTCTCAAGAGAAAGCCTGCTTGCAGCACCTCACCGCAGGAGTCAGACTGCCTCATTTAAACACTTGTTTTTCTTCTCAAATGATCCCATGATGCATCTTATGAACCCCTCAGATTTATCCTGTGACCCATGGGGGCGATCGCTCAATTATCAAAACAATTGTGCTGATTGATTGATTGATCAACTGATCGCCTCACCCCCAATTTAAAAGTGAGGAAAAGTGTGTAGCTGGGTTAGGGTTAGTGTCCACACACACACACACACACACACACACACACACACACACACACACCCTGTTAGGACAGCCGCATCTACTGAGCACGCTCGGAGCGGGTTAGGGATGCATGGCTGTGCAACTAGACCTCTTTCAGGTCGCTGCACCCTCGAACATCATAACGAACACCCACATCACAGGAAGTGTAAGTAACAGATATATACGTAACACGCTCCGGGTGCATTCGGATCGACCCACCACCTCATCTCTGCGATGACATCACTCGCAATACTACTGAGCGAGTGACGTTAAGAGGAGGCGCGATTTGAGTAGATGGACACGAATGCTTCTAATGGGTGCGGCAGATGGTGGCCTGTCATTAGTGGAGGGATAGTGAGTAGGTAGGGATGTGTGCGTGCATGAGAGAGAGCCGTATAGTGGTATGTATATACTTATGGGCACTGAAATCGGTGTAATGAGAGTGTTTGCATGTGTGTGAAGATAGTGGCAGGTGTTTAACCCCCCATTCCCACCCTAAACTACACACACACACACACACTTTCCCTCCGGAGAGTGGCCATCTGCCACTAGCATTCAGGAGGGACTCGGAGCCCCCTTATCGGTTGTTCAGGCTCCTTCTATCCACTATCTTCTCCCTACTGTGACACCTGATGATGAAATGATTATGACCTAGTAAAAGGCATTCAAATAAATACAACAGCAAACAGTCCGATGAGCCTAACTGCAGTAATAATCATCTCACTGTGCAAATCAAGCTTCTTGAAACGCCACAGGGGAAGCAGGAGCTGGTCATCGCCGTCCGATAAAGGTATTAGTCAGACGAGGAGGTGGAAACAGAGACGGCTGACTTGGCTAATCTGGGTCTGGTACAGTACATCCACCTGGCTGAGCTGCGGCTAGCCAGGGCTGCGAGAGGAGGCGGGCGGCTCAGGTTAGGGTAGAGGTAAACACCACCTCTGAGTCACATGGGCTGGCCCGCTGACAGAGCAAGATGTAAACAAACACCTGACCTTATACCAGGCATGAAGAAATCCAAGCAGACTCTTGGTGGAGCACAAAAAAAAAAAAAAAACAACACACACATCCCGCTGTCAAAAGCTTTTGACTTCAGGGTTGTGTTGACTTGAAGCAGCACAGTCACGTTTCCCACCAAGGGGCGGTCACATGGGCCTGGGAGGGGGGGGGGGGCAAACTCTAAATTCCAAGGAGTAGTCGGGGTTGTTTGGTTTAGAGGTACTTTGATCCTGACAAACAGTCCCATGTGCCTCCAGAGTGGTGGCATTCAACCAGAAGTTACCCTGACCCGAGAGTCAGCGGGAGTTCATTCCAGCTAAACTACATTTCACTAAGAGAGTAAACTAATCAGCGGAGCCCAGGCGCGGAGGTGTTTGGCTGGATTTAAAACCTGCAGACGTTTGGGTCAGGATGGCACATGGTGTGGGTGCCCAGTGTGATGTCCTGATAAACACGAAATCAAAGCCTTCCGTTAGTGGGGCCCAGCTCCTAAAACCCCCGTAGCGCACGGTGACCTCCTTCACCCGGCTAAACCACACAGCAGTGGGACTGAGTGTTCAGTAAACAACACACTGGGTCTGCAATCCTGGGCTCCCAGAATGCATCTTGGTTGAAGGGGGCCTCACCAATGAGTTTGTTTGTTGCTTTTTAAGAGCCCAACGCCTTCCCCTCCTCTTTCTATCTACTGAGCATTCAAGGCGGGGCTCCACCTCCCCCTCTCTGCTTGTCTTACTTATGCTAAGTGAACAGCCTAATGAGGCAGAAGGGCAGTGGAGTGCACGTGCCATCCTGCCCCATTATGCACGCATTCATTCGCTCTCCCACAAACACTCAGGCAAGCAGCACTGGAAAACAAAACAGGCGACTCTCTGTTTCTGCACATCTCTGCCAAGTGTTCACGGATGCGGGCTACGCCACTGGAAAAAAAGATCCCTGAGAGAGAAAAAACAACCCTTACTGCTCTGCATGCGTACGTGCCGGAGTCCACATGTATGTGCTTGACTCCCCCCCCTCTCCCTAGTCAGTTACATTCACCGAGCTTTATTAGCACCATAAAAGAAAATATTTGTACTCCACCAAAACATGTGCACAGAACACGTGCGAAGCAACACAGCTCAAACATAAACAAACATGCAAGCACGTCATTTTGCTGTAAATTAAGACCATCGTGAACTCAGTTCACAGCCTGTTTCTCTGAAAAACAGCCATTTGACTTCAGTCGTGTACATGACACTGTCAAAGATGTCACACAACTGTAAACTTCAAGAATGCATCATTTAATAGATTTTCCATACTGTGGGGGCAGCTCCGTGTTGGCACATTCGTCTTTATTTAGGAGGACACCACTGACTGTGCAAATACTAATACCTATTATATAGCATATTTCTGTTCTGTGTGTTAAACATGAAACATAATACAATGTCTCTCTCGCTCTCTCTCCATAAACAGGGGCCTTGTGGTGAAATAAAAGCCACTTTCTTTTCAAATGGCCTGGAGCCGGGGACCAAAAACAGACCCCTCTCACAGCAACTTTTCAAACCCGCTCTGCCAGGAATGTGGACCGTGACATCCAGTTACCTGAAGGGCGCATAGCAACGCGCCCACTTTGTTGTTTTCCCTCGCCGCCTACAAGGACACACACACACACACACACATCCACTTGTGCTGGGCCTCACATGTCGGCGTACAACCCCCCCCCCCCCCAATCTATGTGCTCACAAACACATGTGAGCTCACTGGGTCCAACACACGGCGTGGGGACAGGAAAGTCAAACTTGGCTTTAATGTCCACACTCTACTGTCCCTGGGGTCTTTCTTTACACCGGCTGCTATCCCACGCCACAGCCTTATTTTGTTCATTGGGATATTCCGGGACACGGGTATTGATCATGGGATGGTGGGAATGAGGGGTCTATAGAGGTCACATTGATGTGCAACACATCCCAAAGCCTACCCGAGTGAAAAACAACAGCCGGAAATGCCTGCAGCTCAGTTTGACATTACAACTGAATGGAAGCCCTACCTATCGGTTTTGAGGCATTCCTTTGGCATTACCAGCTGCATTACTGCCGAAAACATGCCATAGTAAGCCTATGTTAAAACTTGATAAGGAACTATTTAATACCTCTGACTTCTTATTTACTGTATACTGGTGTGTGACGCTTTATAATGAATCTCTAGTCTCTCATTTCTGTTTTTTGTACAAACAGCTTTCATTCATAACAAGCGTTGGTGGAATCCTGAAATCTACTTGTGTATTTTTAGTATCTGCAGCCCACAACAGTAGCAGCAAGGCAGCGTCCTGCTCCGTCACGGTGCTTGTTTACTTCAGAGCGCTCAGCCTGGTCACGTTTCATAGCAGCCTTGTGCTGCGTTCACATGTTGTAGGAAATACCGGGAATACAAAAACAAATGACTAACTGTACAAGCATGACTGATTGCAACTCAAATCTGAAGCCGCTCCTCTTCATGTTGACACTCACCCAGTGGCAAAAGGTGCCACAAAAACAATACTCCTGTTTTGAGGACCTGTAAGTTTTCATTGGTAGGAGCTTAAGTGGAGCACCTGAAGGCCACATCAGCACCACCTACTTATGCACTTTGAAATCCACAGAGCCAGTTTGAATTTGAATCTAGAGGAAATGCAAGTTGGCCTTCATCCTTGTTTTTTATCTCACTGTGCAGTCCAACTCTCTTTTCGTACAGCACAACCAAGCTGCTTTAGTCATTTGTTTCGATTAAAAAAAAAAAACACAAAAAAAATAATCTACCTTTCACATCCCTAAAACACTTTAAAACAGTAACACCTGCAGTGCTTTTAACATTTTAAATTATTTAGCAGTAACACGTCTGACATCCACCTCACTCACCTTTGGCAGTGGTTGCAGTCTCCTTGAATCCCAAACAGACATATGGTGTGCTGTGTAATCCATTGATGCCCCCTTTGCAGCTGCTGGTGGGTTTGAAGCCAGCCAGGTCCTCACATTTCTCCACCCTGCTGTCCAGCAGGTTCAAGGCAATGTAGTTCAGTCCGTTCGGGTAGCCGGCTGAGCTCTGCCGGTTCACAGGGCTGCCGTACTCCTCATCAGAGCCCTCGCTGCTCCGGGACGAGATGTTCTCCACCGAGCTGTGCCTCTTCACTGCGTCGCCTCGGGCGAAGGAGGGCAAGACTGGCGTCACGGTGGCGGTAGAGGAGAAGGTCTCAGAGCTGTGGCGCCGGCGTCCCTGCGGATTGGCCCGGATCACCTTGGCTGAGCAGTCGGGGTCCACCGTGGAGGAGGAGGGGGCCCCAAGCAGGAAGACCCCAATGCCTTCTGGGACTCCCTGGTCCTCCAGGGAGAGCCTCCTCTCCCTGCTGCTCTGGCTGCTGGAAAACAATGTTCAAAATAGGAGATGTTAGTAAGCAAGTAGCTTTTGTCTTCATACTGGAAAAACAAAAGAGACAATAAAGCTATTAACCAAAGGTTTAAAATAAAACCAACTACTACAATATTAAGGATATTTACTTCATTTTGCGTCACAATTCATATCCCAATTGTATTAAAGCGTAAAAATCCTTATCAGCTTCTTGTTACCACCATTTCCCATTATAAATGTATTAAAGGAAATCAAGCAAGGATAATGATGATCTTGATTCACATTATCAGTGTTGATAATGCTGATTATGAGACATTTTCCATTTCATGTTTTCCATTTATTCATTGAGTAAAAATGTACATTTGCTCAGTCAGTCATTTAAATGCCTATTTCATCATGCAGTACAAACTGTTCTTGTAATAACTGAATCACTTTGTTTGCCTTTGCCTGGGATCAACCATACAGCCAGACTGTTGAAATAAATGATAAAAATTAAGCCCTCCCAACACAGATACACATACCTTGCTGTGTTCTGAGGAACAAGTTGTGGAGGCGAGCTGGTCATCCCAAATGTCATCTCAGTGTAGTCATTTTTCACCTCATCACACAGGCTCTGAGACCCTTTCTCACTATCCAGATGGTACACTCCACCCTCCTCGGAGCAGGGGCACATGGATAACTCTGGGAGTGTGTCCAAGCGCCCAGCAGGATTGTCAGCCTCCTTGGGTGAGTGTGAGCCCAGCTCCAGGTTTATGTAGTCTGTCAGAGAGGACCTCCCCGGGCCCCCGCCGCTGGAACCCAGTGATGAAGACTGGCTCTCTGTGGATACAACGGAGGGCGGGGAGAATCTAGTGCCACTGAAGTCAATGTTAATGTACTCCCCAGGGCTCCGGGGTTCTCCGGGCAGGGGGTGCTCGTTCATGCTGGGCAGGGTCCTCAGGGTGTCCAGGGATAGCCTGTTGGGCCTGCCCAGCCTCCCTCTGTAGGGCAGACTCTCCCCCCGGCCATGTCTGACTGGGGATGGCACGGAGGGGCTCAGCGGTG
This sequence comes from Coreoperca whiteheadi, assembly GCA_011952105.1. Lineage (NCBI taxonomy): Eukaryota > Metazoa > Chordata > Actinopteri > Centrarchiformes > Sinipercidae > Coreoperca > Coreoperca whiteheadi. Next base: position 12,460,664 of record CM022483.1, read on the forward strand.
AGGTCTGCGCTGCACTGGGCTGCATCACTGAATAATAGTCTGACTCCCCCACCCTCTGCCTTGAACTCTGAGGGCTCATCAACACATACTGGCTGCTGTCATCATTCTTGGAGGCCTGAAGTTTAGCAGGGAGGGTGAGGGATCCGCCCTGGTAAGCCGGTCTTACTGATGCAGGTTCACCAGCCAGCAAGCCCAAGTAGTAGTCAGGGGGGGTCTGGAGTGGAGGTGGGTTTCCAGGTGACATGTTCATGTATTCACCATTTCTGTCTGGGCTCTCCATGGAGGATTTGGAGCCACACCACATTCTCATGTAGCCGCTGTCCTCCAGAGAGCTGCTGCTGGGGGAAGTGGTCTTGTAGCCACCGCTGGCAGCCACCTGAGGATGCACCCTAGGGTTCATAATCTGCTTTGGCGCTGAGACGCACATGGGGCTCATGGGCACATAGTTGTCTGCCTTGCCAGACTGGGTTGCTACACCTGGCGTCATTGGCATGTAGCCATCATCGCCAAGGTTACTACTGGAACTCCTGGATGACCCGATTTCAATGTCTCCATAATCCTCAGGGTAGCACAGTTTGGGTGAGGCGGAGTGAGAGTTCTGTCCGTGGGCCATCCTCATGAGTGTGTACTCATCCAGGGAGGCCGAGGACAGTGGCGCCACCACCCTCTGTTGACGTGGTGTGGTGAGGGAGTGCGTCCGCTTCCTGTACGCCTTGTCAGACCCCAGACCCACACCGCAAGGCCCGGACCTGCTGCCATTCGCCCCTTCCATCATCATGTAGCCGCAAGGGTCGCTGATGTCACGGGATGGAGGCGTGCTGGACAGAGAGTCAGGGGTGTCGCTGCGGGTCAGGGGGAGGTATTTGGGTTCACCTGGGCTCGAGCTGTAATCGTCACACAGCATGAAGCCAGTGTCACTGAGGGAGCCAGAGATGGAGGCGCTGCAGCTGAAAGGCCGCCTGGCTTTGTCAGGAGTGCAGATACTAGCCCCGGCTCTGGGAGACATGCTGATTGGGCTGGAGGCAGCCGGAGGGGAGTTGGACATCGGCATGGACTGGCTATGATGCAGGTTGGAGGAGGACTCTAGCATTCTGCAGGTGCGCCCACTGCTGAGGGTATAGGACCTGCTGAGGTGATTTCCAGAGTTTGGACTGGTGGGACTCCCGTTCACAGATATGGACATGGACACAGGCCGGGTCACGCTTCCGTCTCCCTCGCTGGCTGTTCTTATCCGACAAGACGCAAACTTTCTCCCCGGGGACGTGGCTGCCATGCTATCTGTTCTGGATCTCCTCACCAGGCCCGTCTGACTTGGGGGGAGGTTGTTGAGGTTGCGTCGTGTGGGGACAGAGATGGGGTTAGTGCTGGCAGACTGGCTTTTGCTCCGCGGCCTGAACTCAGACAGCTCCTTCATGGCCTTCATGGCCTCAAGGATGGTCTCATGGATGTTCTGCGCCACCACGGAGTCCTCTGCCTGCATCCAGAACTCCCCAGGCCCAGTAACCGCCGACCGGCCCACCTCTATGAAGAAGAAGCTGTCTGAGTGGCCACATCTCCTAATGTTCATGAGCTGTAAATTGACAGCAGCGGTTTCGGAGTTCAGTTTGACAAAGCTGATGGTCCGACTGGACAAACACAGCCTGTACACTCCAGTGAGGTTCTTGATCTGACCCAAGCCTTTGGATTTCAAGTTGACCTGCCATACCTCCTTATAGGTAGCTGTTGCTGGAGCAATGAGTCCGTAGTTGGCCTCCTCAAAGCCCACTAAAGATGAGGTGGAAGCAGGGCTGTCGTACACTTTCCCCTCAGCTATTAGATCAGTCAAAACCGTGTGCCAGCTCTCCTGCTCCTGCTCGTTGTCTGCAGCCACAGCGAAGTACTCGTCCTTGGTGTAGAGGGCGATGAGGTGCTTGTGTTTGGCGTCGGCCCGTTTGTTTACGCACAGACAGGAGTCCAAAGTTATGACCCGTTTCGCGGCGGACTTGTTTCTCCATTTCTTCTCGCTTTCATAATACTCCAGCCGAGCAGGGCAGCGCTCGGTCGGCTCTCGGAGCACGAAAAAGCGCCTGTGTCCGTGTTTCTGCTTCCTCAGGTATCCGTACTTCTTCACACCGTTTGTCCCATTAGATAACAGGTCCGTCGCCGGAGGACTTGCCATTTCCCCCCCCCCCC
>CM022483.1:12462860-12522713 GCA_011952105.1 Coreoperca whiteheadi
TTCCCCCTTTGCCCTCTTGTACCACTCTCCCCCGCTTTCGTGATTTTGCATCCCCCCCCCCCCCCCCGTTGCTTCTCTTTTCCCCCCCCCCATACTCCATGGTCCTCTCTTTTTTTTTTTTTTGTAAAGCTCGCAGCAAAAACCCAAAATATAAAACTTTTAAAAAGCTAACCCCGTTTTTATCTAATCCATAGCAGACACCGATCGCTGTGTCCGCTTACATCCACGGTAGAAGCAAGAGTGCCGTCGGACCAGACCTGGGACTGATCTGATCCCGGAGAAAAACAACATGTGACGCTGCTGCTCTAAAAACAGAATAAAACACGGAGTCATGGGGGGGCGGGGCGTCCTGCAGGGGCCGTGCCTGTCCATAACTCTGCTCTGACGCTGCCTATTGGCTGGTTAAATAATTCAAGCCAGGCACGCCCCGCCCCTGCTTTCCAGCGGCCCTCTCATGGAGACGCAGATGTGATCGGAAGCCCATTGAAAAACACGGAAACCTGTGTAGTTCACAGTAAAATGAAAGTGTCATGCAAACACAAACACCCACGGCTCGTTTCATATATCCGTGTTAATGCGGCAGAATGAGACCTCCAGTAAAACACATCCTTCCTTTTTCGGTGCGTTCGACAGGCTAATTGAGCCCATTTGGATTAATGAGGATTTGAAATGTGCAACAAATGCTGGATTGTAACCATTCATTTCTCAGGCAGTTACACTGGTAACAACCCCGATGTCCCACTTGTTATATAAGGATTGCTGTGGCCTATTTTTAAACCCGGGTTTTCCTCTCCAACTGGAACCTTGCGTTTCTTATTTTCATGCCTCATCATTTTTTCCTCCCGTCCAACACTCCAGCAGTGTCTACATTTGGTAATAATTATGGCCATTATCTTTTCAAAAGTGTAGCGTTTGCTGCTTGAAAAATCAGCTGAGGGGAGGCAAACTAGTTTTGGGGTTTTTTTCTGTCTGGGATTTGATATTCCTTTATGCTTATGTTGCATTTTGCTGCATATTTACAAAATGTTCAATGCTGAATGAAAAACAGCCAGCTCACAGAGAGAGAGAGAGAGTGTGTGTGTGTGTGTGTGGGGGGGGGGGTAACTAGAGAAATGCGTCAGAGGCTTAACGTGTGAGAACCAATGCTGCAGAAATGCTGCCACCATCTGGCCGCTCTGCACTCTGCATCCCTGCGGCCTTCGGCGCGCACAACGCTTCCCACACCATGACTTTCTTTTGCAACAACAAAAAAGAGCCTTATTTTTCCTCAGGGCAGATCACAATTGGGGACAAACAGAAGGCACCTAAGGTTGGCGATGAATAACAAGCACCTTTTGCGGCCGGGGGGGGGGGGGGCACCGCATTAGGCTGTGAAAGGTGTCAGATGACAGGAGGTAGCTCGCAGACATCTGTTCGTCAGATCATCTCGGTAATTATGCCAGTAATTCTCGGCGCGGGCCAGATCAGCCACTAGACCCCAGTCCAAACACACACACACACTTGGACTGCTTTTTATAATCCCCCAACAAGCAGATTACACCGCTTTCAGCAAGGTGTCAGTTCGCGTTTGATTCTATATAGATGAAGGGAGGGCATCCTGCGTTATTAAAACGCCTCCGTAACGAGCTGCCCCCTTAACAAACACAGATACTGCAGATTAAGGGTAATCCGTTCCTTCTCTAATCACTATTGTTCTCGTTACTGTTGATGCCTGTGTGTGTGTGTGTGTGTGTGTGTGTGTTTGATCCCGCTGACACCGGCCGATGCCTATTTTCTCTGTTGTTTTTGCAACACGTGTTAATTTGCGTTTTCAGCGTTTAGCCGCCACCCTATAATCGGAGATATGAGCAAAAACACAAGCACCTCCGGCAGGATTTAGTAACACATGGGCCCAGATATAAACAGCCTGGGGCAAAAAACAAAACAAAACACCGCAGAGATTGTTGTTGACGTTGAACTGGTAAATACGTGCAATAACTTGGCAACGCTGCACGCCCAGCGTTCTTGTTTTGCCACTTTATGTTTTGCAGGGCGTTCTCGTGGGATGTGGTGCGCTGATGCGTTCCCACAGGGTTTCTATCACCCCCAATCTCGGTGTTTTCTGTCTGTACCCAGGGCTCGTTTTATTTGTGCTAATGTCCAGGTGTGCGACCGTCTCAGTGATAGTGGGATTCTGTAGACTCCTGTTCTACTTGCCCGTCACACAATGCTGTCCCTTTCTCTTCTTGCCTATCCTGTTGCCACTAGTGTCCGCCCAACTGTCTTCCAAATGTGGTTATTCATAAATCACTAACCCCTACTCCACATAAATGTGTTTTTGCAAGCAGATTTTGATACCAGCAGGGCAAAACATTTAGGAGCTCTTCTACCTCTGCTGGATATTAGAGGTTAACTCGCTCTGTCATCTTCCCAGATGATGCTTTGGAGCAGCTCCAGTCTGAAAACCTACTTCTCTGGCTGCAGGGAAGACTTCTGGCCGACCTGTTTTACCCAGAGACCGCTCAAGGCCCACTTACTAGGTTTCGAGAGCTTACAACTGCATCCAAGGGTCCTCCTCAGCGGGGCCGTAGTTTGCTCATGCAGGATTATTTTATTGTCAAACTAATGTTTCTGAGGTCGAGAATGAATGTTTACGCTCAACATGTTGATGTTTCATTTTCAGTAAGACATCAACTTTATGTGGAAGAACATCATTTATTTAGAACTCAAAGCCAGTAGATATAGTTGTAGTAGGCCAAATAGTTCAAGGAGCCATATAACAGTAGTAGGCCTAATGTTATTAGTGGTAGTGGAGTAATAGTTTGATAGTTGGAGGTGTATTAGCATGACCTATTGAGCAATAATCTGGACGTTTGGGAGGAATTTAGAGAGGATTTATAATTACAATAAATGCAGTGGTAGTTCTCCCCTTGTTACATTTAGTTACAGGGTAACTACAGGGTGACAAAGCAGGCAATAAAGCTAACCCGCTTGTAGGTATGATCAGTGGCAGGGCTGGGACTTGAACCCACATCTCCTGCATAAAGGAGCTGAGCTCTATCCTTGAGACATCTAATCAAATACATGTTTTTAAAATGTACCCAACCAACTGGCCCCATGGCCACAATAACACAATTACTAAATGTAACAAGTGGAGAATACAACTGCACTGTTATCTTCCCCCCAAATGTCCGGATTATTGCTCAGTCGGTCCCACACTGTAATAATAGAAAGGTACACAGTAGTTAAAAAAGAAGTTCAAATTATACAGGATAAATTCTTTGTAAGATGCCAAATTTTTTCCCCCTTCCATAACTTCTCATCTTGTTCCCCAGTACCTAAATATATGTATTGGTAGGTACTGTACTGGTACACCATTATTACAAAAGATTACATCGTAACTCTGGTGTTTTATTTGTTTGGAAAAACCATTACGAACCAGGCTCAGTGCTTCTTGTTGCCACATTTTCTATGAACCATTTCATTCTGAAGTCCATAAAATTTCAACAAATAAGCCTAATGAAAAATGAAAAATCTCATGATCCCAGAGACAATATAACCTGATGCAGTATTTTATTTTATTTTTTAGGTACGGCCGATATCTGACATTACTTTTTCTTCTCTCTCCACTTTACTGTTAAAAACTTCCAGATCAAATGTTTGGGCCTATTAAGGCTAATGGTCCAGATACATCTTGTATCCATAGGTACATAGGCTAATAACTAATCAGTAACAGATAATACAGGCTGCACAGAAATCCAAGAGCATACATAACGCAACACCGACCTCCAGTGGCTGAGGAGGAAAGCTGCAAGCCTCCGAGTGAATTACCTGACAATCCTGATGTGTTTTGGCCATTTTGGCAGATGTTTATGAAAGCTCATTTCTGCCAAGAAAATGAAGAAAGAAGAAACGAAAAGTTGGGCATTAAAAATGCTAAAGTTAAAGTTAAAATTTGGACTTCTTAGTCAATATAATGAGATATTTTGACTTACTATCTCATGATCATCACAGTCTCGTGCTGGCAAACAGAACAAGGCAAGGGACCCAAACGCAGACCGCTTTTGGAGGATGATGAGAGGGATGTGTATTTAATGTTTACCAGCAGGCAGATAGGCAGGTAAACAGGCACAAACACACAAACAATTAACACAACCCCAAACCATACAGAAACTCTACAAGGCACAGAAAACACCCAACTCAACCTAAAACCACAACAGTTACTTACTATCCTATAATTTAGAATGAGTACAGTAAATACCATCTCAATTGTTACTTAGTATCAAACATGAGATTTTTTTAAATCAAGTCAAAATGTTGACTTAGTTTGTCAGAATGAACTAAGTCAACATTTTAATTAAGTAAATGCAAATGTTGACTTACTATCTCATAATTTTGATTTTAGTAAGTCAAAAATGTGATCAACTGCAAGCCCTCGAATTTGCTGTGGCCATTAGAGATATAAAACTGTTATCCTCCTCAAAAAATACATTAAAAAAATATTAGATACAAATAAAATAAGAATACAATGTAGTCAACAGGTTGTGTCGGTTATGTTGCAGCTTGTGAAGGGGTCAAAATATACTTCACGGACTATATATACTTCTATACTTTATTGACTATTGATTCTACACTCTCTGGTACAGCAGCACAGGAAAGTCTGTTGACAAGCACGCAAACGGATTGGATGTTTCCGTCACTTCCGTTTTCCCTTTTTCTATCAAGTCAGCTATTCAAGCGGGCTATTTATTTCAAAATAAAATGCGTGTAAAATAACACCAATAACATTTTCACAAACAAAAAGGGCAAGTGTCGGTGAAAATAGAGTAAACGCTTAAAAAAACAATAGAATAGACACATCTCCACTCTCGAATGCTCCGTGTTCCCTCAGCCGTGCACGTTTTTGTTAAAATGTGTTAAGATACATTTTATTCTTTAACTTCCGATCTAGCTGCGGCTAAGTTAACCATGGCCGACTTGATGCATGTCAGGCAGGAGACCTAGGAAACCGACAGTTAACGTTAGCGGTCTGTGGTTAGCCCTCCCGTTAGCCCCCCAGTTGCACAGACGGAAACATGGTGTCCGCTGCGGTGCTCCTTCTGTTAACGGCGGGCTCTTTCTGTGGAAAAGCTGCAGCAGGAAGGGAGCGAGTATATGTGACTGTGGTAAGTAATATTGGCAGCTATCTTCGGCAGCTGTGTTGAACTCTGCAGCTATCCGTGACGTTTCTCTTCCTTGTGGAAAGACGCTTACGGAACTGTATTCAAAATTGAGGCGATTTAGTTTTTTCGTTGCTTATCTGTAAACATGTGTATTTGGCTGGAAACGAATTGAGTCTAAGATAAATCATTTGGGTGTTTTAGTGAATTCGGCATCTTAATAATCCACCTAGCAACACTACAACACTAGAAGCACTTTTTTTTTTTTGCTTCACACCGTTTGCTAGTAAGTTAACGCTAATAAATTGCGTTAGAAAACAGGCTAACCCGTTGAAAAAGTGGAAATTGTACTGCAATTATTGTGAAATAAGGCGTGTTATGCGTTCAGAGTCGTGAGACACTACGAAACAATCAAAGACAGCCCTCCAAAAGAACATAACAGGAGCTGTGGCAGCTGAAACCTAACGTTAAAATAAATAATCTGAGGTCTGAACTGTCATGTTAAGGTTATTTCTGGCGAACTGGAGTCAAACCTGCATTACAAGCCTTACCTGTCTTACTTGTTATCGTGAACATATTATTAAAATGTTTAGCATGAGTTTGGGTAATAGTCAGATACTCCTCCAGTCAGCTGACCTAACAATACAAACACCAAAGAACACTTGGGAATCAATGTTTGTTATGTAAATGCTGATATCCTTTGGGTCATATCTAATCTCCGAGGCATTTGCTAAAGAAGCACTTGCTAAAGTATTTGCAGATGCAGCTGCAGCTGCCCTGGACCTGTTCACAGCTCCCCAGGAATGCCAGCTCGGGAAGAAACGCAGTGTGGTCAAGGATCCAGAAGTCATCGTCTTGACAGAGAGGATACAGTTTAGGCCGATAAGGACACGAGCAAGCAAACGTCTGTATTTCTGTATAGTAGTACAAATATATTGGGAGAGGATCTTAAATGGCTGCGTGTAGCTTTATGGATGGTTTAAAGGTTGTCTAATCCTCTCAGAGTCATTGACCATTATCTATATAGGGTAAAACCCAGCACTAAAGCATCCCTTCCACCCTAAGTGCACTCAGTGTGTTACCTTCTGCGGGGCTGGTTCCTTGCCACGGCGGCCCGGGTTCGGGTATCCACCCCCCCGCCCCTCAACCCCGTGGCCCGTCAGGTCAGAGGGTCAACATCGATTTTTCACCTATGGAAATTGTTGTGTTGACTGATGTTCCAACTGCTATTGAGGGAGCCTAATGGTACGTGTTCTTGTTCATGGAAACGGTTACCGAGTTGCCTGCTAGATAGCCATTAATGGATCATGGAGCAGATAAGATTAGGAGTTCTAAAGGGATAATCCAGCCTTCAAAAAGAGTTTACATCCTTTTTGGTGTTTTTTTTGTTGTTTTTTTTTGTTTTGCTATTTTGGACGGATCAGTCATGCATGCTCCCCAAACCAGAAACCCACAAACCCACGCTTCTCTTTAGTGGCTCGAGGATTGAAACTTGAAACTTCAAACTGTTCTGCCTGAACAGGCGGCCGATGTGGTGGCATCCAGTAGCAAGGCCTAATTGACTGGATACAGATGTGACTTTCAGCCTACACCAACATTAGGGATCCACAACAGTAGCTCTCTATTTTTGGTCAAAGGAGCAGTTTCAAGTGAAAAAGCCTAGTTCATAAACATCGCTCCTGAAAATGTCCCTGTACAGGACATTGAGGATATTTTTTATAATTGTAGGACTTTGTTGTGATGCTTGTCCTGCACAGTCTGCTCTGTGTTTCTTTAATATTGCACTGCTGTTTTAAATGATGTCCTAATACTCACTTATTAATGGCTTTCACTCCCCTTAATATCAGTCTTGACTTCCTTTTTTTTTTTTTTTGTTTCCGGACATGCTTATGCTGCAGTTTTTAATCCTTTTCAAGGCCTGTTGTGTTTGGGGTCATCAGTTGCCATGTTCTAGCTGTTTATTGACATCATGTCTGACAAACACTCGGCGAGATTGTCCCTGTCAGCGGACTGGACCGAAGAGCCAGCGATACAGAGAAAACTAGAACGAAGGCTTTGGTTTGATCCTTTTTTTTTTTTTTCCAGAGGAGCTGCATGCCATTTCCAAAACACACGTCTTTTCTGACGTCCATTTAATTTGTTTACATTTTACACAATGAACCAGATTTTTCCCAGGAGAACCCCATCCCCCCCCTACCCATACTTTGTATCTTAAGCATGTTTTGCCATCTGAAATCTCAATTTTAAGTCGTAAAGCCATTTCTCTTTAAAATATTTAGTTTCGTGTTTGTCAAGCGCCCAATGACAGTGATTCTGCTGATATATCGTCATCACCAAATTATAGTACGATCCTCCTTTAGTATCTGTGTAGCAACGTTGGGGGTTTTGAACAGCTTTGGTTCATTGAAAATACTGAAAGATTCTGACTGGCACATTTTCTTCAGCCATAGTGGAAGTTTTTGTTTGTTTGTTTTTAATCGTCGTTGCACAATAAAGGGGAAACAGTGTGTCGTTATTTGGGTGTTAGCTGACATCCCTTCCCTCTCCCCTCCAGTTGTTTCGGCATGGTGACCGGTCACCCGTCAAAGCCTATCCCACAGACCCACACCAAGAGAGCGGCTGGCCTCAAGGCTTTGGACAACTATCACAGGTAGAATGATGATGTTTAAGTTGGAGTGACTGCAGTGCATCAGCACGTACAGTATGTGGTCTTGCATACATTTTTATTCTTCCCTGCCCTTTTTTTCTTGTGTGTGTGTGTGTGTGTGTGTGTGTGTAAACCATTGCAATGGGTACATCACTTTATCCAGTGTCCTGTGTTTTTATAACATTTTTATGCATTTCTGTATTTGGCAAGATATTCTTGAAAAACAAGGTTTTTTTTGTATGTGGCTGCCCCATAGCCATCAATTGTATTTCTAACACGGCACCTGTATACAGTACAAACGCTATGCGAATTTCAAAATGCTCAGTATTGCACAGGGATTAAGTATGTAGGCTTATTATGCTGACATGCACAGTTAGAGTTATTATTGGTTATATACTGCATTAAAGTGTATGGAGGCCCATTCAGTCCCATTGTACAGCAAATCATTATCTAGTTTGTTACTTATCACCTGCTATTTTGACGTAATTGTCCCGCCTTGAACTTGCACAGATTTCCTGTTCTGCATATGTGTAGAAACGTTTGAAAGGGTAACTACATTCAGCGACATAATCGGGATTGTAATTCTAGTTTCTCTGTCCTCTCGACATTTGTGTGTGTGTGTGTGTTTTTTTTTTAAGGAGGGGATGAGGCAGCACTTAGAGCTGGGCCAGTTTCTGAGGAATCGATACAGAGGCTTCCTTAACGAATCCTATAATAGACACGAGGTAGGTGCGCTCTCCTCCCGGCTATCAGATCACATGACACCTCGCCAGAGCCCTCACAGACAGACGATGGATTAACGTTTCGGAGACAGGGCCCCTTGCCATGTTGGTGTTATATAGGGTTCCCGCTGGTTCTGCAATTCCCCCATGATGCCTTATGGACGTTTGAGAGGTGTTTTCCAGGAGGCCTCAGTGTAGTTCTTTTCTTTTCATTTTTTATCCCACACTTGAACTCGAAAGTCTGCGATGACCAAGCTGCAGTTTGTAAATAAACGCGAGCCCTCACTGGCACCTCCTTTCGTCCTCAGATCTTAGTTCGCAGTACCGACTACGATCGCACCCTGATGAGCGCCGAGGCCAACCTTGCAGGTCTCTGCCCTTCCTCCTACCAGTACTTCTTCGCTTTCTTTTATTCCTCACATTAACACTCTGCATTATAACGACTCTTGCCGTCATCTAGGTCTCTACCCCCCCAGTGGTCGGCAGGTCTTCACTCCTAACATAAAGTGGCAGCCAATACCTGTGCACACCGTGCCACAAAGTGAAGAGAGGGTATGTGTATAATGGAAATAGCTGTATCGGTTCTCCTTGCTACAAGTGCTCACCGCACTTTGGTCTGAACTTTCGGTCTCTTTTTTTAATACATTTTTTTTAGCTTCTCTCTTATCCTCTTGGAGACTGTCCTCGCTACAAACAGCTGATGAACGAAACTGAACACACAGAGGAATTTATTAATGTCACCACTACATACCGGGTACAGTCTTCCTTTCTTTTTTCCATTAAATCCTATTCAGATCAAGATCAGGGCCATTGCTATTATTGAGGACACTGAGGTCATGTCATCAGTATATATATATATATGTCCAATATTTTTGGGAATTTAGGGGGGGGTTTGTGACATCCAGGGGGTATTTTTAAAGCCTGATTCTGGTACTTTCTAGTCCACATATCTAAAAAGTGTGACATTTTAGAAGGTGATAGAAATGTAGGTATGTTGTTCCTCTCTTCAGGACTTTATTGAGCTGGTGAGGAATAAAACAGGACTGAATAAAACGACTGTGGAGTCAGTGTGGAGCGTGTACGACACCCTCTTCTGTGAGGTGAGAACACACACACACACACACACACACACCAGCAAAAACAAGAAGTTCAGAGCAGAAGTGAGACCTAAGCTTTGTCTTCATATTTCTGTTTTTATTGACAATAACAACATATATGTGTCGTGACTCGGCTGGGCGAGAGCAGACTATTAATACAGACTATTAATACTTGGATTTAAACGATCTTAAATTGGAATAAGCGTGTAAACTATAGGTGAATAATTCAACTAATGAACTGAATTCTTGCCATGCCATTACATCTGTTTTGTGAGAGATTTTGGCAGGTTGTCATGTCATAGGTGCAACACGTTTCGGGTGTGAAGAGCCCAAGCAGAACAAAGGTGACGTCACAGCTGACTGGTTTACCACTCCTGTTGCCTTCATTTCTAAATAAGTCATTCAAGACCCGCTTCACAAGCTGTTTGACTTTCAACAGAAACGGTCCACCCAAGTTATCTGTAAACGTCTGGTGGGCCACATGGTAACTGACAGAACATCACGTTGTTGCCTTGTGACTCAACTGGCCTCACCAGTTTTTGAGGAACACGTGGATGTTTTGGCAAACAAGAGGAACAGGACTGTGTGACTAGTAGCAGTTTCACATCTGTGTATTTTTGTCTTATCTAGTTCACAAACGTCCCTGCGTGCATTGCAGCTGGGCCCTTAGTGGACAGCGTGAGCACAAATATGCCACACCAATCAATATACTGTATTACTGTCAATACATATACCAACATCAGTATGTATAATTTAGCTTTATTTTCACATTTTCAGGGATTATTATCCAAATTATTACGGCTCACATGCACACAAAGTAGTGTAAGATTTCAAGTATGTGGCAAATATGAAATCAGGGACAGTTGGGTCACTGAGTACAGCCACAGAATCATATGAATAATAATAGCGCGACAATGTGAAAGATGGTTGCGGAGAGAAAGAGGTGCAGGCGGACGCTGACAAATTGCGATCAAGAACAAAAAGACAGTTTGTCGATTTACTATAGCTTAAATAAAGCTTTCACGCCTTTTTAGAAATGTTTCTTTTAGTCAACTGTCCTTTCATGGTTTCCATAATTGCCACTATGTTTGCTTTGTGTGTGTCTGTGTGCGTGAATTCAGTCCCGTCACAACATGACAGCTCCCGACTGGGTGACTCCTGACGTTATGGAGAAGCTCCGAGTGCTCAAAGACTTTGGCTTACAGGTAAAAGGTAGTAGCTGTATCTGTGGTTTCGTTGAGGCGTTTTGGTGTCTCCTAAATGCCTGGTTTGGTTCATTTGGTCCGAACCGAGGGCAAACAATTATACATGGTAGCATTTTTCAGCTTTTTCGGTTCCTTTTCACACCACACTGATCGCTTTGGTGAAACGAAACCAAAATCCAGTCACATGACAACTCCCACATCACTCGTTGGCCATGGCGTATTTCCTAAACTGCTTTTCGATTGGTCAGAATTTACGTGCGGGACAATTCCAACAGAAGAGGAAAAGCCAGCAAACAACAACTATGAAGAGACGACTGCGCGGGCTGGTTTTGTCCCTTGCCAGAATCTCTTACATTGTTTTTACACACCACAATATGCAGACAATACATTTCTATAATGAAGCGCGGATGCGGCTTGAAAACAACATTCTGATGCAAACGCCGAGCGCGCATCGCTCGTCACTTAAAGCAGAGGCGCGTATTAATTCTTCCTAACTCTGACATGCTCATCTTCTGAAAATATGACTACGGCAGCTGGTTTAGTCCTAAAATGATCAGTATTTTTTGCAGTTAGTTCGGTTCAAGGTCACCCGAGTACGATTGCTGCTTTCACACCTGAGCAAAGGAACCGCACCAACGGGGCAAACGAACTCTAGTGCGATGCAACCGAACTAAATGAGGCAGGTGTGAAAGCACCCTTAGAGTCGTTGTAATGATATTGTTTGATGTCCAATTTTCACAGGTCATATTCGGGGTCTACAAACAACAAGAAAAGAGCCGGCTGCAGGGAGGTATGTGTTTGTACATTAGTGACTGCTTTACTGCAGGGACTTGCCATAACTAGAGCAGCATTACAGGAAAGGTCTTTCTTAAGAGAGAAAAGATTTCGTGGTTTCATTTATTACCTTGCGTTGGATTATGTAAAGTATGTCTAAGCATTTAGTTTTTTTATTGACCTGTGTTTAGTTTTTATCATATTTTCTTTTTCTGCAAAATTTTCCTTCATTCTATTTACACTGTCAACGCAAGTGCTACATAATCGTTATTATTACAGTGAACCCTGATGAGCAGTGTGGTAATATTCTATACATGGTCAACAAAAGCGGATCACGAATATATAGTTTCAATAAAAAAAAAAAAAAAAAAGGGGGATAATTACTTTTAAAAGCTGGTCACTGTAGTTTTTAGTAAATCTTACTCAAACTCAAAGGAAGAAGAAATACTTGTTGTTAGGATACATTCGTTGTTGGTTTCAGTTTTTTCATGACATTTGTTGACGGTAGGAAAACTATGGACTATCACCAGGCTTATCCATTTTTAAGTACAGGATTGAATGGAGAAATAAGAACTGCTGTCTGTCTTTTTAGGTATCCTGTTGGGTGAAATAGTGAAGAATCTTTCCAAGATGGCCATCCCAGACCCAAAACAAAGACTGAAACTTATGATACTGTCAGCGGTGAGCTATCTTAACAGTACTAACGCCACAAGAATTACTGCTGATTTTCTGACCTCGAACAGAGCCGCGCTAGCTGTTTCCCCTGTTTCCAGCCTTTGTGCTAAACTAAGCTAACCGTCGCCTGGCTGAAGCTTCGTATTTGGTGTACAGACATGAGAGTGGTGTTGGTCTTCTCATCTAACTCTTGGCAAGAAAGCAAATATAGTAAGTATAGTAGAGCTATTTCTTTGTTTGGCTCCGCAGCATGACACCACTGTCGCTGCTCTTCAGGCCAGCTTGAATGTGTTCAATGGAAAACAGCCACCCTATGCCTCCTGTCAGATGTTTGAGATGTACAGGGATGACAACGGGTAAAACACACACACACAGTATACTGTTGACACTCACTCTAACATAATACTGACACACACGGTCTCCCTGTGATATTGTGAAAATGATACCAGAAAGAAAGAAAATTTGCCAAGTGAAATAAATAGATGACACTTAGAAATTTAACGCAACCAGATTCAACTGCATCAAACGTACAAGGACGTATAAACCCATTTATTTAAAAATAGCTTTTATGATACTGTAAGGCTCCAAATAATCCAGTACACTGACCAGTCCACAAGGACTGTTGGTGGGTCAAAAGTGAAGCTTCTTTAAATATGACAATAGACAATCATAGACTGTATAACTGAACCCCCCTCCCCCTCCCCCTCCCCCTCTCTCTGTGTGTGTGTGTGTGTGTGTGTGTGTGTGTGCGCGCCCCCATCCAGCTCTTTTTCGGTGTCGATGTTTTACCGTAATGACAGCACAGTGGAGCCCTACCCTCTGCAGTTACCAGGCTGCGCCCTTGACTGCCCCCTAGACGAGTTTGTGAGAATTACAAAGCTCTCTATTTCAGAAGACCGGGACAAAGAATGTCAAGTGCCTTCAGAAGGGAGAGATAAAGGTGACCCTTTCTCTCCCACACCCACACACACAACACAAACTGCTAAAATACTAAAGACGACCGATTGTGCCTCCATGGAAACCATTTTCTCCATTCTTCCTTCCTCTCCTGTGTCCATCTCTGAGGTGCCGTACATGCCATAATACATTCTGGCCCTCTCACATGCATATATTCTCTTTTTCACATATATATTTTCACTCTCACATTAATTTCTTTTCATTCTTACAAATTTTCCCTCTCATATTGATATATTTTTTTACGCGCACATTCACACAATTTGCTCTCCTGCACATGCGGTCAATGTATACATTTAATATACAACATGTACGTATGGAGAATATATATGTATGCATGTGTGTGAGAGTATAGTGGAAACCGAAGGCAGCTCATTTATCGCGGCTCATGGTCGGGTCTGAGGGGCGACCAAGCAGAGCGAGATTTACGTCAGAGAGTCATTCTTCCTAACCAGCCGTCTTCTCGTCTGCTCTGAAGGCGATCTGACACCTTGGAAGTTAAATTAAGCTATTAACCAATGGTACTGTCTGATAAATAAGAGCTAGGATAAATAACACTTTTTTTGTGGCATGCCAATTAGAATGTATTATTGGTACGCAATAATGCAGAGGGAATAGGTGTGTGAAAATAAATGAATGTGAGAGTGAAAATACACGTATGTGAAAGGAGATTATAAGCACGTGAGAGGGCCAGAATGTATTGTGGCATGTACGGCCCCCTTATACATCTGTCCTGTGCATTGTTTTGTCCCTCAGAAGTGATCGTTCTGCTGGCGGTGTCCAGCTGTCTGCTCTTCCTCCTCATCGCCGTCCTCCTCGCCGTCATTTGTTGGCAGAAGAAGACCATCAGCAGCCAGGGATACCAGCACGTGATCAACCAGGAAGTCGTAGAGGAATCCTGACATAAGCACAAACTCCTCCCGTGGAGATCTACAAACGTCACATCTTGGGACAGCAGCGGCGACGATGAACTTTAACCTCTAAAACTCCGGCGCGACCTTTACGATGGTTTCGTCAACACGTTCGTTTCGGGACCCGCAATGATTAACAGCTTTTTTCCCCCCTTATTTTTAAACCGTGAGTTTTTATCCAAAATGACCCTGTTTCTTTCGGGTCAGAGGGAAACATTTAAGAAGCCTTTCACCATAAGATTTTAGAGCTCAGCTTCTACATCAAGAAAACACAGCAGGGAAAACCTTTTTGTATTTTAACAGTTTGTCATCTACAGTAACACGATACGTGTTTTCTGATCTCCAGTCAGCCAAATGTGTTTGATTCAACAAATGTGACCCTGAATTCTGCTTGGAAAGACAGTGTGTTCATTGTTCAGTCTGGGTTTTTTTTCAAAACTGTCCCAAAACAGGACTTGAACGTTCAGAAAGTCAATGCCGAAAATAGTGACAAAGTTGCGATTTTAAATAATATAGTATTGGTGTGGAAATGTGATGGAAAATGGTGAGTTCTTAGTTGTAAATTCTTGAAAAACAAATTCTTATTTTTTAGTGTTTTGCGACATGTTTCTCCGTCTGGCAGGTCTGGTATTCCTGTAGCACAAATAAGACTTTACCTGACTGCAGAAGGCCGACGATGTGTTGACTCATTAGTGTTCTCGTGTTGGCTCTGAGGCCGAATGACTGAGATGCCTTAAATATTTGTAATAATGGGGGGTTTTTTTTGTTCCGATGTAACGGGGGAACATACTTTTGTAGGATTTCAAGTAATTGATTTGAACTTCCTCAAAGAGGGGCGTTTGTTTTATCGAAGGAGCAGCAGGGAGGTGCATCCGCCCCCGAGCATCCTTTAGCGTGACACTAGACACCAGCTCTGTGGAGGCTTAGCTGAGCCTGACCTTTGACCTCTTGGTGGAGGGGAAACCAAGAAAAATAGATGACTTTCTCTTTTTGGTGTCAACAAGAACCAAATGAGTTTTGTGATCATGTAAAACAGCGTCTTACAGATAGCGCTGACAGCTTCCACTAAGAACAGAATGTGATTACATTTGCTTTTTATTGTGAATATGTTTGGAAACACTGGAACCCTTCACATTTTGGTGTCTTTAAATCCTTTTTAAAAAGCTTTGAACTATCTGAAAAATAAAAGACCTGTTTTGTCTTTAAATTCAGGACACACATTTAATGCTTTTCTTTAAGCGATCTCGTGGGAGGGAAAAACAAAACAAAACTGTGTAGCTGAAACTTTCAGCTCATGCAGTTTTCGAAAAAGATGAGACCCTGGGTT
The DNA here is from genome assembly GCA_011952105.1 of Coreoperca whiteheadi. Lineage (NCBI taxonomy): Eukaryota > Metazoa > Chordata > Actinopteri > Centrarchiformes > Sinipercidae > Coreoperca > Coreoperca whiteheadi. The sequence continues at coordinate 12,478,311 of CM022483.1, forward strand.
TTATACAACAGGAGATGAGAGTTTCTAAAAAAAAAAAAATGTAATATGTTACAGTTACGAATAAATCCTAATGCAGATATGAGCAGGGTCAGGATCCAGATCCAGATTCTGGACTCGGACGTGGAGAACACATGATATTAGCTGGAACGTTCAAAACACCTCGCACACTTGCAACCCAATGATTTCTCAGCCAAAGCTGCTTTTACTAGTTTTCCCTGTCATGCGCAGAGCACGCCGGGTGCTCGGGCCCCTGACCACCTGCTCAGCTCGCACGTCTAGCTCGGTAGCATTTACACACCCCAGGCAAAATCTGTTTGGCGTTCAAAGATGTAGACACAAAATATTTAAAAGCAAGTCCACTTGTTTCGAATATGTGCCTCAAACGTCTTCCCGCTGGCAAATATGTCTTCGGTGAGGGGGGATTTCACTGGTAGCTCCCTAAACTGCGTCTACGTGTCCGAGACCAGCGACAGGGCTTGGCCACGTCTTGCAGCGATGGCGCCCAGCTGCTGTCTTGGCTCGATTCAGAAGTTCCTCATGAACCTGTTAACTGGCGAGTTCAGCCACGTGAGCAGCTGCAGGGTTCATTTCTGTGCGTAGTGGCGGTGGTTGGATTTTTCTAACGCAGTGGTGCTGAGTCGGGGTCGTATTTGGCGCAAAACTGTCGAGGATAGAAAGCTCAGTAAACTATATTTTGTGTAATGGTTCATACGACACTTATAGATGAAAATTCATGGTTTAACATGAGAAAATATATATATTTTTTTTAACAGTTGACACATTTGGGTTCACGTTTGTCTTAAAAACAGTGCAGTAGGCCTTTATTCAAACATGGTAGTGCTTTTCTTGCATACATCGTTAGTGATCTGTTGCACGACAGGTTACATTCAGTATGGCCACGGATAAAACAAATATCGCTGCTTTCGGTTGTTTTCTTTTAAAGCAGATATAGCAAATAACATTTTTACACAAATGATATCACCCTGGAAAGAAAATGACACCGCGTTCTTGCACTCTGATGCAGAAGCATGCACTGCAGATGTTAATTTTGCTGGAATAAACGACAACTTCCTTTCCGTCACTGTACTGTCCTGTTAAGCGTGTAGATACAAGTAATGCATTTTCGTTTTCTTGCATGATGTCGAAGGTTACATAGTCATTTACAGATTGAGTTTCAGTACCACAGTGTTGGGTAGCATTCCACCCCCCATTCAGTCCAGACACACCACACTCATTTTGGTCTGAGAACTGGTTCATATATGAAAAGTGTTCCACCCCCGTGAAATATTGCTTACAGGCCGCCGTCTGTCATGAGGTTCACAAAATTCACGAGGTCACGAATAACGACAGGAGAGAGGGAAAGTGGAAAAATATAAAATCTGTCACACAACAAAAAACAATGTATATATAAAAAATAAAAAAAATAAGATGTATAAAAGCACATTAAACTTCAAAAACTAAAATCTAAGATCACACACACAGACTCAAAATGTCACTTAGCACACACGCGGATTAGAAGGCGATTAACTTGGAGACACACAAACGAAAAACCAAAAACATACATCATCCAACCATTTATTGTGCAAAAATATTTTTTCTCACGGAATGAAACTATTAGATATGACAAAATGTGATGGCACACGGATATTTCCTTTCTCAAAGGATAAATAGTAAAATACATAAAACGAGTAGGAGATGAAACCCTACATTCAGGCCCAAAGCCTTCTCTTCTAAGTGCAAATTGTTGCCTCACAGCTCACAGAGGATCAGATTCCATGAAAGCCTCTCTGTCAAAAATACGTTTCAGAGACACTTCCACGCTGTTAATGAACAATCCTAGCACTGATTTCTACTCCAACGTTGAATGCAGATTACATATTGTCACTTTGATCGGTCATATATTGTCCAAATGATACTGATAATTGCTACTGCCAAGTCAGTCCATGATGTTTTTAACATTTAACAGCTTGACAGCGTATGGCACTCCTGTCCACATAGTTTCCATTGTACAATTGTGGGTTAGGACACCCGGATTTGGCTGCTGTTCAACATTTTTAGCCCGTAGCAGTGGCATGTTCTTGTATCTGAGCTGACATTGACATCTGTTCCTCCACCCCCAATTGTGTTTATAGAAAATTGTTGTTACGTTTTTTTTTAAACACACTTATATATTGACCGAGCCAAGATTGACAGTAACACCCATATGGCAGCTACATATACATTTCCAGCAGATTACACGGATGATATTTGTGAACACTGAGGTGCACCACCTAGTATTTTGATTACAGCCAGTTATGAAAATTGTAAAAAGCCTGTTTTGCATGTCAAATTAAACAGGGAACCATGAAAGTAGAACTGAGTTTGACAGGATAAAGTCTTGCTAATGGTGTTTGTACAACTTTCTGTTGGTGTGGCGCCAAAATGAACGATCACTGTTTGAAAAAAAAAAAATAATAAGAATTTGCCACCAACAAGATAATGTTACCAAGTCTGTCACGGATGGAAGTTTGATTATCTTACTGTATTTCAGTTGCTACAACGGCCAATGGCAAATTAGCAACGGCTAATTCCTGTCATACGCAACCAGACCGAAACGTGAGAAACACCATGACATGCCCTTTGTAGAGGCATATCATTTGGTTTTCATTGTCAGAAAAGCTTATTTTTGAGGCGTGCATCCACCACCGTTCTTTTCCAGCTTAAATGACCCTTTTTTTATGCTAATTAAAAAGATTGTATCATGTGGGTGCCCATTAAAAACGATGCCATCTCTGCGTCCAGAGCTGTTGACCGACCGACCGTTGCAGCTCTGGAATTAGCCACGTCCGCTTGATAAGCCCCCTACATGGCCCCTGTCTGAGCATGGGATGGAATTTACAAGGAAAGGAGGGAAGGGATGATGAGAGCGATGACTATTTGTTCCCTGATAATTCCAGTCTCAGAAATGATAATCGGACCGAAACATTTAACAGGAAAGGTTTGGTCTTTGCGGTTTTAGGTGTGTTAGCCATATTAGTGCTAAAACTCTGGTCCATAGCCTGCGCTTGCTTTCATTCTGGTCCATAAATGCCATTTAAAGACCTGAAAAACAACTTTCCAGTTGCTGATGCCACAGCATTTCTCCGGAATAATTTGGTGAACCAATTTTCGAGGCCCAACCTGGTCCAGAGCAATACCTCAGAATATCACTCAGGAGTACCTGCTTTGATGTATCTGGGGAAGCAAAATGGTGACAAAAACGCAGGGAATTGTTAGTTATTAGCCACTCGTTTTCAATCTGTGCAATGGACCCTGCCTAATTCTGTGGGGTGCAGAAATACGTTTGCGAGCCACAGTAATAATTCTGTGGCGTGGAATAGTAGTTACTGTGATGGTGGTGGTGGTGGTAGTTGTTGTTGTTCTGCGGGGTGGAGTAGTAGTTGTGATGGTGGTGGTGGTGATTCGGGGTGTTTCCGTAAGCAAAGAGGAGCGGGGCCGTGGACGACGGCTGTTGCTGGGCGGACGCAACGCCCGCCGTCAGAGGCCCGTTGCGTTGGATGGAGCCATACCAACTAGACGTACCCAGCTGGGGGGCGGTGGAGAGGAGACTGGGAGATGAGACGAGGTGTTGAAGAAGAGGAAGGAGGGAGAGGAGAAGGGAAAGAGGTAGAGAAAAGCCAATCAAAAGCCATTTCATCAGTCAGGGTATTGATTTTTCAATACAAAGCCTAAAACACGAAGTTAAGTTCAACTCGTGTGCCGGTGATGATACTGCACTTGAATGAAAAACAGACTCTGAAAGACTTTGCCCACCTGGCCCGATCAGTCCTACTATTAATGCTTCTGGAGAGGTCATCATCGCTGTCGTACCGCCGAGGGTTGTCAAAGAAATAAGCTCTGGAGCTGAAACTGTGGCTGTTGATCATCCCGCCTGGAGCCTGAGAGATAGCGAGATGTCCAAGCTTTGTTATAGCTATTGCAGACGGGTGATTGCTGGCATTTGTTCTTTTAACGTGCTATTTTACCAGGTTTTGGTTGGGCCTCTGGACTCGGAAGAAAACCACCACTAAGCTTGTAGGTAGCAGCTCCCAGAAGAACAGAATGATCCCAAACACGATGTAGGCTTCGCGGCTAATCTCCTGCACATCGGCCTGCAACACACACAAGCACGCTGTAGAATATATTCGCATTCGTTACCTGCACTACAAGCACAGAAAATAGTGGACATCAAGCTCTGGCATTAGTGCGTTTTCACCTTGTGAGCGCACATACTGGTGTGTTTGACTTCTTCCACCATCGACACCACTTCTCATGAGCAGGGAAGGCTAAAAGGTAGTTCATCATTTTGGGAAACAAGGTTATTTGCTTTCTTGCTGAGAGTTGGATGAGAAGATGGATATCGCTCTCACGTCCGTGCGGCAATTACGCAGCTCGAATCAGGTGGCGATTAGCTTAGCTTAGTCTAAAGCCTGGAAGCGGGGGGAAAACAGCTAGCCTCGCTGAAGTTAAAAACAAAAAAATGCCTACCAACACCTGTACGGCTCACAGTTTTTCATTACACAACTAATTTTGGTCTAGCACTCCTTGAGTACTTTGTTGAATACCATCAAAACATACTTATGTTATATTCCGGCCAGTGATGTCGCAGTAAACAAGATCAAATGCAGCACAAACAAATGATGCAAAAAAAAAAAGAAAAAAGAATAGTGTATGTTTACTGTTATGTAAACTAAGAAGTTACTATATGTAACACAAATATAGGTAAAAGACTTGGTACACACACTCAGGGAAGGGCCTGAATAATGTTGAGATGCTGGGCTGACAGCTGGTATACAGAAGCATTTGTAAAGCCAGATCAGGCCCACCCATCCACGCCGTGGGTGTCCGTCGGTGTGCATCATGCCCAAACACGTACACACAAAACACACACGATGGGACCCCTTTAAAAATGGGCCGTCCGTCTCAAGGCTTGAGCCCTGATGTAGGTCAGGACACACAGACACACATGGTTATTTATAGCCAAACAAAGCCCTTTACCCCACTAAGCATTGCTTTCCCAAATCTCCTAAGATGGATTGTCCACACACACACACACATACATTCTTGGCACTGGGTTTCTGGCCAAATAAAAGCTTATTTGCCGCCTATAACTGAACACGGTCGGTACAATACCTGATCGGAAACGCAGTACCAGCCGTAGTTGAAGGGACTGGGTCTGTCCTGCGGCGACAGCGCCACCACCACCAGGTTGTAACAGGCTCTGGATGTGTAGAGCAGAATCACCACGGCTCCTATTGCTGTTGCTTGGCACACTGACGTACCCTGGAGGAAGAGTGACTCTGCTTATTATTTCATTTATCTTCGTTTTATTTAGCCCTTTATTTAGCCAGGAGATCCCACTGAGATTTTAATCCCTTCTTCCAGGGAGACCTGGTCAAGACGGCGGCACATAGTGTTTCATACAAACCACCAAAATCACAAACATAAACAATTCATGAACATACAGTCAAGAAAAGCGCTCACAAGACTCGTTAAAAGCACTTTGTAAAAGACATTTAAAAGTACTCCGAGGTGGCACTATCTCTAATTTAACTATATTTTGCAGATCATTCCAAGCCCAGGGAGCATAAAATGAAAAAGCATGTTTTCCAACTTCAGAATTTACCTTTGGAACTTTTAGTCGAATGTACGATAGGGATCTAGTACAGTAACTGTTTGTATAACACAAATTACATTACAAGCTCACGCTCATGTATCAGTCAGCTATTGGCCTGTAACTGGACGTCAGATACGGGCCCACATTCGGATTGGAAGGACATACATTTAGGCATCTGTACATGTCTGCATTATGGTAAGACTCATGGGTCACCGCCTTGGGGTTTTCTCATGCCATGCCATTGTGAGATCTAAATCTAACCTAAAAGTGAATGCATCTTCCCGTCGTGGGTTTTTTGTGCGTGGACAGAGATTTTGTGATTGCAGTGATTTTGTGATAAAAGTGAGATTTGGTGCGATTTGGTTAGTTATATTTAGGCTAGATTTAAATTAGATATATTGACTGATAGCTATAGACAGTGACAGATAGACATTCATAAAGGTTAACTTAGATAGTGACAGCACAGCATAACTTACAGATATAGAATTATATAGACACAGATTCATAGGTGATATATAGATAGATATATTAATATATTAGATAAAAATGAAGGCTCCACATATGAGATGCCATACATCGGTGTTGTGGAAGCATTTCCATTTGGATGTGCTTTGCTAAAAAATATTTGTGCATGGCAGCAACAAGTGTCCCTTGTGAGAGGATTTTTTCAAAGGCTAGAGAAATTACATGCAAAAAAAGAAGTCGCCTAAGCCCTTCCACGGCAGAGCACTTCATATTTTTGAATAAAAATGTTATGTAACAAATGTGACTCATTGTGGCTTTATTTCTTGTATTAATCTTCATATTTCATAACAAAAAAAAACCTATAGTAAGAAAAAATAATAATTTAGTTGTCAGATGTAAAAAAAAACAACAAAAACATTTTCCATGGATCATTGTCACGGTTGTTTCAGATCAACAAAAGCACGTGACCACTAGGTGTCGCCGTGGAGACGGGTGTCGGAACGTTTCAAGGCTTCGACACAATACGACACATTTGCTTCAACGATTTCAGTGCTTCATGAAGCCTCGGTCTGCCCATCACTAGTTAGCATCTAGTTATATACATACACATGGGATATAGCTAGTGTCTGGTATATTTTAATATTAAACTGCAGACTGGTCATGCTGACGATGCGCATATGCTGCGCTCTTACAGCAGGAATTGTATATACTAACGCTACTTTTGTATTCGCTAACGCTATTTGCGCTGTAAGTGCGGTCCATCGACGGCCTGGGACCCATTCGCGGTTCATTTCTCGCTTCCTGCGCGAGCTGGTCTTATTTAGCGTCGTCACAGGTGCCAGCGGCCGGGTCTGTGCGTCGTGTGAGCTAGCTAGCGCTGACAGATGTCCGTTTAGTCTAGCGTGTAGTAAAAAGGTTTTTGAAATGCGAGGGTGAGTAGTGCCACAAACAAATTTGCCTCTAAACAATAATTTTATGGGTTAATGCCAAGTTCATAATGTCTGAATACTGAAAACGTCCATATATAAACTGTCGTGACATCGTGTTTTCTACTAACGTTGCCGTTAGCCGCTAGCTGCTATGGAAACCGCCTCGGCCACGCTAACGTAACGTTACATTTTTCGATAGCCTAACGTCACCTGAAACTTTGGAATACTGAAATGTATTTTTTTCTTCAACAGCATCACATTGGTGTTCATTTTGTCTCAACACAAAGCCGCAGCACCCGAACGTTGCCTGAGTGAGTCTAAAATTAGCAAAGCTTTGCATGCATGGTTTCGTTCCTGCCTTGGACTCCAGGTAAACGCTGGCGGAGGACATCTTGGCGATCTTGAAGATGCAGACGGCCAGAGAGACGGCACACAGGACAAACAGGGTGTCGTTGATCAAGACCCGGGCCAGGACTGCATGTCTGACACCCGCATCACTGGAGACATCAAGTAAAAAACCTAAATGTGACATTGTTATGAAAGGAGAAAAAGTTCTGTTCTTGGTGTCGTTTGTTTACCTTGGTGATTCAGAGCTCTCCAGAGCTCCTTGCACTAACAGTGCACATGTTAAATTTACCACCAGGAAAAAGACACTGAGACACAGGAAGAACAAACGCAGAGGAACCCTGGGGAGATAAAGAGAGCCAGACAGTAAGAGCCCAAAAAAAAGGGTGACTTTATTCATAAACAGCAACTAATTTAAATTCATGGCGTCGAAGATGCAAACCAACTGTGTGTCTGTTTGTGAAAATAAAGAGCGAGAGAGTCTGGCTGTGGAGGGCGGGGGGGGGTGATTAGGGATGCAACGATTATAGATTTTGTTGGTACGATTATAGTCTGAGGAATAGTCACGGTTTCACGATTATTATTCATTTATTTTACAAAACCACCTGAACACTGTTAGATTGCTGCCTTTTGAAATAGAAATAACACAGTAGCCAAAAACTACAGCACAAAATAATAATCAAAATCTACATTCCTTTTGGACCTGGGGTAGAGAACTTGGAAATGAAATAAATAAAATAAAATAAAAATAAAAACATCTCTAAAACTAATTTTAACTTTATCCTTGTTAGTTGTTACTGAGGGGAATAAACTGAACTGTTATTGTCATTTGAATAATTCATCTCATTTTACATGTGGCTTGAGAAAAGCATGTCTATTATATTGGTTTGTCAGTTTCAGGTTTTAGTAAAAACGATGGAAAGAAATTGAGAACATTTCATGTTATAAGCTAGGGGGCGCTATTACACGTCTTCTGAAAGACTGCCGACTCTCCAGATCAAAACAGACGAAGCAGCAGCAACAAACGATCTCATACGCAAGCAGATGCACACGGAAAATGAAGCAATCATCAACATTAAACAGCATCTCAATCAAAACGTCCTGATGTTCCTGAATAAAAAGCGAGGACGAGCTACAGGACTGTGAGGCTTTGGGGAGCTGATGGACTCGATCTGCTCCATCTGTGTTTGATCATCGCTCTGAATCTGATCTGTACGTAGTCTTTGACAAAAACGTGATTTTTTTAGCTTTACGCTCAAAATGTTGCTTTTTTGAAAAGAAAACGTTCCCACATTCGTGTTGATTAACAAGGACTGCATTAAGCTAGAATAAAACGGACTGTTATGTTTCAAAGCAGAGACTGTGTTCTTTCTTTCTCTGTATTACATGTTCATATATTCGTACAATATTCAACGCAGTGTTTCATTAAGTAACTTGCTACTAATTTCACTCAGTTTTTATGTATTAACGTTACTGGAGCGTGCAACGCTGGGTGATGATCCCACAGGTGCTGCATCACATTTGATGTATTCGCTCCTTTAGCAGAAACTATTTTACGGCATCTTTTCCACACAGTTGATCGTCATCTTCAATGACACCTTGGTCATTCTATACCCAAAAAGCTCCCACTCTGCTGACTTCAGGCGTTTCTTTGGTGGAAATAAAGCGTCGCTGTTCGGTCCCTCTGTCATAGTTAATCTAGTAAAGTAGCAGCCTCCAGTGTCTCCGTTAACCACGTCACTTAAACTGGCGCGCCGTTGGTGTAACCTTGTTTTCATTCCGCGCAACAGAAACACGCAGTGTTAGCGGAACCTTTGCGATTAATTAACTGTGATGTTTTTCAGCGCGGTTAATCGTGAAACCGGTTAATCGCTGCATCCCTAGGCATGAGGACTGTTCAAATCATACAGCCACATTCGGAATTTCTGTCTCTAATGAACAAGGACAAAAAGATAATTGCATGTTATTAGATGGAGATACAACAGTTCTTTTTCAAATCATTTCTGACAAAAACATTGGAAAACCTCCGAGTGACATAAAAACCCACAAAGCGACAGCACAGACTTACTTATATTTGGTGAGCTCTGGAGAATACTTGGCTTTAGCCTTAAACATCACCTAAACAAAGAAAAGTACAAAAAGAAATATTATCACACACGTGATGCAGGCTACATAGAACACATTTTCATACCCACTTTTATTATCCCAATATGGTATTTTTCAGAATTGCAGTTTCACTCATCTGGAGACAGTTTTTATGGTGTTTTAACAAGGCAAGTGTTTAGTTTTAAAGAAGAAAATGAATAAATCCACACACACACACAAAAAAGAACCAATATGATGAGTAAAGCATATGAAGACAAGGTAAAAGAAAAGAGAGCGAAGGGGGGTGGGTGTGAACTTGACAGAGCCTGAGGAGATCCTTGTGTGTCACTGAAGTAGACAGAAACACACAAGTATGCAGCATACATTCAAACAATACAAGAAAAACAAGAGAGCCAAGCAAGAATAGTTAGCAATCAAAGTCCAACTAAAATCAAAAAAGTCATCTCTTCAGTTAGAATAATGTCAACGTATTTTACAATTATATTGTTAAAGAGATGTTATAATTAAGAGGAAGAAAAAAAAAAAAAGGGTCTTCAGTGATAAATCTCATCTCAAGCCCTGGAGTTGACGGGCGGGGCTGTTTGACTGACAGCTGAACCGGCAACGGGGATGGAGTCAATGTAAACTAATTGAAGTTAATGGTATCTTACGAGACAATAAGAGTCAGTTATTTGCAAGCAGTGGAGTTGAAAACACAGGACACACCAAATTGCTCCTTTGGCATAATAAAGCTCTACTTAACACAATCAGAGCCATTAAAGTGATCGCTATTGGAAGGAACGTTATTGCAAACTCTCTACCGGTTGACAAATATCATCTCATGTTATGTATTGTCATAATGTCTAATCCTAATTCTTGATAAGAAGGAAACAATAGCCAGAAGCTGATGTATGCTGCACTCAGAGTTACATTACACGAAAGATTATTTAGCATGAGTATCTTAAGCCACACTTTGGCCGAACAGACAAAGAAAAGAGCAAAACCTAAAGGGAGTCAAACGTCATTGACAAAAACCCCAAAGACAAAGATGTCATAGTACTAAACACATTGGATGTGAAGCTTCCTCTCTGCTCTGACCTCTCATGTACTTGTATTTGCTGGTTGGTATGAAAATGATCAACTAAATAGTCAAACAACATATCATCTACCAGCTGCAAACATGTTATCAGTTACAAAAAACATCAAACTGTACACAAGTCCAATTTAAGTGCACCAAAGCTGGGACACTGGCCTCCGCTGATCTAGTTCACTCACTTCCTGGAATGACTGAAAAATGTTGACCAAAATGTCGCTTATTCAGTTATTAAGAGGCCCAGACAGGCAGACAAATTCAAAGTCAAAGTCTCTTATCCGTCAGACTCCAATTAATGATGCTAATGATTCATTTCTGATATGATATAACAGGTGCCATGGCCACAAAGGTCTTGAAAATTGCTCAACATTGTCAACACGGAGTTTAAACACGCACATATAAACACTCAGCCTTTTGTGCGAGACTGTCGGCCAGGCGGAGGTAATTTGTAACCCAGAAGTGAAGCAACAAGCCAACAGAGCACTGCCAGGTTACATGCTTTATGTACACTACGTGTGTGTGTGTATGCGTACCTCAAAAACCTATGAAAAATGTATGATGAAATTAATGGTTTTATCGGAACCTATTACCATAATCATTTTCTCTAGGAAGAAACAGCTAAAATGTAATAAGGGGGAAGTAAATCACGGGTCAGGACTCAGGCCTGACTCATCAGAAAACACGCTACACACACTGTATTTCTACGTGTGTGTGTGTGTGTGTGTGTCAGGAGGCAGACCGTGTCACAGTGGCATGATGTTATATCAGCTTTCCGCTAACAGCGTTTATTACTTTCAGTACGTTAAACAGCGGTAAGGCTCGAGTGCACCAACTGCCTTACGACATTGGTTGAACAAATTATTAATCACACTGAGCTATGACTTTGCTAAAAGACAGATTTTCCCTGCTTGACAACAAATTGAAGGTCATGATGCTTTATGCACTTTGAGCACATGTACTGTAAATCATGCCATTGTTCATATTTGGCAAGAATGTCAGCTAGAGCTGCAACTATTAGTCAATCATTTGATCGGTTGTTCTACAGACAATTAATCAGTAACTATTTTGATAATTGAATAATCATTTCAGTCATTTTTCAAGGAAAAATATGAAGTAAATGCCTTGCAGTCTCACAAATGAATTGTCGTTTAAGACAGTGGTTCCCAACCTTTTTGGCTTGTGTCCCCTTTAAACAAAGCAGTGTTTACGTTTGACCCCTCATCACAGGTTTAATATGTCTACGAGTCGTAAGCAGTTCAACCAAAGTTGTTTTCCCTTCGCAAATTGTTTAATGGAGATCGTTTTTGCAGTCCTAAAGGAGTCCACCATGTTGGAAACCACTAGTTTAAGACATAATGGAAGGTGGGGCACAGGAGAGTGGATTTGTCCAGTTACAGGAGGGAAAATGGTAGGCAATCTGTATATTTCCCAGCCTGTTGTTATCACATAAACACACAAAAAATAACAGCTATTTTGCAATAAGTCGACAAATTAAATCTTGATTAGATATGTGCATCAGCCCTGTGACGAGTTGGCCACTGTCCAGGGTGTACCCCGCCTAAGGCCCAAAGCCACTGGGATAGGCTCCAGTCACCCGCGACCCCCAACAGGAACAAGCGGTAGAAAAAGACTGACGTGTGCATATCAACCTACCAACTCTCGGCAAAACGGAATATGCCCTCTTAAGAACACATGTTGTCCCACAGTGAATTTAATGGGGTTTCAAAATTTGGTCAACATAGGACCACTATTAAGCCAATCCATGTTATTTCTCATCACTCCAGGTTCGCTAAAAATCTGACCAACTCATACTTGACCTTGACTTGAACCCAGATTAACTGGTTTTTGTGGCCACCTTGGTGGGTAGCAGAAACAAGCTGTAAACACAACGCTAACATATTATTAGCTTTTATGTCCATATGGTAAACTTGTGGCTCCTTTACACTTCTAGCAGATACAGAAGAACATTAGCGTTCATTTGGAGTCTTGTTTGTGTCCACCTGATGAACATAAGTCCAATAAGTAAGTAAGTCGCGAAAGGTGCCAACATGTCCTGTATATCTGAGAGGAACCGCAGAGCTGGTTGATAATTCTATGTGGGTTTGTCACCTTTCACATAGATGTAGTCATTTGATTCACTGTTGATATAAAATCATATGTTATACCTGCTTTAATGTTAATCTGACTTTCAGTAGGGGACGTCCTTGTTTTGATTGATAAAGCTAATATTACTGAGACTTGTAATAGCAGTTTGTAATGCATTACACCCTGCACTGTGTCTGCAGATGGGTCACAGTCAGGAACAACAGCACTGCAGCAGGAAGACCAAAGTTTCTACTGTAGGAGAAAATATGAATCTGATATATTACTCAGGTCTGACTCGGTTAGACTTCAAACCACAAGCAGGAAATGTTTGTTCACTGAGCTGGCCAGTCACCTGATTTTCCCAACATTCTGTACATAGAGATACATATTTTTAAACCTATAATGACAGGTTTAGCAGCTATGGAAGAACTCCATTTTGTTGGTAATGGCGGAAAGAAAAGGCCTCTGGCGTTGCCACCAAGCATTTGATGGAAGTCAATTTCGCTGCTGTAATGCAAAGTATCGCCATAACCAAAGAAAAGGAAGCTGTTTATTTGACTCAAGGGGAGTGTAGTTTGTATGCTTTAACTGGTCACAGATCAGCTAATTGGCTACAATGTTCACTCAGCAGTCATGTGACACCATTGGCTTCATTACCTAATCTCAACTCAGCCTGCCGGGCGAGCTTCCTTTCTACTCACACCCCTATTCGTGAATCGAGACACATTCTGTGTTTCCCTTTGAAGCAGTGATTGAACTGTGGGGGTGTCACCAAGTAAAAGTCCCCAAAGTGTGTAGGTGTTTTCTGAGAGAGAAGCAAACAGGACAGGTCTTTGACATTTGGATCGGGGAGGTGTTCAACAGCTGTGGGTGACCAACTGTGTCCCTCTCTTTCCTTCATACACGCCACGCACACAACATGCCGCTGACAGGGACTTTTGCTTGAGTCTTGTCCACTTATTGAATAAAACACATCAATGCAGGCTGGGACCTAATGCAACACAGGCTTTTATTGGGAGATCTTATCATCTCTCAACATGAACTGTTGAAGTTTGCAGAGCTTTCAAACCAAACCGCAACCTCACAAAACTGCCTCAGGTCAGTCAACCCACTCTACTGTGGAACATGTAGGCCGATGGTGACCACATTTCCCCATTTGAGAAAGAAGAAGCGTTGGCTGTTACAGAAGCCCTACAAGTACAAACCTGAGTTTAAAGTGACTTTGCTAGGGAAACAGACATGCCTTGACAGTAATACATTGGCCACCCACAATACTGCGTTTTGACTGGCTTAAAGAAATACTTCCACATTTTGGGAAACGTGCTTATTTGCCTTCTTGCCAAGAGTAAGTTTGAGAAGATTGATGCCACTCTCATGTCTGTCCATTGAGTATGAAGCTAGAGCCAGGAGACAGTAAACTTAGCTTAGCATAAAGACCGGAAACAGCTAGCCTTAAATCTCACTAACTAACATGCTGTATCTCATTTCTTTTGTACAAAAACCGAACTGTAAATACGACAGGGGGTTATGTGCGGGACTATTTCTTAGCCCGGTGCAACTTCCTAGAGTCTCTGCTGGTTGCCTGGCAACCTCACGGTGGCAACGAGCCTCAAATGTGTAAGTATTCATTTAAGGTTATGGTGTATTTCCAGATAAAGCACACTGCTTTGACACAGAGGCCTCATCCATATTCTAAATGAATACACCCACCCATATAAAAAGTAGAATATTTTTTATATTTTATCTGGTGCTGCAACTGACCATAACTGTCTTGTCCGAGAACAGTCCACAACCAAAAGGTATTCAGTTCAATAAAGGAAGTTCACATTTGTGCACTTTTGAATCTGGAACACTGAGCTTTTTTTTGTGGCATTTATGCTTAAAAACTACAAATGATTAATCACTTAAAAAAAAAGTCGTCGCAATTTATTATTCAATATTAATGAACTAATTGTTTCAGCTCCAGTTTTATCCAACGAGCCTATGCCAGCGATGCACTGTCAAAGCCTCATGGGAGCGTTTTCCAAGAGCTGGTCTGTTTTCTTGGCTAAAATGACAACTGACTTTGTTTTCTGCAAATTCATTGTTGTTCAAATGGGTGCCCTTTTAACTAGAGTTGGGTTTTAAGAGCTTTTGCCCACAGGGCACCGGGTGATCTTGGTACCAGAAATTGAGGACCTTGGATTAATAGGAGTCCAAAGGAATCAATAGAATACAACAGAATAGAACAAAAGCAACAAACATTTGCTTGTATGGAAATTACCGTATTCATGTGAAATCAAATGAATACAATGAACCAAAAATTGCAATGTCAGCTATTTTATGAAATCAGGTCACACACACTGCAAACCCCACCCCCCACACATAGAGAGAGAGAGAGAGCGCAGTCTTACCTGTGTGAAGTAGAGGTTGAGCAGGCAGAGTGTGAAGAACTGCAGGCAGACGGGGCAGCAGTAGAGCAGCCAGTAGGCCAGAGGCTGCAGCTGGTTGGCCTGCACCACATTTTTAAAGTAGAAAGAGAAGAGGGTCGTCCTCAGCGCTGCCCACAGCAAACACAGAAACAAAAACACACTCTGGTAGCTGAAGCGCTTGTGTCCGTAGTGCAAAATGAGCCAGAGCTGCAGGTAAACGAAAACAAACAGGAAAGAGTAGAGGACGGTGTAGATGGTAGTTAGACTGAGCTCCAGTGTTGGGGAGATTGCAGCTCCATGGGACTCCTTCACTGAGGTAAACAAATGGGAATTAACCTCCTCTCCTGCCGAAAACATATCCACTGACGGCTTGCACTAACACATGGGATGCTGTGAAGGCAAAAACACTAAACCTGGGTCAGACCTGGGCCAAATTCATCGTGGATGGCAAAAAGACGAGAGTATAAAAGGGTAGACGAAGGCGAAAATGTGCGATAAAAGCAGTTTATTCTGAGAAGAAGTGGCATAATGAAAATTCGCTGGGGTTTGAATCCGGTAGTGGGTTGCAGAAAATTAGGAGTCTAGTTTTTAAAAAAGCGCTAGGTTTAAAAATAACAGGACAGAGAGAAAGAAAACAAGAAAGAGGTCTCCCCGTGAATCTCTGCAAAGCTGTTCTCTGCAAAAAACAACTTAAGGGGGGGGGACCTCCAGATCAGCTGTGATGCAGTTTTAGACCCGCCCCCATGCTCTCAATTAAAACGGAAACTAGCGCTTCATAGGTCGCCATCTTGGCTCAACACCAGGCTCATTTTCTTCTGAAACAGCTGACTCGGGAGCCACGGATTCTAGACAGTTTCCAAGCTGAATGTCCCAAGTGAACGACGTTCTCGCGCCCCCTTTTCCCAGTGTGCCGCTTCATTGGCTAATCCTGCCACCCAGCCTCCACAGCTTTCTCACGCCATTGGTTTATGATGATGTCAGCTGTGGCAGTGCCCGCCCTCTGTGCGCTTGCGATTGGCAATTTGTTCAGGTCAAACCGTTTCCCGATCCTATTGGCTTAAAGAAGCAGGGGGGCGTCTCTCGCAGAGAAAGAGGCATCAAAACAATTTGCAGACATGTACGTCAAGTTACAGAGCGCTAACCAACGATGGCGGAAGGTGGTGTTGCCTTAAAAAAAAAAGCGTAAAATGTGGCGCGCACGTAACAGCATCATTTGGGACTTAAAAGAACAACAACTGTAAAACAGCTGAATGTTCATCAACTGCGGATTCTTACAGCATCAGATTCGTATTCATCGCACTAAGTGGGATTGGCTACTCAAAGACTTCGCAAAAAAATTGTCACCTAAGGATTTTATTTTAAAACGGTAACAGGAAGTACTGTTTTAACTAGTAGCTTGACACTGTTTCGCGAAAGATGGAGCGTCATTCTTTTAAGACACAATTTTTAAATTTCACTGTGCATTTTGGCGAAAAATAAGCGTGTAAACTTGCGTTGTCTGTGGCCTACCGTTACACCTCCCATCTACACAGTCCGACGTGTATCTTCTAAATCTACAGGCGTTAACGTTGGCTAGTCATGTAAAACCATGGACGCAAAACCACCAGTAGGCAGTTCACAAGACTAGCTAAAGAACTAGCTAGCAGTAGGTTCAGTTATCTACATTCCTAAGGAAAGGCATTTATTCGGGAATTTTACTCTCGCAGGACAAGCTGCTGCTTGCAATTAACCGTCATAATGTCTTCAACTCCGGTCACCACGGGTTTAACTGTGGCTTATAACCTTTGTGCCACTTGGAAAGACAAAAGTTGAACCTTAAGCCCACCTCGACTTTCTCAGGTAACACTCAGCTAGCATCTTTGTTGTCACGGCTTGCTCCTTTCCGCACAGCATAATCTATTTGTTCCTATTCAGTTCCATTTAAGAGACCAACTACTAAATATTTATGCACAGACACCATCATTCTTTTCTCTCTTGATTTCTGATGTTTTCCCCACAGACGGCATAGCAGAGCCTGTTCTCCAGGATGTGGACGTGTATAGCTGTTGTCCTGCTGTGGATGGGGTCAGGAGGATGCACAGAGAAGGCCAACACATCAGACCTAATTGAATACACAGCTGCAGACTTTTATGCAAAGCTGCATTCTGGGAAGATGATGTTTATCTATTTCGAGCATCAAGGTAGGCTGCTCACTGTGTCGAACATGTAAACAACACAGTCTTCTTCAAGTTTGGAATTTAGACCTCTGTATTTTAGCAGTAACACAATGCATTTGTGGCAATATAATAATTTATGTTAGCATGTTTTCAAGTAGTGTTTAAAGAGCAGCTCACATTGGGCACAGCAGTTAAATTGATCGCCAAATGTGAGAGCCATGACACACTTAAAAATATGCTGGTTGTGTTCTATCAATATGTCTGAGCTCAGGTAAGGTCCACCGATCCGATGACGATTGACCAATCACTTGTGAAGGTGCGACACAGCAGATAGCAGCCAAAGCCTTTTAAGCCACTACTCAAGGATGACAATATTTCTCCCTCCGTCTGCAGTCTCTCCGACCATCTCTCTCTTTTTGGTGGAGCTGGAGAAGTCTTCTGACGCTCTGCAGGATTATGGGGTGCTGGTTGGCAAGGTAACTATAGTTCTCTCAGCGCTGTGATGTCATAGACGTTGACATCAAATGTTCAAGTTTTTACGAACTTGAAGATTTGTACGCAGATACCAGGAAGTGAATGGACAGAGAGGTGGCAGTTCAGTACCTTTTTCTTTTTTTCCGTTAAGGTCAACTGCAATAAAGAGCTGGTTCACACATACTGCGCAGAAGAAGGGATGCTGCACACAGCTTTTCTATTCAGGTAGGCTGTGCGGACATGCAGGATTCAGGACATATAACAACAACAACCACAGACAACAGAACTCTGTCAGGGGCATTAAGGATTGTTTACATGAACAGCCCTTTGGATGTCTCGCTGTCTGTGTCTTTCTGTCAGGGGTGGTGAGGAGTTCTTGGGTTTTGATTTGGACACCGTGTTTGACGTCAACTCCATAGTCTCGGAAGTCCTGTTGTAAGTAAGCAACGCTCCCGCAGTTACAGTGCAGCTGTGTGAGGCTTTAACATTTATAACCTGCTTGTATCTAAAACACACAATACATATAATCAATTTCCAAATAATGTTTTAAACCCACTGATAAGTAGTACTTGTAGGTATATAGTGTTAATATGGTTTTCTTCCGAAGCTAGAAACTACATGCAGTAGCTGATTGAATTATTTAGCAATTCCTAGATTTTTATCTATTTTACTGGATTCATTCATGTTATTTATATGAGGAAATTACTACTGCAACTAAGGATTGTTTTCAGAATCAATTAACTGATTTAGTGTACGAAATGTAAAAAAAAAAAGTGAAAACGTGCTCATAAATAGCTCTCAGAGCCCAAGGTGTGACGTCTTCAGATATCTTGTTTTGTCTGACCCAACAGTCCAGAACCCAAAGAGATTTAATTTACAGCGATTAATTGATTCAGCTCTGGTATTGACTCTAACTCTCTGCTCCCGTGTTACAACACATTGGTGACATAAGCACATTTGTGGAATAAATAACCACAAACTCGACAAACAAACTGTATCATTATAGATGATTAAAGACAATTATGAAGTGGCTTTGGACATATTAGCTATAAAGTATCTGTCTACCATTGGATTGTCTTGAAATATAGAAATATGCATTTATGACAACAAATGTCACAACCTCCATTCAAGAAACATTTTTAATTACATCAATCCATCAATTGTTTTTGTAAAAAGGAAAACTTATGTAATGTTCTATATTTTTCTTTTTAACAAATCGCACGTAGAGACCAAAACCAACAAATGTATCCCACTAGCAAGTATTGTGTGTGTGTGTGTTTATCTTATTCCTCTGTGCCACAGAGCTCCACTGTTGTCCAAAAACACATCAGTGAGCCACACTGTTGCACTGGCTGTCCTGTTCCTTCATCACCATGAACAAACACCGTTTAGTTTATTTTGACTCAGTCCTGCTGCCACAAATACTCACTAGAGCATCAAATGTGGATTAATCCGCCGCTGAAAATAGTTCCCAACAGACGCATAATTTCCTCCTGTTTGAGGAGTCACGTTTGATTGGAACTTACTGTGCCTTTTTAACAAATGAAACCAGATATTTGTGAGCCGTTTCAAAAGATTTCTGTCATCTGTCGGAACCAATGGGCTTGGGTCCGAGAGCCACAGACTGGAAGTCAGAATGTACTGGGCTAACACATGGTTGGTTCTGGTCTTTTCATGGGATTTGTTGACAATAAGAAAAATATAGAATAACACCACATTTATGCTTTAAGATGTACTTGACACTCAGACGAAGACAGAGCTTTCGTTTCTCTTGTCTTGCTCTTCTAGTGCCATTCTGCGTGAAGAGGTCCATTACGTCCACACAGACGCTGACCTCCTGGCCATGGAGAAGGCCGCCAGAGGGAAGAAGGATATTGTGCTGGGTTACGTCCGCAGTCTGGGAACACAAGGTATGGAAAAGAAGGAGAAGGCTGGATATATGGGGGCGAGAGATGTTGAGGAAAGTGAGAGTTAGAGTGACTTTTTCAAAACGTCAGTGATGGAGATTATCTGGCTGGTGTACTTAAGGACTGATTCATTGACGCGTGGATTGTACTGTGTAAGGTGGCGAGTGCTGATAAAGACACGTGCTGTCTGATTAATTGATTGATTGACTTATCAAATGAATTGTATTGTTCTGCTGATTGTATCACTTCAGAGCACAGATCGATGATGGAGACAGCGTATGTGTACGGATCCAAATACCAGTTCATCCTCATAACTGGGGGCCCAGTTTTGAAGCACTTAGGGTAGGTAGTTCTTCTTTTCTCTTCTCTGACGTGAGCGCAGGGCTCGTTGTGAAAATGTTGAGGGAGCCTAACGGACTGAACCAGGATTAATCTGTTTCATAAAGCCAACTCGGAGATGAAGAGGCAAAGCAGAAGAGAACGTTTGCAGCATGTTGTAGACCAGCGGTGAGCTCAGGCGTTAATAAGAATAGAGATGAACTCCGTCCAGCCGAACTCTGCTGTAATCATGTCATCTGAGGTTCAAGTCCTGCGAGTGACGTGAAATGTCTTTGGATCATAATTGCTGAAAATGAATGCACAAGATGTTTAAGACGCAACATTGAACAACTTCGAAGTATCACATGAGATCCAAGCCGGGTGATTTAATCTAAAGCAATGAAAATAAATAAATGGCTTTTCTAGAAACGTAAAGGGACAGTTCACCCAAAAATCCCAAAATACATATTCTTCCTGTTACCTGTAGCGCGGTTTTCCCATCTAGATTGTGTTGGAGGTATCGGCCGCAGAGGTGTCCAACGTCTCAATGGGACTGTATGCAACAAGCCGAGTTTCATACGCCAGCAATGTCTCATCCCAGAAATCACGTACTGGATAATCCACAGACCCTGTTGTGAGCAGTTTCATGCAGGAACTATTTTCCTTTCTACCGCACTGCACCCGCCAGCCGTACCACCGCACAGAAGGAGGCGCGCATCTACTCATAGACGAGAGGCTCGTGCTCGTGACAGCGCAGGGATGTAAACGTGAAGGGACTTAAGAGAAAACATCGTTTTCAGATTGATTGTAACACTGGTTTCGGCCTGAGGTGAAGCTAAGTCTGGAATCTCACAAGACCAGGACTAGGTTAGTCTGGTTACTTAGGTCGGACTTATTTAAACATCACTGATGAAACCTAATTCCCTACAAGTGATGCTGGTCTAACTGGTGACCTTGCTTTATGAAGCACCCCTCTGATCTCAGCCTAACTGACCACCTATAGGAGATTTTGGAACGACATGATAGACGGCGCTCTCCACCACGAAAGCATCAAATGAGGAAATATCTTTTGGAAGAATGGTTCGATCGCTCCTGTAGAGCCATCAAGATGAAGTGCTTGGCGTTTTCTGTAGACTACTCATCAGTTTTGACACGTGCCAAGTCAAACTCCACATTGCCAACGCCACGTGAAAATTCTCCGGTATCAGAATTAAAAACATGTATTTACTGTGTCTCCATCTCCATCTGTCTTCCAGTGTTAATGAGTTGTCTCACTCGTCTCGAGTGTGGTTCCTCCACTGTCGAGTTCACGGTGGGTTCATGGCCCCGGTGACCTCTGACCGCTGCCCTGTGACCCGTATGAGGAAACCCCTGTCCACCCTCAGCCTCCACTCCTTCCTGCAGCTCATGGAGGCTCCACTAGTGGTAAGTAGGATGGAGCTATAGAGCCACTGTGGAACACTGCGTACTCAGGCTGAGGTTTCTTTATGTATGAAGTTATACTTTTTCAGCATGTGACCCCTTGAAACAAAGCAATATCTACTTTTGACCTCTCTCCAGCGTCTGCTGGTTAAATCCAGCTCAAATAATGTTTTTTTTCCCTCATTTCATTAGAATGTTCCATTCATTCTTTAGTTCCAGTTTCTAATTAGAAGCTCGTCTTGCCTTAAGTGCTAGTAAGCTGAATATCTTTGGGTTTGGATGGACAAAATAAGCAGTTTGCTGACATTATGTTGGGCTTAGGATATGGTGGGAATTTGTCATGAACTGCAGCCCCTAGTTTTGTCCTTGCAAAAGAGGAGTACTTTAGATTAGGCCTGAAACTGACTCTGATTCTTTTCATTATTGATTCATCTGCCGATAATTTACTCGATCACTCGTTTGGTCAATAAAATGGCAGGAAAAAGTGAAAACTGCCCACTATAATTTGCCACAGTCCAAGGTGATGTCATCAAATTGCTTGTGTTCTCTGACCAAAAGTCCAAAACCCAAAGAGATTCAGCAACAGATTTATTAAGAATCCACAAAACTTTTTGGAAAAAGAACTTCCTAAACAGTCGGTCAGTGAAAACACAAAGAAAAATTGCAATGCATTTCGAGCTTGGCACATCAGGAGGTTTATGCTGAGCGGAGCAGGTAGATGTAGAGGTGGTGTCGATATGGCTGCTGCTATTGCTGAGGTAGTCTGTAGTCAGCTGAAGTCAAACGCACACTGTAAATATCTTCATATAAAGAAACTGAGAAGAGGGCTGTTACAGCCTGTCGTTGTTTCAATGTTCATGGTCAAGTTCAGATTACATTTTAATGAACACAAATCCCAACAGCCACCCCTGTTTGTTTGCTGTTACAGTGATCAGATATTGTGTTCAGTTAAAGTCATTTTGCTTAAAAAATGTATTTCTGTCGAGCGACGATTTGATCAATCCCACTAATCATTTCAGCTCTACTTCAGACTTAAGACACCTTAAATCCCAAATGTATGTATTTTTGTTCCATTCTTTAGCACAAGTCAGAAACAAATCTAAAAGGCAAAAGTGAATATAATGCATTAATATGCCCATACCGGTATGTGTCTCTCCACTGCCAGTCCGAACTTTACGACGATCCCTCCTCGGCCCAGGCCCCCCAGTTCCCCTTCCAGCAGATCCCTCAGGTCTTCCTGTTCTCTCGCACCGAAACCGAGCACCTGGACCGGGACACGGCCACCACTCTGGCCTGGAGGCTCCGGGGCCTCGCCCTGCTGCTGCTCGTACACAGGTACACATGGTGGGCTCTTTCTTTTAGTTTTTCTTTTGCTGACATTGTTCAGAGGTAACACGTCACACATGCTGTGTTTTTCCTTTGCCAGATTGTATTTTCTGTTTTCCCAGCAAAATAGTCTAAGTCAACCTTTATCACTGTCTGGATGTCTGTCCCTCTCTGTGTGTGTGTGTGATCAGGCAGAGTCCCGCAGTGAAAACCCCCGCTGAATATAATGCTGCTTACAGGCTGCCGGAGAAGGTGGGATGGTTCACATACATACATACTAAATAAGATTGCTTGTTATTTTCACCCGTGTGTGTGTTTACCTTTTGTGTGTGTGTGTACTGCAAGAGCTCAGAGGTGAAGTATTTGACCTTGCACGACCTTGATGAGGTGTTGGAGCTCTTCACAAATCAAGAGAAAGATGAGGAGGACAAGGGGGCGGAGGAGGACGAAGACGAGGACGAAGAGGAGGACGAGGAGTCACATTTTGGTAAGTATCTGGTGGTAAAATGGAGAGACGAAAAGAGGAATCAAACAGCAGCAGCGGCGGGAGAGGAGGGAGAAAATGAGAGTATATCTGTGTGTGTTTTTTCTGTGTCTGCGTCCAGGAACGTTGGACGATGAAATTGCGGCGTCGGTCTACGAAAACCGCGGCAACTTTCCGGACATGGACTCAGTTACCCACCTAACCTCAGACAGCTTCCACACCGAAGTAGCCCAAAGCAGCCTGACGGTGGCGCTCTTCTACCTCAAATGTAAGACGCTCCCTACTGACCTGTGAAGGAGGGTAAGCAAATGAATGTGAAATAAAATAAATGTGGATGGAATTAATTGTAGTTTCCTATCTCACCACCAGGGGATGCTGTTTCAATGGCTTTTCTCAGCTCCTTCATCGAAGTTGCAGAGAGACTTTCAGGTAAACAGGAGAGCGCAGCGTGGACAGAGGCCTTATAGCAGGGGTTTTCAAAGTCTGACACTGTTGGCCCCCCTCAGACAAAGCTAAAACAGATGCACCCCAGTGGTGCAATCTTCAGTAGTTGACTTTTTGTTCACAGGTTTTCTACAACAGAGCCACATACCTGTACATGAATGGAGGAGAGCGTCAGTGTTCCAGGGATATAAGAACATGCTTCATACATTGATTGAAAAAGTTAATACTGATGGATTTTGTAACTCTTATTATTATCTTTGTCTTCAGTTTGAGGGATGATCGTGCTCTAGGTTTTGGAACTAAAATTCCCTTTGGGTAATAAAAATAGGAAGTATAATGTTTCTATGAAGGCAGTTAGTTAGCTGTAGGCTTCAGCCTCAGCACTGTTTTTTTTAGCCTATACATGTTTAGATTTTGGTAAATTGGCACCACTAAAACAATTAGCAGGTCCTGTATGCAGTGCAGAGTCATGACTCAGAAGCAGTAGGCTGCAGCTTTTGACGCACATCGTGGCAACCAGGCGCTAAGTGTTTTAAAGTACGTTCATGTCCTCCATGAGCTGTCACATCCACTGCTGCAGCTCCAACTGTTGACCGTGTTGGTGAGCGAAATCACAGTGCTAAACTACAATAACTAACGTCCCGCTGTTTTTAGAACAGCAACATGCACCCATCTCTTTCATCTTCGCGTCATGTCTCACAGTTTGAAAAACTCTGCCTTTTATAGTGTGTTCATGAAAACTAGGAACTTTCCCACCTCTGAGCTAGGAAGAAATATTTTTAAGTTTTCCTTTGTGATTTCTATTGTAATTATGTATTAATGTAAGACAGTGGGACATTGTGGATGGCAGTTTGTGTGCCATTTTGAGGTTTTTGGATCATCATCATCAAATTTGAGAAGTTCTGCAATAACTTGATCTTGATGTTTGCATGATTAATACATCTCCTCAGATTCAGAGGTCCAGATGAGTGTGGTCGACTGTGGAGAGTGGACCGACCTCTGTGCTGCTCAGCCAGGCAGCTCCCCCCCGATGCCGTTCCAGCCAGTCACGGCTTTCCCTAGCGTCCTGCTGCTCCGCCCCCAGGAGTCGGCCCAGCGCTACAGAGGCATGCTGGGTACTGAGGCGCTGTATCGCTTCATCATGCTGTGAGACGTTTTCTAAGAATCCTCAGACACGGATGTGTCTTTGAAATTATTTTGAAATCAGGAGTTAAATTATAGTCATCATATCAAATCATGTGAAATTATCGCCAGCACATTCTGTTAAGTGCTCTTCTAATCCAAATGATGGATTATTAATTCTGTGACTCTGGAGGGAGAGAAAACAACCCTGATGATGTCATAATGATGTCATCAGGGTCATTTCCATTCTTGACCCTGGACACTACAAATAGAAAGTTACAGTGTGGAGTTTGAAAGATGTGGGCATCTGCCAGGCAGGGTGTGTGAAAGACACTATGAAGTTGCATCATGGGAAATGTAGGATTGAGTGTTTTTGACCCATTCTAGGGACAAAAGGTCAGCATATCTCAGCCAGTCTTGTTTTTGTTTTTTCAAATCAGTCTCTTGTGAGTGCCCCAACTTTATGGAAGTGCTATAGTAAATTGCTGGAGTTCCCCTTTAATTATATATTTGACATTTTAAGGATTAAAGTCACTACAGTGCTCATTCAACCAAATACAGAGAGTGCAGCAGCAGAATAAACAAACTACTTGATCATCTTCAACACTAAAAGAAGCAACAACCAAAGTTCACTGCTTCTAAAGATGTGACACGTCCTCCGGTGCTTCTAAAATCCCCATGTGCGATAATGAAACTTAGATAAGATAAGCTTGAATGTCCCTGTATGAATGTTTTTCTTGGACATCATTACAACTGCACCAAGGACATAAAATGGTTCCTGGTTAAAAGTCAGCCAACGGCAGTGTTCTACAGCAAAAGATTGAACAAATAAAAAAAAAACGTGACTGTATCAGAATGATGCAAAAACCAAAAAATAATAGGACACGAGATTGATTCAATTCAATTTTATTTATATAGCCCAGTATCACAAATCACATTTGCCTCAAAGGGCTTCACAATCTGTAACATACGACACCCTCTGTCCTTAGACCCTTGATTTGATTAAGGAAAAACTACCCAAAAAAACCCTTTTAACAGGGAAAAAATGATAGAAACCTCAGGAAGAGCAACAGAGGAGGGATCCCTCTCCCAGGACGGACAGACATGCAATAGATGTCGTAAGTACAGAATAGATTTATAGCATCAAAACTATAACATATACAGCCACGATGGCAAAATTGTTGTGTATATATATATATATATATTATTATGTTAGAAATGTTTAGGTGGTAAAACATAAGGGAAGATGATGGGTCCAGACGGACAACCGAGCAGCTCCAGGTGGAGCCCAACGAGCAGGACCCGAGCCACTCGTCCCCTGCACCATAGACACAGCAGCACTGCCCCAGCAGGTCGCCATAGTCACCGATCCAGATACATCTCCGGACACTGAAATACCTGCTGAAAGTAACAGTAAGAAAGAAGAGACGGACGACAAAGCACAAAACTCCGGGAGTATCTGATAGATAGGATTTAAACCAGCTTAACGCGGTTGCTTTAATTCCAATTAAATGTTCCAGTCTCTGTAATAGAATTTGATGGTCAATGGTATCGAATGCAGCGCTGAGATCTAGCAAGACAAGTACAGAGACAAGTCCATTGTCTAATGCAATTAAAAGGTAATTTGTAATTTTCACCAGTGCTGTTTCTGTGCTATGATGCACTCTAAAACCTGACTGGAAATC
Organism: Coreoperca whiteheadi; assembly: GCA_011952105.1. Classification (NCBI taxonomy): domain Eukaryota; kingdom Metazoa; phylum Chordata; class Actinopteri; order Centrarchiformes; family Sinipercidae; genus Coreoperca; species Coreoperca whiteheadi. The sequence goes on from CM022483.1 coordinate 12,504,697, forward strand.
CTCAAATATACTATTGTTATTTAGAAAGTCACATAACTGATTAGCAACAGTTTTTTCAAGGATCTTAGAGATAAAGGGATGGTTAGATATAGGTCTATAGTTGGCTAAAGCCCCTGGATCGAGTGTGGGCTTTTTAAGGAGAGGTTTAATAACAGCTACTTTAAAAGACTGTGGTACATAACCTGTCAGTAAAGACAAATTGATCATATCTACAAAAGATGAACTAACTAATGGTAGAACATCTTTAAGCAGCCTAGTTGGAATTGGGTCTAAGAGACAGGTCGAAGGCTTAGATGAAGAAATTGTCGACGTTAGTTGAATAAGGTCGACAGGAGAGAAGCAGTCCAAGTACACATCAGGTTTCACAGCTCCCTCCAATGCCTCTATGCTTGAAAATCGGTTGGCACCAGCTGAGGGCAGGACGTGATTAATTTTCTCTCTAATAGTCCAAATTTTATCATTAAAGAAGCTCATGAAGTCGTTACTGCTGAGGGCTACAGGAATACATGGCTCAATGGAGCTGTGGCTCTCTGTCAGCCTGGCTACAGTGCTGAAAAGAAACCTGGGGTTGTTCTTATTTTCCTCTATTAGTGATGAGTAGTAGGCTGCTCTGGCATTACGGAGGGCCTTCTTATATATTTTAAGGCTATCTTGCCAGGCTAAACAAGATTCTCCTAGATAGTTGGAACGCCATTTCCTTTCAAGTTTTCGTGATGTTTGCTTTAATTTGCGGGTTTCAGCGTTATACCATGGAGCTACCCTTTTTTGTTTTATTATCTTCTTTTTAAGAGGAGCAACAGAATCAAGTGTCGTTCGCAGTGAACCTGCAGCACTATCAACAAGATGATCAATTTGGGACGGACTGAAATTTGCATAAGAGTCCTCTGTTATGTTAAGACATAGCATTGAGTTAAATTCAGATGCAATTTCTTCCTTAAATTTAGTTACAGCACTATCAGATAGACATCTACTGTAGTAGTATTTGACTGCTGGTGTGTACTCCAGTAATAGGAGTTCAAAAGTTATTAAATAATGGTCTGATAGTAAAGGAGATTAATCAGATAACAGTGTTTGCATTACTAGTGAGGGCAGTCTTGTCACTTCTATTGATTTTATCCATTAGACCTCACCATAACCTTAATAAATAGTGGCTTATTAAATCTTCACTACTACAAATAAACCCACACAGGAAACACACTCATATATGAGCTTGGCCACATATATTCACCTGAAACAGCAGAACTTTTACAAACATGTTTTCAGTCTGTAGGGATCTTGGATTCATTGCTTATATTGATGGACAGTCAAGTATTCTGTAACTCAGGAGATTTTCCTTTTTTTCTTTTGTTCCTGTAATCACATGGAGACTTTGAGCCATGCTTTTTATTTCATCATGTCTTCAATTGACGAGTATCTGCACGGACCAGAACAAGACCAATCAGACCAAAACGTTATAGCCTTTGTCTTGGAATAGCTGTATTTCTGAGCCTTTAACCTGTTCCAAGTCTTCCACACACAGTACAGGCCTAAAGCAAAGACTCATTAGGCTTTCTAGGCTCCAGAGTCAAGAACTGTCAATCTACTGTCCTTTTATTGTGTCATTTTTCTTCTCGTATTTATTGTTCAATAAGTAATTAATAAACCAAGCTTATTATCTGGTCTGTAAGACTATGAGGAGTCTAACTGAGCACAGTGTTAATGTGAGGTTTGCAGTAGATGCCTGGAGAATAACATACATGGCTGTTAAGTTTAGTTATATTTGTGTACACATGCTTATCTGTCTGTTTTTTTTTACCAGGAGCCGCCAAGCGTCTCCTGTGCTACTGTCCACCCAGGAGCAAGTGACATCATACCTTCAGGGAACGGCGCCCCCTGAGCTCGCAGGCGATAAGCCTGACAGAGTACTGGGACTGTTTAAGACACCAACACACGCAGGTAGGAGCCTGTAACTGTGTGCGTTGGCGTGACGCATGAATCACAGCACCTTATTGGCTAATGATGACCTTTGACATTTTCTTATTCTCTTGTATTTCTTGTAACTGATATTTGTCACTTTTTAAAGGGATCCAGCAACTGTGCCTCAGTTAGTCAAAAGGTTGAGAGAAAATGTGTCCCTACAAGCTACACTTAAAAGCTGGTGTTATTGTATATTTTTGTTACTGTCAAACAAGTCCCATGGAAAGCGCAAAACTGACTACTACTTTACGACGTCCGTACCTCGTCTGTGACACTCAGCCCCAAGCCCATTGGTTCCTACTGAAGACACACGTTTCTCAAAAACAGGTCACACATATATACTTAATTTAAATCTTAAAAAAGGCTCAGTAATTTCCTTAAACAGCTCGGCACTGTAGTTGTCATCAAGCGTTACTCAAACAGGAGTAAACAGTGTATCTGTTGGATACTATTTTCAGCTGCGGATTAATACACATTTGGCGTGTTCAGGCCAAAAGGCATCCCTGTGTTAAAACAACACAGGGATGTTTGTGGGGACGTGTTTCTTCCGGTACCAGTGAGACATGAAAAAGGGTCCAGGATGTCCAGTGTGAGTAACAGATCTGTGAGATTGAAGGCTTCTCAGACACCAAAACACTGCACAGCGGTTTATAATCCTTATCATGGTGGCAGCTATTCTAAATCGCGAGGGAAACTGTGGGAATTCGGACTTCATGTTATGAAGTAGTCTACCACAAATGGTGTGCTTGTAGATATTGGATTGGCCACTGCTGTGCCTTGCGGGATGATGGCAAAACATTTGGTCTTGCTCCCTTCTGCATCGGCGCCCCCACTGTGTGGACGGACTGGCTGTATTCAGATGAATGACGGAACTGCGTTTTTCACCCAGCGCTAAAGTCGGTCGGAACTTTATGAATGAATGCATTAGTGAGCATTTCTGGCAGCAGGACGCTGTATGTGGGATTGACTCACAATAAGTGTGCGTGTTCGTGGTACGGACGGAACATGTCACCCTGTGCAACGGCGTGGCTCACTGATGCGTTCTCAGTAGTTTGTGGACAACAATGGTGATGTATTAGTGATGCTTCTCTGTCTGGCCAGGAGTACCACTGTTTACTGAAGCAGCAAAGTCACTGAGAGGAGAGGTGCTGACTGGGCTGCTGACAGACGGGCTGGCAGAGAAATGGTAACCGCTGCAAATTCAGTCTAGTCATTCCTGTTTCAAGCTTGTCCCTGACGGTCACCTTTGAGTGCTTCTTTTATGCTCCTATTTCTGAGTGGGAAGTAATTCACTCATTCACTTGAATTTCTTTAAGTGCCTTGGTGTGGATTTAACAAAACACAATGGACACAAAGTAAAGGTGCATTTTCTGAGATGTCTGTCCTTATTTAACTTTAAAAAGCAGTATTTTTAACAGTGTTTAAAGGCAGTAGGAGATTGATTGACATTGAGGGGTAGAATTCACTCAGGAAGCCTAAGCAGCTGATCACAGGGATTACAATCCTTCAGTCAATGTGTGATTACATTTTGTAGAGGGTTATATATTGCTGCATTATTAAATAGTCTTAAAATTAGCCCCATTTAGGTGTGAAATATTTAAAGTTGCACGTTTGCGGTGCAGGGCGGCAGAGCACATTGTGGAGCTGCCTGCAGTGTTGGTGTTTCCTTCTTGGAGGACACACACTCACCCCTCCACACTGCCTGTGTCCACGTCTGCTGAAGATCTCCTCTCACACATCCACACTGCACTGCTGCATCCACTGGTAAATCAAACCGTGTTTCCATTTGTCTTTCTTGGGTTATACAGTCCTGCTGGTACTGAGAAATAAGAAAAGTCATTTTAAGTAAGCTGGTGAAACTGTTACTACAATTGTTTGGTTAAGAGTTGGAACAAAATGGAATACAGCCCAGATTGTGAGCCCATCTACATTCCAATCTCATTAAATGAAATAGCCGCAAATAAATGCTGTAGACGGGATTTCTTGGAAGTTTGTGAAAGCCAAGCTGGAATCGTTCACAGTATGGCACAGTTAACAAGCACCATATGTGGAGTCAGAGTTTGGACGTGGTTTCCTCAGTACATCCGAGGTCAGAGTAATGTGTCACGGCTAAGTTTACATTTCCTCAAGTGACCACAAACAATGAACTGATGTGGAAACAGCGCTCTTTAACGCAGATGTTACTCAACAAGGGAAGTTCAGCTCTCCCTCCGAGTGTTTGTTATGGCGTTTCCACGGATGAATTTGGTTAAATCCCCCTTTTGGTGGCGCTGTCGTCCTCGGTTTTGATCAGGACTACAATGCAGCAAGGTCTGATAAGTCAATCCAGTTACAAGGCAAAGTTTTTGCCGTATGCAGAGGACAACAATCGTGTCTCTTTATCAGGGCTTGGACAAACAGAGCAGAATTGAATAATTATGAGTGATGGATCATTATCTCTAGCAAAAATGATCTCTAAGTTCACCATCGCACATCGCCAATTGTTCTACTAATCAGTGTAGTGAAATGAAACATGTTGACGGTCACTTGTCATAGTTTGGCTCATTAGTATGATCTATTCTGCATGTTTTCAGTTAACTCGGCTTAATTCTATCTCCCTTGCAGCAACTCGCTGTTGGCTTCGATTGTGCAAACACTCTTGCCCTTTGAAATCACTGGAATCACGTGCACATTTTGGCTCCTCTTTATCTCTGTTTTATCTCCAGCCTGAGCTGACGGTGGGAAACCTGCCGTCCTTCCTCTCCCTGGGTAAAGCCCTCCTGCTCCTCTTTGCGGGAGAGGAGGAGGACGAGATCGGGCGGAGGCAGAACCAGCTGCTGGTGGAGGAGATGAGAGGCGTGGTGGAGTTGGGAGGGGCGAGGATGGAGCGATACCTGGCCTGCTGGATCCACCTGTACGTGCATCAGTCAGTCCCTCAGAATGTTTGGGCTCCCCCTACTAGATGGCAATATTTTTTGCTCCATCCATCCATCATGTACACAGACGAAAACAACACTTTTAGCTTTGATTGTCTTCTTATATTTTTTAATTAAATAGTTTTAGTATTTAGTATTTTAATATTGTTTATTGATTGTCTTCCAGTGGCCGTACTCCAGCTGGTATGTCTGTCCTGGGCTCATACCTGGGCTCTATGCCCCCCCTTCCTGCTCTGGTCCTCACCCATTTGCCCTCTGGAGGTGAAATCTATCAGTACCCCCCCAACACCCCCATAGTGGCCCCCTCTGTCCTACAGTGGCTGCAGAGGATCGAGGACGGGACTGAGTCCCCAGCAGGTAAGGAGGAGGAAGTGCTGGACAGCAAAGAGTTACGTTAAGAAAATAAAAGGCAGCACTATATAGGAAAGTATATAATGTGTTAGAAAACCCTATTTGTTATTTTAATACTAGAAAATGTTTAGAAATATTTGAATCTGCATCTGGTTTCAGATCTGTATCACAATGTTTCTCGTCCTCTATATGATTTAGCTCCTTATCGGTGCTATACCGGAAACAATAAATCATGAACGTTTGTTATTGCCACAGTTTATCCAAATAGTGATTCACTACGGCCAGAGTCTGCGGTCCTAGAGATCTCAAGCAGACCATAATAGATGCTTTAATGCAATGGTTCACCACAGAAGCAGGGTGAATCCTGAGGGGAAAGTAAGATCCTCAGCTCTTCTGAGTCATTCCCCTCTGTAATCACTCAAATAGCTCTTTCAAAATGGGTCTTCTTTTTCTTTTTAACACTGTATGACATCTGTTGTTGCAATGCAGTCTGAATCTGGATGCGTTTTCCAGCTGATAACACATCCATAATGAATAATCCAATTACACTCTCACATTTACACCTGGTGTTTTATGCATTCTGGATGTCTGCGTTGTGAACAGTAGTCAATTTGTCCACACAATTAACAAAGCCAGCAAGTGAGTGAGGAGGCCACAACTACAGCAGGTCTCTCTGCGGTGAAGAGGTCGTCCTCTCGCAAGCAGCAGGAGTCCCAACGGTGACGTTTCGAACTGCAGCAATGGCCGCAGTCCGCAGTGATGGGGCGACCCCCTGCAGGGATGACTTCCCAACACACCGTACGGTTACATTTCCACTGCGATCAGCACATTGTCAGCACAAGGGCTGCTGTGTACATATAGATATACAGATGTTATGGCAATGCTACATTTAAAAGTGGGACTCACTCTGACACAATGGCATTTAAACCTGACCTACGCCCTGTATAGTTTCGGTTGTTTACGACTTCCGTTGATCAACACTTAAGTTGTAAAATAGTAAGATTAGTGCAACTACTAAATGTCTAAAATATAAATGTAAACATCCGAAGAGGCTGATTGGAGCCTCAAATTCAGAGGGATAGACCGATCAGGATGATTTCACTAACCCTGTTTTAATCTAGTCTGTTTCTGATGTCAAACGGAGAAGAATACAATACGGCAATGTCATCAAGTACTTGTGGTTAGTGTGACTTCATTTGCTCCTATCAGGCGAAATAAAAAGGGACGAGGCAGGTTATGTGTCCAATGAGATAGACTTAAAAGAAAATATGGAGCAGCGTGTCTGTTAAAAATGTCTAAGCATAGACAGATGTGAATGACTTCTCATGGAAAAAAACTAAATAAAAAATGATTAAACAGATGTGGCCGTTTTCCTTCAATGGAAAAGGAAAGTCAAGAACTAGCTGACAATGGCTGCCCTCTTCTCCGGCGTCTCCTATATCGAGGCACGTACACAGGTTAAAAGAATATGTCACCAATCTTAACTGATTATGCAGTTCTGCTGGCCCTCGGACAAGCCCATTGATAAAACCGTGACAGGATCGTACTTGTGGCATTCCTGGCTGAGGAATGTGAAAGGTGTGTGCAAGAGGCTTTGAGTTGAGCAACTACACTCAAGGGACTTCCTGGTTAAATACATAAAATAAAGGATGGTTGATGACTGTTAAGGTAACTTCAAGGGTTTAATCCTCGGCTGTCTGGAGCCATTAACCCTTAACCTTTCACCCTGTAGTTAGTATAGAGATGAGAGCTGGACTCGTTTTTGAACTGAAGGATTGTGATCCAGCACATTCCATCCATTCTCCACTGAGAAACTGGAGGCCCGCGAGCTTTAATGATGCGGAGGGCGTAAAGCCTCCAGCTTTTGTCACATGCTCTTATTTTTTGGCATCATTCAGTTTCTTGGAATTTGGCCAATTTTGTGCAAAAATAACAAAAATCAAGTACTCAAAGTTTTTTTTCAAAGATTGTAAAAGAAACTTTGTCTCAAAAACAATAATGGTAGTAATGCCAAATGATGTATCCCTGCACTGGGACTGCAGTTAAAAAAGCAGTTTTGCTGTTGCATTAGATTAAAGGCCAGTGTCGTCTTTTACCCTGCGTCAAGTTGCACGTTGTGATTGTGGCTCTCTGTCTTGGGCGTCTCTGTAGGGATGTTGGGCGACGATGGCTGGCCTCCTGCCGTCGATCTCTATGACTTCCTGAAAATCATGGACATGCACGAGCTCGGCTCCGCCCAGCAGCAAACTCCTGAAGAGGAAGAGCAAGAGGAGGTGGACGAGGAAGAGGCGAATGTGGAAGATGATGTGGTTGTAGGAAAAGTGACGGATTCCTCCCCCACTCCTGACAGTAACCCTAACACTCACTCTGAACTGTAACAGAACACGACGGGAGGGAAATGATTAAACACGTTTCTATTTTGATTCTGGGCTTCAGCTTTTTCTTTTTACTAATATTATTATACTGTATATATCATAGGATTATTGAACATATAATTGAGATTCAGTATGTCCCTCTCAATCTTATTGCCAGATTGGCAAGGATTTAGCAAAGACTCATATATTAATACAGTTAAAGGTGGGAAGGACCGAGAGACACTGTGAACTTTCGAGTTAAAAAACGAATCTATACATATGCGTAATATATTTGTATCATTTCTATTTTTCTTGCTTTTAATATGACTTAACACATATAATGTCGCTGTTTCCTGCTCTGTTAACGGCTGCGTTTCTTTGCCCTGCTGAACGCCTGATTAGCTGGCAACTCCTTTTTAAAGCTACTCCATGCAGCATGTGTGCATCATCCTGTTGGTCAGTCATGTGAACGTCTCTCTTTACCCTTCAGTGTGGCTCGGCTGTTAAAGCAAACCACAGCAAGTTCTGAACCCGAGGGAGGCGTTTTAGCACCGAGCCGGTGGCGGCGTTCTCATGAGGCGTAAAAAAGTATTTGAAGAAAGGTCCACGTGGACGTCAGATCCGCTCTGCCCTCACTCTTCTGAAATGGCGGTGCCCATTTTTTCCAGGCAGTGGAGACGCAGAAGGAGGAGGTAGAATAGGTTTGTTGGATCGGTCTGTTTGAATTACCACCGTGGTTTCAGATGGGGTGTCTGGGACCTTGAGTTTTTAAAATCCAACCTAACTGAGCCGACATACTGCTAGTTTATTTTGTAAGTGGGTGTTTGATGCTGTAAGGGCGTCACAGGAACAGACTTTTTGAGTAAATTGTAGCTACCTATCAGAGTAGTTTTAATGCAGCATACTTTTTACCCTTAGGTGAGAAGACTTTCACCGAGCAATTCTTTGAATACATTTCTCCTAATGAACCTAAATGAGTCGTCTCATATTAGAGCTTTTCAGAGACTGATTTTGGCCACTTCTCTTATCTTGCTGTCTTCGTGTGACTGGAGAGACCTGGATGTGGTGGCCGCACACCTGACCCGTGGCAGTCAAATCAAAGCTTTAAGGACACTGCAACACCTTGACCCTCTTTATGTTTACTTTTTGACGTAACAGACGCGGCCTGTTATGCACATGCAAACGATTTGCTGGTTTATTTGCCAAATCATAATATATTATAGGAGACAACAAGCAAAGAAAGTCATTTATTAAAAGCTTACTTAATAGAATATGAATGTAATGGGCTATTTTTTGCTCACTCTTGAGAGATACAGACTGGGAACGGTGTCCTGGTGTTTATGTGGCAGGTTATCCAATCAGGAGATGATGTCCTGTCATTTCATCACAAATAAATACAGGTTCACTTCTTTCCCTGAGGAAGTCATATACACATCAAATAAAAGACTTGGTGTAAAAGACAGGAGTATATTCTATTCGTTTTGTATTTCTTAAGTTACTCGATACTAGTTATTTTGATGAGTACTTTTACTTCTATGTGTGATGGCTTGTGTTTGCATAGAAACCGTGCTTTTACTTGACTACAGTTTGTGGCTACTCCACCCACCCCTGCTGGGCACAAAACAGAGCACATTAAACACTGGAGCGGCCAGAATGAAATACAAAATTTGTACAATCGCATCTTTCGAGGTATATTAGGATAAAGAAGATTAGGCAATGGGAAACTGGAAGGTGTGACTAAAACATATTATCCCTTAAATTGGTGTATTTTTGTAGATTCATAAATCGATCAAATTTAACTCTAAAATTCGGTTTTTGAATATTGAGCTTGGATCCCTTTTTAAGCATTGCCAGAGTGGCCCCACAGTATTGAAATGAATGGTCTGCTGTTGGAGCCAGGGGTTAGGCAACTATATATATATATATATATATATCACTGCCATTTCAAGAGAGCGATATAATCACTTTCTTTGTCATGACAGACACAACTTCTTATTTCGTAGTCGCGGCCACGTCACTTCTCAGAGCTTTCTCTCAAACGCGTGTAACAGCGCCCCCCTTCGGTGCACCGCCTTGTAAACGTTAGCCGGTGTGCGTGCTCACAGGCCGTCCTGCGGCCCTACCGGAGTGTGTATGCCTACGCCGGGTGGAGTTGATGAAACACATTAAGTAGTAACGTTAAGGTGCTGTCGCAGTCATACCTCTGCGACAAGTGCGAGTGGACACGTCTCGGGAAAAGAAACCCGGGTTGGGTGTGAACCCTGTCTCGGCTTGACCTCACGAGAAACCACAAAATGTTGAGCTAGTATTATTTGAAAAAAAAATAAGTGACAGTGCGACAGTTAGTTGGTATTATCAGCTCCCGCGTTTTTTTTGTTGTAAGAATAAGCTAGTTAGCTAGTAGCCACGGAGAGGGGAGATGACAGGTGCTGTGAACAAACAAAATGACCATCAGCATGGATAACGTATCTTCATTTCAAAGAAAGAAAGGAGAATGGACTTGGACGTCAAAAGACGTGAGTCAGAGACCCCCTCTGTCTGTCTGTGAATGTCTGTCTTTGCTAGCAGCTGTCTTTCCTGATGGTTAAATGGCTCTGGGCTGTGTGTGGACGTTATTGGCTGTTCGGTCACCTGCTCACTGTGTGTGCAGAAGGTCTGGATACTGTTGCATGCCAGGCATATAGATAAAAGTGTGTGCTGTATTTGCTAGTGATACTTTTTGATGGGAACATACACGTTTAGATCTTTTCAGTATTTAGCACAGATCTGAACTTATATCGGACTAAATGCTTTTTAACTAGTACTGCATATATTTTTTTAATACAATAGTAAGAAATCTAAACGTTTACAAATTGAATGTTGTGTGGTTTATGTTTCACCACAACAGAATGATACTACAAATCTGCTGAATCTTTAACTTAGCATTTAGTTTCAGAGTGAATTTTAAGTGGCCCCTGGCTGGAAAAAATATCAAATTGTTAATGGTTGAATTATTCCTTAAGAAAAGTTTTGGGGGAAAATCCTCTAAAATGATTTTTATTGATCATTTGAAAGCATATTTATGTTTGATTCAGAAATGCATTGCAAAAGGCCAAAATAACCGTTAGAAAGCAGTCCTCAAATAGCAAATGATTGGTGGTGGATTTCTCCTCCATGAGGTCAGTCTTCAGTTTACGGAGCACTGTTCAAGTCTATCAGCGTCAAAGCTCTACTGAACAGAAAAACACTATGAAAAGCCAGGCAAATCGGTGTGTTTTCACACATCGCACACGGCTGGGTTTCACCACACGGTATCTGCCTGAGTTTTCCAGTGGAGCTAATGATTTGAACAGTATTCAATCCTGAGGTGCCGCCTCAGTTATCCTGTCTGGGGGGGAAAAAACATTTTGTCAGAGATCTGGGCTTAGAGGGCCTAGCTCATGTGCCAGCTATGTATTGTATGGCAGTGCCGGTGTTGGCTGGAGAAAGTGAAATAACTGCTGTCGCTGACTTTTAGCAGTTCGCTCTCCTGATGCTGCCTGCGACTTCTGGCAAAACAGACGCCTGCCGTCTGAGCTGACAACAGAATCAAACACATGAGAGAACCGGTGCGGCTGCCCTGTTAGTGCTACGAAGCTGCAGAGTCAATTTGATTAAGGATGACACCTTATGACAAATATTGAGAGAGTATTAACTGTAAATAAAACATTGATTAGATTATCATTTTTGATTAGTTTCCTTTTTTGTTTTCCGTTTTCTGCTTTATTTGATAGTTACAGTAGAGAGAGGGGGGGGGATGACATGCAGCCACAGGCTAAATTATAATTTCTTTTAACCTGAAAAACATGCGGTGAGGCTCAGGGAGTGGGAGTGCTTGTTTTAGCCCTGAGTAGTCCCTGAAATCAATCTATGAAAGTGGGGATAATCTTATATGCTCCAAGCTCACAGTTTCACCACTAACTGTTTTTGGTTTTCAAAAAAGTTAGTTTTCACCAACTGTAGCGAAAATGTTAAGCGAACGGGTGGAATGAGAGCTTGATTTGTAACCCCTGAATTTTAGGCGGCAGAAGCTGTCCGTGCGGATTCTATGTAAAACGCTTCAGTCTGGATCACACTATCAACATGCTGAGGGAGATAGGCACGTATCTACGACAAGTATACAGTATATGTGTGTGAGTCTGTGTATGCCTGTTGATTCGAGGGTCACGCACACACAAACAGACTAACATACAAAATAGCTGGAAAAACCTGAGTCACCCCCGCCCCTGTATTACGAGTGAGTTATAACATCAGTGTAAGCAGCCTATGTATATAGTTCACTTAACACACACATTGCACACACACAGCAGGCCTGATGCCTAAAGCCGTGTGTTCACTGTTACCTTTGCAGCCAGTTTAATGTCATAATTTCTTTGTTTACTCTTCAGGAGTAACTAGGAGAAGTCAGTGATTTTTCACCGATGAGAGTAATTGAAAAGGCAATTCATTGGTTCACTGCTGTTAGTCAGCTCGGCTTCTGCTTACTTTACCATACATTATTGTGTGAGTGAAAGCAGACTGTGGCAGTAAAGCAAAAGGCCAATTTCACAAACTATTCCTTTTAAAGAAGCTTCAGCAGTTGCATAACGCTGATGGCTTGAGCTCTCTGTGCAGCAGCTGTGCAGGAGTGAGTGACTCAGAAGCAAGAGCAAGTCAGCACACATGCAGGCATGTGGAGCAGGAATCTGGCTTGATTACAAGGTCAGTGTACGCAATCCCAGAGAACTGATGGCATAATAATGTGACACTCACAAAAATAGGTTTTGTTGAGATTATTATCTTTTGTTTTGTCCTGTTATGGCGAATGGAACCCTATGGAGAGAGGACACAGAAATGCGCTACAGCATGCTGTTTCGCGGTGCGGACACAGGGTGGCAGTGCCTTTCAGCCGCGTCACTCTTGGACCCTTAGCGAAGCGCGGAGGAAGACATGCTCATAATCCGGTTGAATGGAGAAAGAGCAACTGCGTCGCTAACTTATGTATAATATTTCCAATATTTCAACCAGAATTAACACTATATATCTGCTAGCGGACCCCGGCTGGGACCCGTTACAGATTCTTGGGGGCTCGTCCGGGATCTTTGGCGCCACCTAGCGGAGTGGGAGCCGAAGGATGACAACGCTTACCAGCGACTAACCCTATCCAGCCGTGGAACTGCAACTGCGAAAGAGTGGAGGTCTATGATCCGGAGCTGACTGCACTATCACCGAACCGTGTTGCTAGCCGTGGAGAGACGAGAAGTCATCATGTCGAGTGGTGGGAGGAAAAGCCTAGTGTGGGACATTAGGAAAAGCTTACTCACCCTGTCAGCTGGAGAGCTTCTTCAGGTCGCCAGAGCGGTAGAGCCAGGGTCGAGCGAGGACCAGTCAGCTTGTGGAAGGAGACCAGGAAGGATGTTACGATCACATCAACTCGTTCATGTACAGTAAGCCCTGTCCACTTGACATGGAAGACGAGGGAATGGTTCAGTTGTTGATGTTGAAAGACGCTATTGACGATGTGGTGAAATGTCATGATGATAATATGTCAATGCCAAATGTAAAAGGTGATTCTGGGTTACATACTGAGCAGGGTAGAGGTAAGCTTGATGACTGTGTTGATTTCCGTGAAGGGCCAGTCATTCGCCAAACAGCCCCTGATGACACCACAGACACCCACAAACAGAGCCACCATACGTTCAATGTAGCTAGTGCTGCGTCACCTAGTGATACTGCTGACCTAGATTCAGACCCAATAGAAGCAGCAATGTTAAGTACACCTGACACAGCTAACACGGATTTGCGTAAAGTGCTAGCTAGCTATGAGGAGTTCAGCAAAAAACTCATACAGTGCTTACCAACACATACTGTACTGCCACAGGCACAGTTGACCCTGTCTTCAGGCCTTCTTCAACAGCCAGACAGGAAACCACGGAGTGAACTTGTCTCTCAGCTGGCGCGTGAGGGGATGGTGCCCTTAAGGGAACTCAGCTACCTACCTCAAAGAGAGTTCAAAGTGCAAGGTGGACAATCTTCAGACATTAGCTACAATAATATCTGTAGACAAATTGATGATGGAATCAAAGAAGGATTCCCTGATTCAGAGATTGTTCGTGGTGTGCTAAGAATCATGAAACCAGGTATATTCAAAGAAATGCTAATAAACAAGGACGACATGACAGTGACCGAACTCAAGGGGTTTCTTCAAACTCACCTAAGAGAAAAAAACAGCACAGAGTTATTTCAGGAGTTGATGTGCACGAAACAAGACGAGAACGAGACACCACAACAGTTTCTTTATCGTGTGATAGGTCTAAAACAACGTGTTCTATTGACAACAAAAATAGCTGATGCTGATATCAAGTACACTACAGCTACAGTACAAGATATCTTTCTACATACAGTGTACCAAGGCTTTGGGCATAAGCACACTGACATACGTAGAGAACTTAAACCGTTGTTGGCAAACAGAGAGATCACTGATGATATGATTCTGCGTCATGTGACGAAAATCACTAGTGAGGAAAGTGAGAGGATGAAAAGACTTGGTCCTTCCCGCCGACAGACCATAACCAATGTACACAGCACACAGCTCGGGTCGGAGGTGGTGAAGACAACTAGCACAAAGTCGGAGAGTGCGGCGGCCAAGTCAAAACAAACAGAGCCAGATCCTCTGAAAGATCTCACGACCAAAGTAGAGGAACTCGCTAAGCTGACTGAAGCCATGCAAAACCAACAATCGACACAACATGGGCGCCAGTATAATCAGAATAGGGTACAAACAAAATGGGGAAAGCCTTATGGTTGTCCAAGCTGCGTGGAACAAAACAAACCAGGCTGTAAACACTGTTTCATATGTGGGGAAGAAGGACACCGTGCAGCGGGCTGTCTAAAGCGACCAAGGAAGCAGGGAAACTCCAATCGGGCACTGGAGAGGGACATCTAGTGGCCGAGTGGGGAAACAAGTCCCAACCAGAAAGTGAGGTCGGTAATGACAAGTCGCACCGTTCTTCAATTCCAACCTCAGTAGTGACAAGAACAGTAAGCTACTGTAATGAAACAGCGCATTTTACTCCTCAGTTACCACGTGTAGCTAAAGCCAGTGCTGTTGCTAGTTTAATTGGGAAAAGGGCCTTAGTTCAGAGCTATCTAAATGGCTTAGCAGTCACCTCCCTGCTCGACTCTGGGTCACAAGTTAGTATAGTTAGCCGTGCCTGGAAAGAGGAGTACTTACCTGACCTTGGGATCAATTCAGTCTCTGAGATCTTGGGAGAGGAGGAACTGAAACTTATGGCGGCAAATGGCAGTATCATTCCATATGAGGGGTGGGTAGCTATTACAGTAAACTTGCTAGGGAACTTGGATCCCAACCTGTCCATTAGTGTTCCATTCCTTATCAGCAGCTACCCCACGGATAAACCATTGATTGGCTTTAACGTTCTGGAAGTACTCATTTGTGGCAAAGCAGAGAGGTTAGCGCCAACACTCGCTAACTTGCTTAGCAACGCAATATCTGTTCCCACAGAAACAGCGGAAGCTCTCTTCAACTTTATTCAGACAGCAAAGCCAGTCACACAGCAAGGACGCTTAAGGACAGGGGCCAAGGATATGGTGCTCCCAGCCGGTAAAGTGTCATGGGTGAGGTGTCGGGTTCCGCCCAACATGGACGCCTCCACCAGACTAGTGTTGTTCGAGACAGACAAAGATAACCCATCACCTGGAGAGTGGGATACAGGGCCAGGGTTGTTTGAAATCCAGAACTTGAAAAAGCCCTATGTCGCCATCCCGATTGGTAATAACACCAATCATGACATCACGATACCAAGTAAAACAGCTTTAGGGACCCTGCAGCGTGTTGAAAATGTCGTAGAAGCAGATAGCCTGGACAAGACACAGCCGGCAGCAACTATCAGTCAGGTCACCACCACCCAAGAAGGCAACTCAGACTCACCGCTGTGGGACCCACCTGTAAGCCTTGATCATCTGGAAGAGGAACAGCAAGAGGTTGCAAGGAAGATGCTTCACGAGGAGTCAAACGCCTTTGCAAGAGATGGAAATGACCTCGGATGTATTCCAAATCTACAGATGGTGATCAATCTCAGTGACGACATCCCGGTCGTCACTGATCATACACATCCATTCCCAAACCACTGTTCAAAGAAGTGAAAGAGTACATTCAGGATCTTCTTGTGAAAGGTTGGATAGTGAAGTCAAAGTCTGCCTATTCTGCACCGGTGGTGTGTGTACGGAAGAAAGATGGCACGCTTCGTCTTTGCATAGACTATCGTCTTTTGAACCAAAAGACCATACCTGACAGGCATCCGCTGCCACGAATACGGGATTTGATAGACACATTTGGAGAATATTCCATGTTCAGTATACTGGACCAAGGTAAAGCTTACCACCAGGGGTTCGTGGCAGAGGGGTCACGTGATCTCACGGCCTTCATCACCCCCTGGGGCCTATATGAATGGGTAAGGATTCCGTTTGGGTTATCTAACGCACTTGCAGCGTTTCAAAGGAGCATGGAGGGGATGTTAGGCTCTCTGAGAGATGAGCACTGCATCCCATACCTGGATGATCTTCTGTGCTACTCCAGATCGTTCAGGGACCATGTGGAGGTGACCCGCAAAGTCCTCAGAGCACTGCAGCATCATGGAGTGAAGCTACGAGCAGAAAAGTGCGAGATGTTCCGGAAGGAGGTTCGCTATGTTGGGCGCTTGGTATCGGCTGAGGGAGTTTCGAATCGACCCTAAAGACCTTGAAGCAGTGGTTGCCCTAAAAACCAAAACACCCCTAACAGTTGGTGACCTCCGACAGGTTCTCGGCTTCCTGAGTTACTATCGTTCCTATATACAGGACTTTGCCAAAATAGCAAAGCCGTTGTAGGAGTTGCTGCAAGTGAAGTCCTCAATACCCCAACCTTTGTCACGTCACCACAAGTCCAAGGGTCCACAACTCCTGTCCAAGACACCCATCTTATGGGAAGATGATCATCAAAACACTTTGGAAAGACTTGTTAACATGCTAACCAAGCCTCCAGTACTCGCATACCCTAACTTCGAGGAACCATTCGTCTTACACACAGATGCATCGGAGAAAGGGCTCGGCGCAATTCTCTATCAACGACAAGATGGAAAGATGCGAGTCATCGGATATGGATCACGAATTCTGACACCGGCGGAGAAGAACTACTGGCTCCACAGCGGAAAGCTTGAGTTCCTTGCTTTGAAGTGGGCAGTGTGTGAAAAATTCAGAGACTATCTGTTTTACGCTCCACATTTCACCATCTACACTGATAACAACCCACTCACCTATGTCATGAGCACTGCGAAACTCAATGCAGTTGGACATCGCTGGGTTGGAGAATTGTCAGTTCCACTTCAACATCAAATACAGGCCAGGAAAAAGCAATGTAGATGCCGACACACTCTCCCGCATTCCACTGGACATTGACGGCTATATGGAGACCTGCACTGGAGAACTGTCCCAGATAGTATTACAGGCAGCGTGGGAAGGGGTTAGAGCAGCCCAGAAGAAAGATGTAGCGTGGATAGCTGTGCTCTACACCTCCTCTGCCGATGCAAGACCACAGCTTTGTTCAAGTTTTCCTGAAGTAAGTCACAAAGAGCTGGCAAAAGCTCAACGAGAGGACCCTAGAATAGGGGATATAATGAAACTGAAAGAGACAACTAATGTTCTTACTGATGAGGCCAGAAGATCAGTGAGTGGGCTCACCCGCAAGCGCCTTCATGAGTGGAACCATTTACATTTGGAGAATGGAGTCCTGTACCAGCAAACATCGGAAAGAAAACAGTTAGTCCTACCTACCAAGTACCAGTCGGTTGCCTTAAAGCATCTCCATGACAACATGGGACACGTGGGCACTGAGCGCGTGCTTCATCTTGCCAGACAACGTTTCTATTGGCCACACATGAAGAGAGGTATAGAGGAGTATGTCACCAGGAAATGCAGCTGTATAAAACAAAAGAAACCCACCACACATGTGCGGGCACCAATGGGTGGTCTGACTTCTACATCCCCTCTTGATCTGGTTTGCATAGATTACCTACATCTGGAGAAAAGCAAAGGAGGCTATGAGTATATTCTGGTAGTAATAGACCATTTTACCAGATTTGCCCAGGCTTACCCCACCAGAAACAAATCAGGACAAGCTGCTGCTGAGAGGATATACAATGACTACATACCACGGCTGGGCTATCCAAATCGTCTCCACCATGACCAAGGACGTGAGTTCGAGAACAATCTGTTTCGCACTCTTGGCCGGCTGACAGGGGTCGGACACTCACGAACATCTCCGTACCACCCGCAGTGTAACCCTGCTGAGCGGTTCAACCGTACACTGCTACAAATGTTACGGACACTGACAGACAGGGAAAAGGAGAACTGGAAAGAACATCTACCGCAGATTATACATGCATAT
>CM022483.1:12522978-12549400 GCA_011952105.1 Coreoperca whiteheadi
ATCTCCTGCAAGAGCACTTGATCAGACCCAAGGGGAAACTGTATTGATGGACACATACTCTCTCGAGGGGCGAGAGTTACACCTTTCTGAAGAACAACAACAGCCAGAGGACAGGGAAGTGGAGGAAGCACAGATAAGTGAACAGCTTGAGGACACTCGCCTATCTCAGCTCGACGGAGAGGAGACAAGTGGACATGAGGGGCAAGTACAAGAGGAAAGACCGAGTTCTCCTTCAACTATGACTGGGCCTGAAGGAGAGACACAGAGAGAGGTTCGGAGGTCAGTTAGAGAGAAAAGACCTACACCAATATTCATGTATGAGTCCCTGGGCCAACCCTCCCTACAAACCCATGTAAAGTGCATTTCCCCACAGACTACCTCACCCCCCTTTCCTTTCATGCCACATATGCATAGCCAGTTCATTCTACCTACGGTTCTTACACCTCATATGTGCATGCCTTACACATACTACATGCCCGTCACTACACAAGTTTACTAGGGAACAAAGGGAGTTGGGGTTGGTTTTGTTTCAGGGAAAATGTCGGGAGCCATTTTTGTTTGTCGGGGTGGAATGTGACACTCACAAAAATAGGTTTTGTTGAGATTATTATCTTTTGTTTTGTCCTGTTATGGCGAATGGAACCCTATGGAGAGAGGACACAGAAATGCGCTACGGCATGCTGTTTCGCGGTGCGGACACAGGGTGGCAGTGCCTTTCAGCCGCGTCACTCTTGGACCCTTAGCGAAGCGCGGAGGAAGACATGCTCATAATCCGGTTGAATGGAGAAAGAGCAACTGTTGTCCTGCGTCGCTAATTTATGTATAATATTTCCAGAATACTTCAACCAGAATTAACACTATATATCTGCTAGCGGACCCCGGCTGGGACCCGTTACAATAACGCACAGATGTTCGAGTATAAGAATGCAAAAGCAAAGGATGTGATGAGGCAGAAACGCAGCAGAGCCATGAGACGATCACGCTTGTCTGAAGGTTTCTCTCTGGTTCCACTGCGTCTGAAAATAAAGCTTACGGTCTTCAGGACTTATTATAAGCTTGATTGTGTTGGTTGCTAATAGGCGGTCTTACCTGTGCTGGCACGTATGCAGATCCATGTAATCAAGCCAAGGTTTGCATCCACATGGCCTACACCTACACTAGGTGCACGCATATGTCTCTCATGTGTTATTAGCCCAGTTGGTGTATGTATGTCTATGATGTATGTGTGTGACAGAGACAAATGTTCCCAACCATCCGGGAGCAGGGTTACAGAGGTTTGGAGTCATGTTGGGAATATTTTTACTAGAACGTGTACTCTGTGTGTGTGTGTGTGTGTGTGTGTGTGAATTTGATCTGGCTATGTGTGGGAATATACATTTTGTTAATCAAATTCTCATCCGTATTTACAATAAATCTGCTACGGGATTGTCCCTTAGTCTGTGTTCTCAGAGAGACACACACGTGTCAAACAGTGAACATAACTTGTGGTTGGCTAAATCTGCCCTCCTAAATCTACATAAGGGATAATTAATGATGAGCCGTGCAGTTATTGAAAATAACACGCTACAGAGGCCATTAAGCTCTGTGGAGCAATATTTTCCTAACTGCACAGGTTGGAGTAGATTATTCCACTTTTATCATGGCCACTTGCTAGCAAACAGTATTAATTCATATTTTGGGGCAGTACCCTCTTGTGAACAGCTATGAAGATTTAAAGAGCCGATATGGGGTAACAATACTATGTCCGAGCTGTGTGGATATCTGAAAATAATGCACACCCTCTTGCCTACTAGTTAGTGACCACTTTGGCTTGCGACTTGTAATAACGGTATACACTGGTTTGGACCTCTAAATATAGACAACTTTAGAGTTTTTTCGAGTATTAGTAAGACATGAGGAAGTAACGCAATTGATGCTTTATTCTTCCAAAATATTAAACTCTAGGCTGCACAAAGTGTTTTACTGTAGATATTGTGATAATTGATGTTACTACCTGTGTATTGTTTTGTACAGCAAATAAACAACAATCTACCAACTAGTATGTATGCATGTTGTAACATGACAGAAATAAGAATTGACCTGGAGTATTTTAAATCGATATGGTAAACAATTATTAACTCTTAACACGAGCTGCAGCAGTGGATCCTGCCAAACTCCGCAGGCAGCAGCAATACTCTCCACAGGCTAACTAACGAGCACCGAGTCTATTGTCGAACTTTGGTACATGATGGAATCTGGCGAGGTCCGAAGACCTCAAACGCTCTCTGGATTAAGGGCTGCAGTCCGGCTTTTAAGACAAGTGTCGAGGGCCGAGCTGGTATCAGCAGCAGCCGAGTACAGTCACTATACAGTAACGGTTTGCTGTGGAGATCGATCTCAGCTACGGTAAGCCCCGAGGGGAAAACATGTATCAGTCAGTCACAGCCTGTACTGCTTAAAGCTGCTAAACTTCACATGATCGCTGGCAGTTAATATATACAAGCTGAGTTGGCGGGCGAAGACAAGAGCCTTTGTCACAGTTGAATCCTGTACATATCAAACCCAAAAAGGTTGTTCATTTTTTGCCGGCTCTTCTTGTGACCCCTTTAAAATTAAGCTGTGTCCAACTCTTTTTCACACGTCATTCTCTGTCTGTGAATTTTGCGCAGTTCCATCAAAGAGTGAATCTCCCCTCTAAAGTTGTTAGTGACCAGTAATGGTAAAACTATCCAATATTTTACAAGAAAAAAAGCAAAGATTGCAGAAAAGTCTAAAAAACAAAAGGAACACAACACATGTGTGTAGGAGGACTATCTTCTTTCGTCCTTCCTTTGCCATTTATCATCTCGTGACCCCCAGGCTACATTTTCTGTCGGGGTCGAACTTTTCTCTGGCACACTGTTCTTTTCCTCTGTTCTTTTTCGGATTTGTTTGCAATAAATAGAAAGGCTGAATAACCTGATGCCAGATTCAGGGCCCTCAGGGGCCGCGGAGAAAGCCGAGGATTGTAGATATGTTTTTGTATCACAGTTTTAGAACAGCTGTTTTCTGGGGCCCAAATTGTCCAGCATCCCCCTCCAAAATCAACAGCATCGTTCAGGATCTCTTCATTAATTGGAACCATTTTCTATCTGTAACCTGTCAGCTGCTGTGCCGACTTCTATTATAGCCTGTCCTTTCTTGTGAGTCTACACCAAAAAAATTTCCTACCAACCGTAACTGACTGACTGGCAGCAATAAAGTCTTGATCTTGGTTTTGAACTAACAGTCTATATCAGTCTCTCCCCTTCTATCGTTCCATTGTGCTGCACACTTTCCGATACACTGGTACAGCGAATCATGAAAATAGGCATGCACTCTATAAAAATCAAAAGCATGTGCTATCTGCAGTGGGGGAAAATGAGCTGATGTTAAGGCGAGTTGAGGGTCAACTGAATGTCTAATAAAATGACCTAAAGATTTGACGTGTTTCAGATCCAGCTTTCCCCTTCAGTAACCTCAGTGGAGGGAAGAACAATATGTTTCTCTTCTCTGCCTTGTGGGAAAATCTGTATTGTCATTGTGGTCGTCAGGAAGTCAATGAGCAATTATGACAAATGTATGAGTGTGTGAATGTGAGAACATTTTTTATTAATGTGTTCAATGTATCAGCAGCCATGGGTGACACACTGTGTCACCATGGGAACCACATAGTTCCATTTCCTGTCTCTCAGCCATAGGGGACAAAGCGTAGCGTCGGTGACGAGTCTTCACAGTCAGAACCACCATCCACAGTAACGCTCTGTCCAGATGACTCCCTCTCTCACTAGTTCACTACCCCCTATATAACAGCCACTCAATAGATTACTCTATAGTGCACTTGAGATTTCGGACACTTACTAATTGTCGTCATTTTGCATCATCACTGATAGCTGTAGGGTTGTACAACCTAATTCACACATGCACTATTTGTTCCATTTGTGGGAATTTTTGAGAGCACTATAGACTACTGCACAAATTTCACAGTCAGAATTCAGACGGTCAAATGAAAGGTGCACGGTAAATCTAGTGCACTACATAGTTAATACGGAGTGATTTTAGTCTACACAGCGTTTGATTTTTATTTGAAACCAGATATGTATGTGTATGCATACTTGACCGATAAAGCTGATTCTGAGATGCGTCAGGATCTGTCTGATTGATTCATTGCAAATAAAACAAAACAAAAAAACTTCTGAGTCGAGACTAACAGTCCAATCAGCTGATGTGTGAGGGGGGAAACCGCTGCACTGCAGGTCAGACACCAGACGGGGGTTAATTAGATCAGTGACGTTGATAGGTTTTCAATGGAGTGAGTCCCCAATAAAATTAGTGTTTTTTTTGTTTGTTTTTTGACAAATTGTAGTGTTAAACCCATATAACATCAAACCCATTTGATGTTATATGGTTATAATGATGCTTACTGATGAAAATGTGTCTAAATATTAAACAAATAAAACCCCAAATCTGTCAATACCCTGCAGACACATCGCAGTTTCCTGGGTGAATAAATGTTAAAAAGGGAAGCTAAAGGGCAACAAGAATGCTGAGCTTCCAAGTTTCATCAGGAGTCCTAACACCATCAGGCACATCATGTGGAATTAGGAAAGTAGTTTAAAATCATGCATACAGCAGGCAGCCATTTATTGCATACTGCCATTAGAATTAGCTGACGATTAGCCTGATCAGTAATCAATACAAACACAAATGATTAGACTGTAAGCCATTAATCAAACCAAAAATGAACCTCAGTCAACTTCAGACAACCTTATTGGACTTTAGCAGTTACCTAGTGTTTCTGTAGTGGTGGCAAAACATTAAAGGTATATAGTATTATAGTATTAGCAGTTTGAATTAAACTGAAGCTTCCGCCAAACTCCCTTTAAGAAATAAGACATATTAACAATTCCTTACGTGTCTGCAAAAACACAAAACTTTAGAAACACAAGACAGTCTTCATGTCAATTTGGAATCAGTATAAACCATAAAGATAAACTATATTTTCACACTTTCTGTTCTTCACATTCTGGATTTAGTGGGAGAAGACCGTGGGGATGAGAGGCGACCATTTCAAAAATTTCTCACTAAAATGCTTGCTGGTTGGTGGATCAGATACACGCCGAATTAAACACCGACTCATGACGCTGTTGGTTCACCCTCCATCCTGTGTGTGAGAGATGGCGTTTGAGGAGTTTTTTCAGCCGTTACCAAAGTAACTACCCGGTGTTGCTGTTTGGTGCTGGAGAGATATAGTATATGCACAGATGCTAAGAAGGTGACAGCGAGGTTTCTTTTGTTTATTTCTATGATTTCAACGCAGATGTGTTGCTCACAATGTAGCATTATCGGGGAAAATATGGTGCGTCCCCTGAACGTCAACAGTGAGTTCACTGCGTCCTTTCAGAGACGCAGGATGCGTAACTCGAAACGTCACTGTTAGATTATCAGTTTTCTAGGGGAAACCCTGAAGTATGTTGAAGGATGAAGATTTAAACGTTCCCAAATTTGAAATTGATTTTAATTTAAAGACTGCATTAATAATTTAATTGAACCAAATGGTATTGTTTATCATTAGACAGGCTAGTTCACTTCTTGCAGAAAGACAACACTATCCACCAAAGCACACTGTTGCCAGTCCTTGCATCAAATATACTGCTGGTTGAGGTTAAGGTAATAAATGAGACCCTGCACAGCCATGGTCTACCCTCACTGGCGTTTTCACTTATTATGCCTCAGCAGACGTTCTCTCAGGAGGCAGGAGTTTCTGAGGCTTTTTTATTAGTTTGCATGAAGTTCCAACTGACTACAGCATCTACTGCACACAGTCAGCCAGTAGGGGGAGCCAACAACATTATTAAGACATCCCATGATGTAGTATACATAAGGGGCCACAGTTACAAATATGGGTCCTTCTGTATCTGTTTGTGTTATTGCACATATCCAGAAATAGACTGTTGCAGAAACTAACAGTATGCAGACTTTACTCTTTGATTTGCTTATTCCGTCGCTTCTTCAGCACCCATGACTGATTACGTGGATGTGACAAGTGCTCACAGACTGCAGAGAATGCAGATGTTCTAACGACATGATTGTTGCTTTTTTCACTTCACTGATTTCATGGCTTTTACTCTGAGCTAACACTCCTTTTGAATTCGACTAAAGAAACTCAAAATCATCTGTGTGATGGTCCAACTGAAAACATTGCCACTGCTCTCAGCCAATGAAATACAGATTTTTTTTCAGAGATAAGAATTCAACAAAAAATGACGACTTACATTGTTGCATTAGGTGACCATTTTTCAAATGTGTATAACTTGTCACTGAGGGCAACTGCAGCATTTAAAAAAAAAAAAAAATGTCTGATCAAACACACTTTTTGCAGTGGGTCTTTCTGCTATTTTGGGTGCTAATGCAACAATGCGTTACTGCCTTTTTAAAAATAAAGACCCACACTGAGACTCAAACAAATGTATTATGATATGTGTGTGCATCTTAGTAAATGTATGGATGTACTCAGTGAAAGAATCTGAGGCAGAATTACAAAGTGAATATGTGTGTGTGGTCATTTTAGCAGTTATTTTAAATTCTGTGTGTGTGTGTGTGTGTGTGTGTGAGGGAGAGAGAGAGCCATCTAGAAGAGGGACATCTAAGAGGCTTTTATTGGGTTTGTTACACAATTCTGGGAAGAGAAACACAAAAGCCTGCCATGGAGGAGTAGATGTCAGGAAATGGGGTGCTTTTGTACGGGTGTTTGGTGAGAGAGCGAATATGGCAGACGGTAACACAGCTCTGGACAAATCCCCTCTCACTTTTCCAGGATTTGATGCGTTTTTTTCTTCTCGTAATATTTCAGACAAAACATGGCTAGTCATAGCGCCCGCTTGCCAGTTTATTAGCCGATGCCAACTGGGACCAGCAGGAAAGGACATACGGTCTTTTTATCAAATTAAAAGTATATTTGAGTTCGTAAAGAGTTTAACCCTTTGATGGTTTTCTCTACATTTTGGTGGAAATAGGATGGACATTTTTCACAATTTCACTTGCATCTATGTTGTCTCTTGTTGGCCACAATACAAAGAAGTGCTCTCCTTCCTCCAGCTCCGGGGAGCCTTGCAATACAGTAGCTTTTACCACCTGTTGGAACGGTCAACAGAAGCTCTGTGTTAGCTTTTACCACCTGTTGGAACGGTCAACAGAAGCTCTGTGTGTGTGTGTGTGTGTGTGTGTGTGTGTGTGTGTGTGTGTGTTGGTGCAGACTTTGGACAGGCAAACAAAGACGGTGTGTGTCACTCACACGGAGAGGAAGATGAAGCTGGCTGACAGCTACTCTCTATCAATTCACAACGATGTATTTTCTGCCAGCGCTGCAGCCAAACGCAGACGGCTTGAGGTTTCCTTTTCTTTCTCCTGGCTGTTGTAAACAAGGCAAAATCAGGATCTCGGTCAGTCCTGTCAGGGCACAAAATCAGCCAGGGTTGCCTGAAATTAGTAATGAGGACTAAAAAGGTGAACTTTAGAGGGAAGTGGGAGCTGTTTAATTAGATTAGGAGGTCCCAGCTGATGGGAGTTTTGATCTATGGTAACCAAAAGTTTAACTCCGATGCATGTTTAAATGTAATAATATTTACATCCCTGAAGGGGTACACAAAAAGACTTATCAAACGTACCATTTGTTGTATATCTTTGATAGATAATTGTTATTTTTCATAATTTCGTCAGGTGACTCATAAGATCATGAGATTTGCGTGGAGCGCTATCTTTTTGGGCGACCTCCTGATATGGCTAACGTGGATAATATTATCAAGAACTACTAGAGCAGTTTTATGTGTTGATCTTTTTCATAAAATCTTAGTCAACATATTGACCATCGGAATGGGTTTTTTCAGCTGTGAACTCTTTCCCACAGTCTTTCAGTCAATAATGCAACAATTTTTTAAAACCCACTTGAACTGGCTGGCAAATGCTGTGTGTGTGTGTGCGCATTTTACATTTCACCTGCGACTGACTGTCTCTGGCCATTTCCGGGGCTCTTCATTCCCCATTAAACCACCGATTTCCAGCATAAGAGAACTTCTCGCTTCTCTAAAGTGAAACAGAGACAGTTGTCCTCACATTGCCTTGACGAGGCACTGAAGGGGAGGTCACCGTGGGACACGCAGCGTAAACCTGTGGATGGCAAGTGTATCTGTGTGTATCTGTGTGTGCCTGTCTGTGTGTGTGTGTGAAGGGAGTTAGAGATGTGTGCTCGAGTATGCGTCATGTGATCCCAGGCGCTTACTCCCGGGCAGGGAGTGACGCGTGGGGGATGATCATTATTAATTGAAGTTCTTTTCACCATGTACACAGTAAAAGCTACTGTTCCCCTGCAATGTTCAGTGGGCTTCATATTGTACACATACTCTAGATATTACATACGAAGTATATTTATAAGGTTGCTGATGGCATCTCTTCTTCAGGTTTTATATTCGACCCCCTAAAGGATGAGTGGGTATAGCTGATGGATGGATGTTATATATTGGAATTATAAAATATATATATATATATATATATATGAGCAATAAGTACAAATATTTTCACCAACTACATACATCAGTATTTCTCACCTATGTACTGGAGTTTAAATATACGCTAATCAATGTTTCTATATTATAATGGCTCAAATGAGTGTCTTTGTTTTTCATCTCATTGTTTGGTTTACTGTTTTGCGCTGGTGAGCATAGAGGAACGTTTAGAAGCTAGAGAGCCAGATATTTCCCTCAGGGGATGGAAGGGAACAAAACAGAGCTAAAAGAAAAATTAAATCAGACGGACAGAAACACGACTCCAGTTGCACACCAATGTTGCTCGGTGTCTGTTACCTCAGGTTTTTCCAGATATTAGCATCATTGCGGCGTGGATGTTTTTCCCTGGGAAAGAGGTGGTCGGAGTGGAAGGAGGCACTTTGATTCAGGTCAAGGAAAGATCGCGGGTTTGGTTGCGTCATGTCACTGTTGACTTTCTCAGTACCCCAACGTAACCATAAAAAAACATGAATCGCGCTTTAGTTGCTACGAGCGGGTATTATATTGCAAGCGCGGACATTGTTGGGAAACCACTGGCAGTGAACATTTTTCTGCTACGTTCTGTTTCAACATTTTGTGACTCGGCAGAGCCATTCATGTAAGACCTTTCCTCTTGTTGATTTAAAAAACTAAAATTCAGGTGCCCTAAAATTTCTCTCTAAATGTATTTGATGTGGGGAACTAGTATATAAACAGAGACAGGGTTCTATTTAACTTCCATCCTTTACAGTCTCTCTACTCTTTGCTGAAACTGCATCTCTGACAGGTGCGATTGAGATTTGATTCACGATTAGTGGGAATCACAATTTTCATTTTCACTGAAAAAACTATTAAAATCACGAGGATGTGACATTTGTTGGGGTCTGTGCCAAACAAACAAGTTTTTTTCCATGTGGAGAACAAGATGTGTAGGCCGGGCATCTGTCTTCGTCACGCGCTTGACCTTTTATCAAAAAGCTGCAGCTTCCGCGATTTGGATTTGGCTATTGCACTTGGCCATATTGCTATTTCGATAATATTTTTGATTAATTGTGCAGCCCTAGTTTCCAGAATTATTAAAAAAATTTTTATAGTCTATACATCAAGATTGAAGAAATGGGAAAGGTAAGCTGAGCTCAGCTGCTGTAAATCTCTGTGACAAAAGTTTCAAAAGTGGACAAGTAAACCTTTTAAATTCTCCAAACAGGGCTCTTCAGGAACAGAGACGTCTGACTTCACGTGGCTCTGCTGGGTTGTTGTTGTTGCTTCAGAGTCGTAGGGAGGCCAAGTGTTTACAGAGTCCAACCTGCAGACCCTCTTCTGGGTTTGATCCTCTGTGATGAGTCCGAAAGGCCATCCTGTCGAAGGG
This sequence comes from Coreoperca whiteheadi, assembly GCA_011952105.1. NCBI lineage: Eukaryota > Metazoa > Chordata > Actinopteri > Centrarchiformes > Sinipercidae > Coreoperca > Coreoperca whiteheadi. The sequence continues at coordinate 12,532,885 of CM022483.1, forward strand.
TCGTCGACCTCTGACCTTCTTGCGGAGAGAAAGCTGAGACCGAAGTAGAACTGGACAACCGAGTATCCCAAAAAATAAAGCTCAAAGTGACGTGATCTGATCATTTTGGTGTATTTGTTCTCCCGGTGGTTGCTCTACTTTATTTCTGCATGACTGATGCTGCTCCCTCAGCTGGAATAAGCGTATGTGAAGGGTGACGGATCAAGCTCTCTCCTAAATTCAGCATGATTCTAAAGGCACGTGTTTTTAGTGGAAACTAATTGCAAAGCAGGGAGGGAAAGACCCAGAAAGAGGAAGAGCAGAGGTCAGCATTCCTGCTGGTCCTCAGAGACTCAGCAACACAGTGCAGACAGAACAGAGTCCTCGCGCAGCAGCGGGAAGGACAGGGCGTCCCGCTCAGAACAAGAAGCAGTCTCCTCTGCCAGGGGTCAGATTACTGTGGAGCCCGACCGATACGGGAGCTTTGAGACCGATACCGATTTTAGAGGGGAGACCAGATTATTTCAGTTCAATAACTTCACATGTACATCAACCAGTTCTAGAGCTGAACACAAGAGAAAATAAAAAAAGTAGCTCAATACACTTCAGTACTGTATGTTCAGTATCGGTCAACTGCGAACCATTTAAATAAAGAGTAAATAAGATCAAATAAATAGCTACATAAACATCAGCACTGTTTAGTATCAATCGATTGCATAAGCAGCAGAAAATGGCATGGAAATACTCAAGTAAAGTACAAATACAAAAGTACCAGTACCTCTAAGTTGTTCTGAAGTAAAGTAACGTTACTAAATGTACGTCGTGACAGCGCACGCAAATGTGCCACAAATAAAGTAATATGACCCTCTCTTTCTGCCTAATATACTGAAAATAAAACCATTTAATATCGGCTGACAAATACAAATGTGGATAGGCGTTGGCTTCCAAGCAGGTTGGGATCGTTTATAGCTAAGGGCTGGGAAGCAAAGTTCAGGACGGCATTCATGCTGAGAGAGCAACCGCCCACCTGTCCTCTACACTAATGCCGCTTTTCCACTACACGGTACCAGCTCGCCTCGCCTCGCCTTTGTTTGGTTTTCCACCGTGTCAAAGTCGTACCTGTACCTGCTTCCAGGTACTTTTTTTCGTACCACCTCCGGCGAGGTTCCAAGCGAGCTGAGGCGATACTGAAATGTGACGTGGGAACACGGCAGACTGCTGATTGGTCAGAGGGAATCGTCACTATTCACTGCGGCATCATTGCACGCGCCAGACGGAGTATCCTGAATAACCCCGCCATTTCTGAATAGTTTGGCCAGAGACTGCGTGGTGTACCCGTTACTATTACGGCGACTCGGAAGTGTTTCGTTTTGCTGCCCTCAGCCTCTCCTGAAACAACGTGAGAAACAGCCCCATCCCGAGGATCAAAAACAGCATACGCTCGATTTCCTCCATTGTCCTGCGTGTGTGTGTGTGAGTAACAGGTGTGTGTCACGTAGAAGATTACGTCACGGCAGTTTCCTGCGACGTCGCTATGACGACCAGGTACTTTTGTGGAGGTACTATCAGCAATGGAAAACGGAGGAAAAGCGAGCCGAGGCGAGTTGAGCTGGTGCTGGAAAAGCGCCTTAAGCTGCCAGCTGATTTAAGCGCTGCGCTCTGTGTAGCTCTGCTGCAGAGTCGGACTGAAGGCCGTTTCGCTGACTGACAGGATGCATGTTTGGATCGCGGTTGGAATTCGGATGGCGGTAGTGAATGTGAACGTCGAAGTTGTTGAATCCCAAAACACAAAACCGTTTATGACGCCGGCTGTAAGATCACAGTTTCCTACAGGTTGGAAATCATCAAGCTTATAATCAGATGCAATACGTAATTTGATAAAAGTCTTGAAACCCAAGTTAAAGTTGACCTCATTATTTCACAAGTGAGAAGCCACGGTGATAATGGAGAGTGGAGATGAGTCAGAATCTAACAATAAAACATTATTCCTGAAGGTTGTTACCCAGTTGTTTCCTTTCTTTTGCCCATCAAAGGCGCATTATGAAACATTATTTCTTTGTGTTTGTGATCTTTCCATCTCCTGCTGTATTGTGGAGCACCTCGTAAAGTCTGTTTGGATGCGAGAACTGCAAACTGAATAAAAGTTTCCCTCGCTGATATTTACTGATATTGATCGAGAGATCCCCGCCCATTAGTACAGCCGGTGAATTCGTGTCTGATACGGGTGCAGTGATCGGCGACGGCAGTGAGTAATGGTCACAAGCAGCAGCTGCTCTGGCTTCGTTGGAGAACCTCACTGACGTGGCACTTCGTCTTTGGCAATCTCTTCGTTGGCAGGTCTGAGAAGTGGCAGAAGTTCTACAACCATTTATGGCTTTTAACTGGGAATGAAAATCAGGCTGACTATTGAGGTTAATAAGCTTTGAATAGCCTCAGGTTACTCCCCTCGAGTTTTTAGTTTTAACAGACATTTATTTGGACAGAAGTCTTCAACATGTCTTGTACATGCTAGTCTTGTAGCCCTTTTATGCCCCAACAATGCCGTCAGAACTGAGAAAGGAAACACATACACTTAAATTAACCCTCTAAAAGCAGTGTTCTACACATAATAATAAACGAAAATCCACACAAAATGAATAAAGTGCACATTCAACAAGTAAGAAAATACACTTAATTGGCTACTTACACATTAACACACGCGGCAGAGCAATTAACACAGTAAAACACATACCTCATTGGCGTCTCTGACTCAAGAGGAATAAACTTTGGGGGTTTACAAGTTCTTCTTAGACACAGACAATGTAACTTCTTAGCCCTTCTTACAGGCGTAACTCTTAAAGACACGTTCCTAGCGTAGCGCCTCGAGTGGCTCTTCTGCTTGCTGTGCCCCGGAAACCATCCTGATATTAACAATTAAATGATTCCCAAGCGGAACAAAAAATAGGTTCCCTCCTCTTTCTATGGTTTTAGCTGAAAAATATAAAACGAATAGACATGTATTAACCAAAAATATATTTATATGACTTTTTTATTCTAACGATTCTTCAGCACATTTGAACTATTTATCGACCTTTTAAATGTGAAGTGCATATTATGAACTGAGATGTATGAGGGCCCTTGACGGCAGCTACACCTTATGCAGTAAAGTAAAAGGGAGCGATTGCGTGGGAAACAAAGGGGGAATTATCTGAGGAGATCATCAATTAAAACCCAACATTGGGGATTGTAAGAAAAGTGCTCCATAGAGTAATTATGGAGAGTCCTGGAACTTATGGAGGAAATATCAGCTGCAGTAGAGAGTGGGGGGTATCGATTTGTTCCAATAAATTTTATTAATTCAAAACGATTAAAGGTTACTTGTGGGCCCATTAGTGTTTATTTTGTACAAGAATGATTTACGTTCAAGGTTTCCAAAACATCAAAATGGATTTCATTTTGTTGTGATTTGAAAACACAAACGATTTTGGATACTGTGGAACATTTCTAAAGAGTTGGTTGTATTTCAACAAACTGTCTCTGGATTTAAGCAAGACTAAATGCCAACAAGTCCGCCAAATTACATGACAAAATAACGTGAGGTTGGGTTTAGGCGCAAGAAAAGATCGTGGTTTGAATAGGAAACAGGGAAATGAACTGCAGTTTCCCGTGTTCGACGTCCGACGGTCTGTTGACCCATCTAACCGTGCTCTTTCGACTTTGTCGCTCTTTAATCACGTCAGTCTGCTTTTCTGACGGACAAGAGTTGGCAGCCCTGCGACGAGTTGGCCACCGTCCAGGGTGTACCCCGCCTAAGGCCCAAAGTCACTGGGATAGGCTCCAGTCACCCGCGACCCCCAACGCGAACAAGCGGTTGAAGATGAGATGAGATGCGATGGACAAGGGTGTTAAATCCTACGGCGGCTTTGGCACATGAACGTAAACACATGTCGTTTTGGGTCTTTTGCTGAAACCACTGTTTCTGTCGTTGGTCTGGGGAGAAATTCAACATCTTTGGGAGTGATAATATATAATGAATGATGCCAGAAACCACATATCAATGAGGTCAAATGAAGTGTGATCGCCACACTGTATAACACTAAGGACAAAAGAGGAAGGAAATCAAGCTTGTTTATACTGCTGTATATTGTTGACTTACGTGTGGAAGTATTGGGTTTATATATATAAAACAAATCCAAATCCAGTTTTTATACTTAAAAATAGAGCTTTAACAGCTTTAAACAAAACTACTTATCAAGATTAAGAGTCGTGAAGATGACGTGTTGTGGGGAAAGGGTAACATTTGCCTGATGTTGCTTTTGGATGTACTGTAAAAAAAAAAAGCGGTATCTTTTAGCCTACACCTTTTCAGTCTGTAGAAATAGTCTTTCTACTCGGTTGCATTGTTTTCTACAATTGGGATTCATTGTAAATTGTGTCATTTTGGAATAGGGTGGAGGGTGAAGAGCATCTGGACGAAATGAATCGTAGCTAAAACAGAAACAATCGAAAGTAGCCTGGTAGGTTTCAGTCATGTGTTGTTGATTGGAGGATGTGAGTTAGTTTGAAAACATGTGAATTCCTCTTTTTATGGAACATGAAATCCTGCTGTGCAGAGTACACCACAGAGAGGCACCAACATCAACAGCATTTCTCTGTATTACAATGCCAAACTGAAACCTGAGCTTTGTTGGTTTCCCAGCTTGGACCTTTCTGTCGGTTATGATGTAATGCCAGCATAGTTTCATGCTAAGGCCAAGGCTAACACACAAAAAAAAGGCTGGTCTCCATTGTGGATCCCAGGAGTTGTAGTTTCAGCCTCGAAATGATACTTTTTAACTTTCCGCCCTTCACTTCCTGTCTGATCATCAGAGATTTTAAAGATGTTTCCCTCAAGCCGAGACAGCAACGTGAAACCCAACATGGGAATTTTCTAAGTGGCTGAATTTGATTTATTAATGAAGGCTTTTTTTTTTTTTTTAATCATCATAACAATGCAGCATTACTGTAATGTACCAAATGCACACATACCCAAACCTCTGTAGGTTACATTTGTCAGCATTTAATAACATCTGCTGCCGTTAAGAGGTTTTCGCACATCTGAGAGTCTGCATATTCTGTCCAAGACCGCATTTTCATATCGTTAGAATTCTTTTAGCCACACAAAGGCTAAACACAGGGTGCTCTCTGTGTGTGTGTGTGAGTGGGTGGGTGTGTTTACAGAGAATTGCCCCACAGTATATGAACCTACAGTTTGAAAAACATCCTCCTCTTCAACATCCTCCTCTGCCTCTGTTTCTCGGGAATGTCCTGCAGCATCACCGCTCTTGTTAAGATAGTGTGTGTGTGTGTGTGTACCCCCAACCCCATGATAAGCCTGGACCGCTCTCTCCTGTCAAAACCACGTGTGTGTGGTAACCGGTGTGTTTTTAATGACGTCGGCGCTCTCATTTGTGTCTACATTCCTGTCCTACCTCACACACACTCAAATGGTCTGTTGATACTGTGTTGTGTTTCAGCATGTCCTGTGTGAGCAGTGGTACACCGTGCGTGACAGAGTCCTTTATTTCTAGTTTAAACGGTTGGATCTTATTTGTTCTCCATCAGTGCATTAATAAATCAGTGTTATATTGTTGTTATGTTGTGCTTACTGGACTGGTAAGGTAAAACTAGGGGATGTCGACATTTACATGCACACACACAAAACATTTCTTGTTCACATTTTTGTGTCAGATTGTGATTGGTTGGTTGGTATTGGTGGTGTATTTATAATAAATGCATTATGAATTATTAGGACTGATCAAATCTGAGGACTTGTAAGCCTTTTGGGTTGGTTTTTTTTTAGTGCACTGTGAACAGTTATTGTAAAACGTCCCCCTCTAAGGCATTAGAGGTGTCGCAGTCGGTTGCACACGCAAAAGGTGACGAACTAGTTGGGTGAAGAATGAAAACGGAGAGCTTACGAGATGCCTTATGTTCAAGTCTGGTCTGTGTTTTACCTGGCTTCGAGACAGTTAAAGGTCAGAGTTCAATCCTGCCTACTCTTTCACCTCCATACATGTGGCCAGTTGCTGTGCAGAGCGGTGTTGTCACAATGTCTGCGTAGATTCTCTGATCAGTTCACAGCCAGCAGAGTCTGAGTGATTCAGGGGCCCTGGAACATGCTTCGTTTGAAGCACACTGACCCTTGCACGTGGCAGATGGAAGGGTTTTGTAAATGCCGGCTGGCACTTTTCATCCGGCCCCACGGGATTTCTTTCTCACCTTCTGATGACTCGCTGTGAGCTGGACTGCACCACAAAGGGAGCAGGAGTCAGGCACATGGCCAGCTGTGTGCTACTGATAAAACAAAACCTTCATTAAACACGTTTGAGGATTTTCTGATCAAAAAGTCAGTTCCGCGTCCTTGCAGCTGATTACCGGCCCATCCGCTGGGAAGGCCACGTCATTGAGCTGAAGGCCCACCGATGTGTCACCAGAATGGGTCATTAGTTAAGGTTAGAGGTGAAGCTGCGAGCTGCACGTACGAGGCACACAATAGATTATTTCTGTCGTGTCTGAAACACCCTGGGACACAGACTGAGGGGGGTGGGGGGCGGTAGATCAATACCAGTGTTGCATCAATGCAAAGCTCTACAAATTCTGTAACATCCCATAGAAACCAGTATAGGCCACTCAAAATCATTGTCAGCTGTGTCTCATTGAATCGCTGTACTACCAACAGGCAGTTGGTTGTTCTCTATTCTGGTCAGTGTGTGATTCAAGAATGACATGGGAATATAAATGGTCCGTGTGTGTGTCTTATTGATCCAGGAGCTGGGGGACAGGTTTCTACAAGCAGATGTGTCGTCCCATCTGGGCTTTTGCTTCACTGTCTCTCTCTCTCACTCACTCTCTCACTCACTCACTCACTCACTCTCACACACACACACAGCAAGTTGATGAAGTGGTCGTTTAGTAAACTGGAGCGCACAAATCACTGGACTTGTGGCAGTCGCGTGGTGATCTCCAACACGCACACAGAGGGAGAGTGTGAGTTGAAGCACTGTGTGAATAATTGGTTAACCTGTGTATAACCTCTACAGCATGCACTCACACACACACACACACACACACACACACCAGGGCAGCTGTGGCTTGGTGGCAGAGCGGGTCGTCTACCAATCGGAAGGTCGGCGGTTCGATCCTGGCTTCCCCCAGCCCTGCGTCGAAGTATCCTAGAGCAAGATACTGAACCCCAAATTGCTCCCGAAGCTGCGCCTTCGGTGTGTGTGTGAATGGTTAGTTTAATTTGTACTGATGGGCAGTTAGCTCCTGCCATCAGTGTATGAATGTGTGTGTCTGGGTAAATGTGATCTGTAGTGTGTGTGTACAGTCCATTTACATTTACACACACACACAGCGTTGTACTGGGATGCGTGGGAATGCCCTATTTTGCTGTGTAAATGAAAGAGATCATAAGAGGAAGAAGACGCTCGGTAACTGCATCATCTGTATCAGACTGGGCGATGTCCGAGTCCTGTGAAATCATCAGTGGTTTTTCTCTGCTGACGTTTTGTGTTGTAAACTTTGTTTTTTGTTTTTTTTACGTCTTTCTCTCAGGAGAAAAGCAGTAGAGAGACTTTCCTTGGATTTTCTGGAAATAGAGTAGGTTTAAGTTTGTTTTTTATAGAAACCATTTACGGAGGTACTGTAGCTATGGCACGTGATATGTTCATCAGCTAGTAAATTGTGTAGTATTAAATCAAATTAAATGTAAAGCTTGTAATTGTCCTATTACAAAACTGGGGGGGGGGGGGGAGCCAGCTAATCATTAAATCAAACAGCCACAAGTAGCGGCTTGAATAGGTGTGCAATTGCTCTTTTTCTACTGGTTTGAATTATTATGCAACACTTTCGCTGTGTCCCAGTTCCACACTACATACCAATTGTATACATACTATTATACTAATCTTTACAGTACTTTGTTTTCTGCAGTTAGTATACAAGAAGTACTTACAAACTTCCCTATTTTATACTAACAGGAAATTCTTCGGTATGTGTGCCGTTGGGGGTCTTTGGAAGCTGTCTCACAACCATTCATAATTTAATAAAATGGGACACAGTTTGTATGCTTGTTTTATTTCGGGTTGCCATTCTCCTGCATGTCTCCATGTCCGTTTCACAGAAAGTGTTCTGTGTTCGATTACACTTTTAAATTCACAATGAAAGTGAACACCTAACATCCTGTTGTGTGCTGCATGTGTTTGATTTGTGATGGAGAACCACATGAAACACACACACTACAAAGGACCTGAAAACGAAAGGTTTTTTTCATTAGGGTTGGTGCAGTCGCCCTAACTCGGCAGTTTTATTTTTTCCCCCATTCGCGATAAAAGGCGCTGCCTACATTGCTCGCCTTTTTATCACATGTGGGGGGGGGGGTTTCTAGAGCGACGCATTTCTCCTCGGTGTCGGTGTAAACAGTAGCACGGAGCTCTTGGTGCTTGCTGTTCTTATCATTGACGCACTTATATTGTGACCCTTAAACGCGCCTCTTTCTTGCCGCTTACATTCTTGAGCCGATCTGGTGAGGCTGCAGTGGAAACGCATGCGACGGCGGCATGGCTGGGCTTGTTGTGAGCTTGCACACGTACAAAAACCACAACTCTGCGTACATGTACACATTTGTTCTGTGGCCTTATTGATGCATTCAGGATGTACCTCTGTGAAGCTTGTGGTCTCACTTCCTCTTCCTCTGTGTGGTTCACCTTTCAAATAACTGCAAAAATAGTCTCTCGGGAGTGTCGGGGATTTGAGTTTGTTGTTCTGTGGAGTGCTTGTTTTATTTAGAAATTGTCTATTCTGTTGAGTTTTTGGGTTTCCGTTGGTTATTTCCTGTCTTAGTTTGGTAAGTGGTCGGTTCCCTCGTGTGTGGTAGTGCTACTTCCTTCCCTGAGTTCCCGATTGTGTTCACCTGTGTCTCCGTGTGCACCTGTACCCCGTCGTCTCCCCTTCCCTTGAGTGTATTTAGTCTGTGTGTGTCCCCGTCTCTGTGTCAGTCCGTCGTCCTCTATGGAGTTGGTTATTGTCTGTCTGTGAGTTTTTTGGTACTTACCCACGTTTGGATTTATGCTGGTTTGTTTGTTTGACCCACCTGCCTGCTTACCAGTCTGCCTGCCAGTTATCTTCAATAAAGACTCCACACATAAACCCAGCAGGTCTGCGTTTGGGTTCTCTCTTCCTGGTTGCCAACCCTCAACGGTGACACGGAGCCCACGTAGTAGAGCACATTAACCTGAGTCCCCGCGGCGGCGGCCCGGGTGTCAATCCCTTTGCTGCATGCATGTCATCCCCCCTCTCTCTCACCACTTTTCCTGTCTCTCTTCAGCTGTTCCTATCAAGTAAAGGCAAAAGAAGCCCAACAAAAAATCTTTTAAAAGAAATGGAAACTCAATTGAAACCTGTTTTACTTTCTTGAATATCAGCAGCTGCATCCTTTTCTACTCAATTAGGTCAACCAACAGCTGAAGACAGCAGTGGTTCCCGACCAGGGGTGCTTCTGCAATTGGCAGGATTGAGGAGTAGCTCAACTAATTTGAAAAAATAGAAATTATGACTTGATATTGAGTCAGCTGTATCATTAGAATTCAACGTCAGAAGTCAGTTGTCTGAAACTGCCCGGAAGACCTAAAGGCCTTCTAAAGAAAAATCTCTGACTGCACTTGCAGTAAGTGTATTTAAAAAGTCCCAACTTCTCATGAAAGCAGTGTAGTGGCCCATGATCTCTGATATTGCTTATTTAAGTAAACTAAACAAATGGCAGCTGTGGAAGCTTTGGGTTGTTAAAAGCCTAGTTGCACTTACATAAAAGCACTTTTACTGCTTTTAATGGATTCCAGGAATAATTTGTGTGTACTGAAACTTGATATGTGTCATACAGAGTGCTTTCTAGGAATAAAGGCAGTACATTCCTGTGAATTAACAGTTTCTTCACCAGATCCTTGTGGTTGCAGACATTAAAGTAGGTTTTAAAATAAAATCTGGTATTTCTTGTGTTAAAACAGGCTAAGACTTGATATTTCACAAAGTGCTAGAAGAAGACTGGTGAACTGTTCGGGGCTTCAGCCCCTGTGTCCAGAAGCGCTGCCTTCTGCCATAATTCCTGAGAAAGCACAGCGTAACGAGGGAGAGATAAGGAGAGGCCTATCAGTGTTTATGGATGAAGAGGCATCTGAGGGAAAGGGAGGTTGACATGGGAAGCGATCAGAAGAAGGAAGAGATAGATTATGTTGATGGGGAGAGGGAAGGGAGTGGATAAACAGGGATATATCGAGATATATCAAAATGTATGAGTTGGCTAGCAGATTAATTATAATTCTCCGGCGTACATGCAATTTTAGTCTGCGCTCTTCCATCTTCAATCTTTTATTTGGAGCAGCAGTGAGCAGTTTTTCCCACCATGAAATATAATAATATGCTCCATATCCCATCCACCTGTTAAACATTTATTAACTTCAGCAAAAAACTGACAAAAAGAAGAAAGCCTCAGAAATGTGTTTGATTTGGTCAAAATGATGCCACACTTGCTCATTATTTACTTGACTAATTTGCCTTCATTATACCCTGATACACTGTATCTATCTGTTAATATTTAAACAAGTCCCTTTTTCGTTAAGCAGTGCGTCAACATTTAAAATTGAACACCAGTTTTAAGTTTTGCTGGTTACTCAGGGTCTGTCGCATCTGTTTATCACCTACTTTTCTAACCGCTTACGAAAAAGATGCAGACAAATATTTGTACTGGGATATGCGTGAATTTTCGGTTAACATCCATCCATCCACTTAAATTAGACCAGACGTCCTCCAGCTCTTTCTGGGGGGGGGGGGCGGGTGAAACTTCAGACAACAAATGCTACTTTGTAAAACAACGAAAATGAAAAATTGAAATTTATTTATCAAAGTTCGTAACAACGTTGCGATCGCCTACAATAAGAGTATAGTTAAGACAGGTTATACAACAAGGACTCTGACTGCATCCATGTAGTTGTAGGCTATTTGTCTAAATTTGCATATCAGAAAATGGATCTGCTCTCCTCCAGTAGTTAATTCGAGACAATATGCAAGTTAGGAAGGAGATGATGCGCAGGCGACGTCGCCTGTGTCTACGCCTTGTGTCACAAGAAGGGATGGAGAGGCCACGGAGCAAAAGCTGACGGTCTGTAAGGCTCTTACAGCACATCGAAAGGCACTGAAGGTTAAGCCTAATATCCTCGCAATGCCATTTTCCCTTCGATGCCCTCACTGCTATGTATGAGCATTTCTTTCCCACCGTCAGGATGACTAACGGCGACCACAGAGCGCAATAGAAATGCCCGCGACTGACGGCGCTTAGTGGTACTTTTAGATATAAGCGCAGCATTTGATCATGGGAAAATTCCAAGGATTAGAAGGGCAAGAAATGTATTGACATACGAAACGTTACCCTTACATTAATCAGCTGCCTTAGTTGCCTAAGCCAATTAGCAGTTCAAACTACTGACACATAATATTTTGACTGATCCATTACCCTGTTGAGGAGCATAATTCATGTCAACACAATCTGATTTGTCTGACAGAATCTAACATCATTTGGCCTACTGTTTTGCCTCTTGTGTTAGATATAGTACCAGGCGGGGCCTCGCTCTCTGCTTTTAGGGAGACATTTGATGAAGTTGACAAATTCAAATTGAACTGGCTGAGGTCACCAGGAGAATTATTATGGGTTTTATGGTAGATTTTCCCTTTCGACTGGAGCCTCACAGGACTCATCGACCTTCACTTTATTGATCCTCAGGAAGCCACTGCCAGAATGCTTTCTGTGCTGTAGCATTGTCTCATAACAACAATATGACAAAGTGCACTTACGTGTATGACCGACAACAAGATCAACCAAGCTGCAGAATTAATGAAGACGGACCCTCCAAAATAAGACTTCAAACGATTCCTGCTCTGATGGGCATTTTCAAAAAGAAAACGGACCTCACTGTGGAATAATTTTAAATAACCATCTTACCATCGGCAGTTACAACAACAACAAAGAGACAGGCCGAAAAAGAAAAACGTTATGCATGGTAGAAATAGAACTAAGTCGAAATTATGAGATACTAAAGTCAATGTTTGGTATCTCAATGACGTAACTTATAAGACAGTAACTCGAAATTTTGACTTACTATCTCATAATCTATCGCATAATTTTGACTTCTCACAAGTATTTTTTATTTTTTATCACGCTCAACTTTCCAAGGATTTTTCTTTTCATGGCAGAAATGGGCTTCCATAAAAATTCCGACTTTCTGAAGAGAAAATCTAAGACTATGATGTCATAGGACGTAGTGTTTGACTGGTGATTCCTGGAAAAATTCAGTACAAAACGTCACGACAATGTAAACCAGCAGTGCAGATGGAGCCACAGTGAATGTGAGTGTGTGATATTTAAAGCAGACGTGGTTACTCCATCGCTTGCAGACACAGATTGCTGGGAAATAGCCACGCACACACACACACACACACACACACACACACACACACTGCAGTGCAATAAGTGATGAAGCTTCATTAAAACACACAGACAGGGCACAGCAGCTGATGGCCAAAAGGCTGCAGCGTCATCCAGTCAGATAACATTTTAGCATGCTGTATGACATCACCTTGCAAACAGACTCAGTCAGCTGTTCTGGGTTCATTGCAAGGTCTAACGAGGTGGTCGCGTTTCCGGCAAGGATGAACGGAGCGTGGGAATGAATGTCAGGGATACACATTATCTGTGAAACAATTCCCAGCCCTCTGTGGTTCTTTTTCAAATACGTCAGGGTCCTATATGAAACCAGATCGCTCTTCTTTTCTTTTTGCTTGGTTTTGTAGTGAAGACACAAATCAATTCCAGTCTCTCATGAGTACTGTATGGCGATGTATTAATTAAATCAGTATTGTCTTTAAAATCTAAGACAAGTTTTCAAGACTGTATTTTATTATCCTCAAAATGTCACATTTCACAATTCTTGACAGTTTAAAATGGTTATAGTTTTTCGATCTGACCCAAACGATATTGCAACATGTAAGGCGTGGGTAAACTAAACTGCAGTAAAAGGTTAAACATTTGCGATGAGGCAAACAACTTTCTTCACTGATAATACCAATTAATTGTTATCTTGCTGCAAAATAAAATATTGTAGATGAGACCTGAGAGAAAGTTGTGTCCAATAAAAAGGTGAGAATTAGTTACAATACCTTTTTGTTTTGGGCAGTAAACATCATGCATTTAGATTTATTGGCATGTATAGAAAGTTTGCTCAAATAAAACCACTTGGAAGTTGTGTCTGATTTAGATTTTTGGATTTTGGAACCTTAGAAAAAGGCGGAAAAAGCTAGTATCAGTAGCACAAATGAACAGAAATATAGATGAAGGTGACGCAGTGATGTAGATTAGGAACAAAAGCTATTGAAAATGTTTTTGAGAAACACGGAAGGGTAGAGAGAATTTCAAACTGCATTATATATAACTAAAGGATCCAGGATATGAGAGAGAAACCACAGCTGTGTCTTCACCATCGTGTCCAGAGTTCCGTGGCTTCACTTGGAAACGAGACACAATCAATCGCATCCATTCAGCCTGCAGCGTGGCCACAAGAACATCAACAGGAAGACCACAGCAGCATCCGCCTGCCAGCAGTCTCTGAAGAAGACTAATGCTGTGTGTCTGCTGCCTGTAGATCCTGGAATCTATTTCATAAAGCTGATGGAAGGATGCAGCCGTGCTCCTAGCTCTGAATGTTTGCCAGGATTATTCCGTTTCTTATAGCAAGTCCTGACCAGGCTCGCGGTTGGCTCCCATACAGACCTGACACACTTCCACATAACACGCACCCACGCGCGCAAAACTGTGCACCCAGTGAGAAAGACACCTTAAGACACTGCACTGTCGCGTTGCTGTGTCAGTTGCCCTCTTGGCCGAGCAGAGAATCTCACATGAATTGTTGGTTTTGTAGATGAACCGAAAGAGGAAGAAAAGGGGAGAGTTTCTTAGAACTCAAGAGTTTGCTTCCTGATAGGAAGTAGCCGGCTTTGCTCCAGGCATTAGCTCGTTGCTATTCACAAAGAGCTCCTGTGTGTAGTGAACAGTTTTTGCGGGAGAGTGAGAGCTCCTCCTTTCCCCGAGCATCTCGATGTGGGGTCCGGACGTCACCCCCCGCGGTTGATGACAGCGGCGTCGCGGTCGCTCGTTTCCCTGCAAACGTAGTCTGCTGCGTTAGTTCCTGTGAAAGAATCGTGCGTTAGTTCACGTGTGGTCAGTGCTGATTAGTAATAGCACGAAGCCATCGGGGCGAACTTTTGGGAATATTGCTTTTTCTCCTGTTTTGACTCTGCTCAGGGAGTGAGGGATTCGCAAACGTCCTTTTTGTTTGTTCTGTTGTTTGGAAAGGGAGTCCACGTTAGTTAGCATTTAGGCGAGCTGATGGGGCGTTTTCTGTTTGTTATCATGGCCTTGGTTCACCCTGAAGTCATTGCTTCATCTTGTAAATAGTCCCTGTGTGTACTCTGGAGAAGTTGCGTGACAATAAATTGCTCACTTGTTTTTTTTTATTCAAGCTGCTGCTTGTGTGTCGTTATTTACGTTACCATCGGGCACCCCTAGACCGGAGCGTAACACCTGAGTTGACTTGCCTTTTTTGAAACAAATCAATGACCCAGGATCACCTACAGCCGATCCTGTTGATGCTGTAATAATGTGAGTTAAAGCATAACTTCAGGACATCGGTCAGCGCCTTTTAAACTGACCTTGCTCCGAATAGTAATGCGAAAATATTCCACTTCTACGAGGCCACATTAGTGGAAGGGTCAGTGGAAATTCACAAGGCGTCTGCAGTAAAAGGACAAAGTTGCGGTGAGAAATGCAACGATTCAGCAGGAACTTTAGGATACAAACGTGTTTGGCAGGAATCAAGGCTCTGAAGTACAACAGGTGGGACACAAATCAGTACGACTGTGGTACAGGACAAAGTCAAATGTCATTTGAAATAGTGTGTAGTGAAATATATAGAGCCCTAAAATTGACAAAATGTAGTACAAACCAAAAATCTAACTGATGCATTACTAATCAGTAATGGGGCGGCTGTGGCTTTGTGGCAGAGCGGGTCAATCGGCAGGTCGGCGGGTCGATCCCGGCTTGCCCCGGCCCACGTGTTGGTGGTGGGCAGTTAGCGCCTGCCATCAGTGTGTGAATGGGGTGCATGTGATATGTAGTGTGAAAGCTTTGAGTAGTTTGAAGACTCGAAAGGCCACAGTCCATTTACCGATAAATAAAAGGGAGTGTAAAACGAACTATTGCGCTTTATCCTCTATCCTCTAATCGGCTGGTGAAATGAATCAAAACTTTTTATTTGTTTTACTCTCCTCTTCATCTTTCCCTAGCTCGTTTTTTATATTTGAAACTCAAAGCATGTCTCTTCTCCTATTTATGACTGACGTTTTCTGCAACTTGGTGGCTAGCTGAAAAGGCTAGCACCATCGTTTTCAGTTACGCAGGCTAGCCATTCAGTCCTCTCGATTGCTCCTCTGATGATACGCGCACACACACACACACACACACCGGACCAATTGTTGCTGTGGACATAGGACACGCCCATTTCATTATCCTATAATGGTATCTGTTAATTATTCACATAACGATATTTATTGATTTTGTCAGTTTGGGCGCTCCAGCGAGGTGGTCAAAGTGAAACTGAACTGAACAGAAGTAACCCCTAAAAGCTGAAATGAAATCGACCTCTTCTGTGACGGGTTATTCAGTGTTTAAAAAAAACAAAAACAAAAAGGCTACGATGAATAGAAGGCCATTTGAAGTCAACACATTTTGCATGGCATTTAAGCGACCATTATATGTGTGTGTGTGTGTGTGTGTGTGTAATAAACTGAAACAAAGACGCGTGAGTGTTTTGTGCTTGTCCAAGTCAGCTAAGCAAAGTACGAAGGGCACTTGACATTTTCAGCTGGTCGGGAATAAACTCGGAGACGGAGCTGCTGAGAGTTTCTAAGTGTCGTTCTCAGAGAGTCAGAGCAGGGGAGGGGGAGGACAAATCCAGCAGCGTTGGAGTGAAACTGGACGTGTTCAGACCTGTAACAGAGTAAGAAGACACGGAGGCGGAGCTTTCCACACAACCGACACAACGATAAGCATGTAACTCTCAGCAATCTCCCTTTCAGGGCTTCATTGTGGCAATAGTCAAGATTTTTTTTTCCCCCGTCTCTTGTACAAACCGCTCCTTGCCGTGGTTTTGTACTACACTTCAATGAATCAGCGGTGAGTCAGAAAACAATAGTAGTTTTAGTTATTTTTTCTGTTTATAAAGCCCGAGTTTTAGGTCTTTGTACATTCAAGGTGACTTTCGCTGCTCGAGCTAAATATCCAGTTCTTGTCCATCGCGCCCCCCCCCCCCTGTCTATTTTTCACCACTAAATATTTAAAAAAAGAAAAATTAAAACAGTATTTTTTTTTTTTTCAAAAATCACAATTCCCAAATATTTTAAGTTTAAAAATGATTAA
>CM022483.1:12554877-12690924 GCA_011952105.1 Coreoperca whiteheadi
CCCCCCCGCCTCAACTCAAGTCTTTGGACTCTCCCACTTTTGGTGTGACAGTCCGACAAGGAAGCTCCGCATGAAGGTGACAACAGACAAAACACTTGGTACCCCGAGAATATTTCAATAAATGCCCTTGGAGCTAAACGGTGTGTCTCTTGATGGTATTTCTTACAACTGGTTGTGATTACTGGCAATATGCATAGCACAGCAAGCTGAAATGCTTGAACTGTTAGCCACTGCTAGCTTACCACGCTAATGCCAGCCTTAAAGACTGGCACTGTTATTTGAACACTGGGGAAGTAGTGCAACAATGGTGTTAGCATAGCACAACACACGTCAGAGACAGAATTGTATGTCCCTCGGCTGCGTGACAGAGCGGTGTGCAACCTACTTATTTAGAAGGCGTGGGACAATGACCATGCGCCTCTCGAGGTCAAAGTTGATATGTGAGGGAAAACATTTCACTTTCAGAAACTTGAATGAACTCTGCCTGGACTGATAGCCACTTAGGAATGCTCACAAGCCAGAGGAGCTGAAGTTCAAATAAGACATCAAATAATATATAAATAAGTCAACGTTCTCTGCAGAGACGAAGGCTCTTGAGGTCAAATGATGCAGTTGTTCAAAACACCCTCTCTCATCCCACCACCTCCCCACATTTCCTCTCCCAAGTCATGCTGATATCAGAGCAGCAGGGTGGCCCACAGTTACAGTTCAGCGAGCTCCTGATTGCTATATGCTCCCAAGGTTTCAATTCTGTAACTCACTCTGAGGCACAGGAAGACACAGTCTGCCCAACCGAGGGCCAACCGATGTGTTTAGAAAAAGTCTTGGGTAGGTTTGGCCTGGGTTGCTGGAGTGTAAACGTCCCGTAACCAACGAGCAGGACGGGGCTGTTAATACTCTGAAATTGTCGCATCTTGGTTCACAGTGAACGTGTAGTAAGCTGGTTAGCTGGGCATGCTAATATTTGCAGGTAATGTTAGAGCAGATAAACATACCGTTTAATCCAGTCCTTGCATTTGTGCTCAATTTCGTTCAATACCTGTGTTACAAAAACTATCCGTTGGTGCCACGTTAACAAGAAAAATGTAGATAAATAATACATAAAGTTCTCAGTTTATGTCAAACTTATGTCATAAGGGAGTGTTTTCCCTTCGTGTTAGCGAATTTGTTTTTGCAAAGCTTCTAAATTGCTTTTACCAGATTGGATGATGCATTGAGACTAAGCTTAGCTATAGCAATGTGATACTAAGAGAGCCTGTTTAAAGCTCCTTTAAATGGAGGACAAATGAGCTGGCATCAACTTTATTTATAAAAACCACTCTCGTTAACCAGCAGTCTTTTGCTCAAACAAGCCATTTACGGTATTTGTCTGCTGTCTAGGGACACTCAGCTAGAGCGCCCACTACATGGATTTTGAACTTGAATTGCCCTCAAATAAGGCAGAGTGGTCCTTAGCTCTCAAGTTTGTGGTTTCAAATATCTTTCCAATGTGACTGGATGGGACTGCCGTGAGAAAAGCCTCGAGGACAAATGCAGCGGCTTTAAAAGCCATTACCAGAGGAAGGTTCCTTCATTATAGTCTCGGTGAAGAAGATGAGTGTTAATTTTCTAATGGAAATCTAAAGTCAGCCTGGAAACAGCACGGCAGCGGAAGAGTTTTTACACTTTTTGGTACAGACCGGACTTTCTCGTTGCTTACGTCGGCTTAACTTGGTTGTGACGGACAAAGTCAGCTGAGAGAGCATCATGTGGTTGAACCATCAGCTGATGGCTGCACAGAAGAAGAAAGGGCAACTCTCTTTATTATTGTATGTGGGTTAGTAATAAAAAAACTTTCATAAAAGTTGAGATAAAATGTTAAGATTCTTTTGATGTGCAACAATTAAAACTATCAGAGAGAGAAGGTCAGTCCTGGCAGACTTAGTGTTGAGATCACCGGGGGAACCCAAGTGCAGAACGCAGACTCTGGTGTTAGGATGTACAAACACTTCATTCCCAAAGGGTTGAGGTTTGGGGAGGGCTCCGGCGGGGAGATCAACCTGGGCAGAGTGGCAGGCAAAGGGTTCGGTGTACTGGCTGTGAGCGTGGCAGGCTGCGAGGGCAGGCAGTGAGCCCGAAGCACAAGAGACGCCTGTTACCTGCAGCCAAAAACACTGGAAGAAACCTAGCACACACAATGCTAAGCGGCTGAAGCAACGCTCTGGCGAAGAGTAACCATAACATAAAGTTACGAGCTAATCCAGGAAAAGATGTTACTATGGTAACTAATTATATTCATTTACCATCTTTGATTTTTCATCTCTACCTAGCAGATTGTCGTTCTCAGAACTACAGAGGACTGAAAAGTGCATGTGAGAGTGGAAAATATTATTCATATTCTATATTGTGTGCGTGGGCACTAATTTCAGTTTGACTAATAAGGAAACCGATTATTGGGAAATCAGTTTAGCTTGCACGCTAAACCGTTGTTGGACAACTATATGGTTCACGTGGCAGTACCATTAATTTGATTTGGCTTTCAGGATTATCAAACATAATCATAAATAATGCTTTAAATTAATACAGGAAAATCATAGCCTATTAAGTGATCCAGCCTCATAAAATACACTAAACTATCAATTTGGATTAATCAGAAATCAGAAATACTTTATTAATCCCCGAGGGGAAACTCTTTGTAACAGCAGCTCACTATCACGTCAGTGCACACAAGAATAGAAGTACTAAGCAAAAAGCAAAAATATAATACACTATAATACAGGTAACTAAGTGTAATGTACAAAGTGGGTTATGCGGTTGAGGTTAATATTACAGTATAAAGTAATAGTGCATGAACTGTCAAGTTACGTGTAGCTTATTAACAATATATATGGGCGGCTGTGGCTTGGTGGCAGAACGGTCGCCTGCCAATCGGAAGGTCGGCGGTTCGATGCCCCAGCCATGCGTCGAAGTATCCTTGAGCAAGATACTGAACCCCATAATGCTCCCGAAGCTGCGCCTTCGGTTTCTGAATGTTCCATGTAAGTCGCTTTGGATAAAAGCGTCTGCTAAATGACTAAATGTAAATGTAAATATATAATGGAACGGAGGATACTGCACAGCCGTACTAGAAGTATAAATAAGTGTCACAATTAAATTGAAAACAGGGTGTATTGCACAGTAGTTTAAGCACCGAATGTTCCCAAATTATGTCTAGTATTTCAGAGATGTTCATGATCAGTGTCCAGTTTGGTGACTGAGAGTCATATCGACTAACACTTAGAGGGAGGAGTTATAGAGTTTGATGGCCACAGGCAGGAATGACTTCCTGTGGCGCTCTGTGGTGCATTTTGGGAGGATGAGTCTTCCGCTGAAGGTACTCCTTTGCTTGACCAGCACGTCATGGAGTGGGTGGGAGACACTGTCCAGGATGGCATGTAGTTTGGCCAGCACCCTCCTCGTACAGCCACAGTCTAGCCATCCGTCGTATTCTCAGATGTGGACAGTTACACATCTGGGTTGCTGTAGTTAACGACTCATATTCAGCCTCTGTAGCTGGTTAATGATGATGCTGCTACATGTGTTAAAAAGAAGGGGGCCTTCTTTCCCCTGCATGGCTCGCAGTTCACTACAAAGCTACAAATTCTAAGGTTTTATTCTCTGTTAAAGCTTTGGATGGCTTGGTACCTGCCCATATTTGTTTTCTGACAGTGGCGCCATTCTCGAAAACCCGCCTTATTATTTTTACGAACGGTAGCTCTGATACGGCGTCGTAAACATCCCCTTGAATCTTTTGTAAACCCGTACAGTCATCAGGGTCAGCCTCCAGCATGATGTTGCCACTGTCTGGAATCAGCAAAGGAATCGGCACACTCAACTACACACTCCACACATGCGTCAGCCCCTTCCTTCCTCTGACCTAATTAAAACGCAAGCAGACATGAGATCATCCAGTTAAAACGACAGGGTTAATTAATCAACTAATTAATTATGTGGAATAAACTCAGTTAAAGCTGATGTGTTCCCGATCTCTGGTTTGGGTGTAATTGTTTATTCGTGGGACATTAATTGACAGAGAGCAAGCAGGATGTATAGTGAATTGTGGGTAATTATAGGGGGAAATGAAGTTTTTGTATGTAAAAAATGTAAAACAAATAACGGGTGCCTTCAAGGGTGCAGGTTTGAATCGGACTCTCATAAAGGCCACAGTTTGATTGTAGGTGGTGCGAGCGTAGTCTGCTGTGGGAGGCAGGGAGTCCGGGTTCGGTCCAGATATTGAAGTTTGGACGCCTTCGCCAACATTTGATTTTACATCATCTTTTATAACATACATGTCCCCACCTACTGGGTTTCGCTGCCTACCTTTTCCTGCAAACTCGGCAGTTTTCCTCGTAAATACATTCCCTACCTAATGAAATCATCCACGACATGTCGTTGATGGAGGACATCATTATACGCACTCTGACCAGCCAGTACTGCTGTTTGGTGTGAGCCTAGCAGTCAAATCACGTTGGTAAAGTCATGTCTTGTGTCTCAGTGTGTCGCATTTGTTGGGTGAATTCATACCTTTTAAAGAGTATATTATATTACTTATTAAAGTACGTTTTTTCCCAGCAGGCATTTTGGCATGTCGACCAAAACGACTGCATCCTATTTCGGTCCGATAGTCCCAGGGTCCTTGTGTTGTGCTCACTGGCTCACTGGGATAGCTTACTGGGGCACTTGATGGAACTTGTTGTTAATGAAATTCGTTTTCACCTGCTATAATGAGATATACAAATATTGATTACAGCGGCTTTAAAGTGAAATTTGGAATGTTCTCGTAACTGTGTCCATTCTGCCTGTGGGTCATAATAACTTTGAAACTCACCACCGTCCATCATAGGGATTTGGGAAAGGCGACTCTGGCAAAACTCAGGGCAAGCAGCGCGAGACTCCCAAAACTTTCCAAATAACCTTCAGTGTTACATCTGTGTACTCTGGCTCGAATGAACGTCATCGGCCATCAGAGTGAAATTACCTCATAATAGCCCACTGGATGAGCAGCCATGGGACTGGATTTCTTGAATTTCCCTAGAAGCGATGGCATTTGCAAACCGTCTGCTGTTTGCTACTACTTCTCTGGCATGACCACACCCTAAATCTAAACCCTAAACCAGGGGAAGTGGCGAGTGCATGGGTGCAAAGTTAGCATGACCCGTATTCAGCTTGGACACAGTTGTGAAAATGAGAGTAATTAAGAAAAATACTGGGATTTCACATCCTGCATTGAAAACTTCACTTAACTGGAGGTAAAATGCAGTAAAGTAGCAAAGCTAAAAGTACACATTGTGAGGAATGGTTTCTCTCCCAGTATTACAGCATTTTTCCCACAAGAAGCAACAGTGCAGCTTTCTGTTAGCAGCAGCTCTCACAGCCCTAATCAGTCAGCAGGAGGACAGCCACGATGACCTTTGCAGTGTGGGGGCTGGATGAAATTGTGGTTATCATTGTTTATCATTGTTTATATTTTGATCAGAGGAAAGCCCTTTGACTGATCTAAAATGCATGCAAAGACACAGGAAGTCTCTGTTACATAACTTCAGATGCTTTCCTAGAGATATCTTGAGGATCCCACGTTCATTTGCACGCTGACAATGTGACTACACTTGGTAGCTCATACTGCGGTACAATGATTAGGCACCAGGAACTAACAGTCAAACCGTGACAGATGCAGCCATTCACAGCGTAATGCACTAACACACACACACACACACACACACACACACATACACACACACTTGCTGATAGACTGTTCGCACTAGTGGCTGGTGCCAAGGGTCTCTTAGTTCGCTGTTGTAGAGAGAGAGTAATTAGCAGAATGGATTAGAAGAGATGGAGAGGAGAGATGGGCATATAAATGGGTTGCGGTCAGGTCTGGACCGGCCATCTGGCAGACTGGGCACTTTCCGGGATGGGCCGATGCTCCTCTTTCTTTGTTTTGTTTTCTTGTTTTTTATCTTACCAGCCCATAAAACAGGTAGATCGGCCCAATTATTATTTTTTTTCTTAATTATTTTTTTTCTTAATTGGCCCAATCGCATCTTTAAACCACTCTTCAGGCAGATGCTGCCAAATGTGCAGATGCTCTGCCTAGTGAGCCCGAAGGCACTGGCAGCAGCAGGGAGGGCAGCCCACTGAGCCCAGCGATACCAGTTAGCCGAAGCGGTAGGACAGAAGACAATAGGGAGTGTGGATATGATAAACCCAACATGTGTTAAAGTGTGATAAATAAAAGATATGTTGTGTAGGAATTAAGAGGCTTAAATACACACCCTGTTAGGGAAGGTCAACAGGAGAAAGAGAAGCAAGGTTTGGGTTTGGCTAGCTGGCTGTTTTTGCTACATCAGATGCCTTTTGTTGAAACATGTTCAACTTTTCATAAAGTCGACGCGCTCGTCAATCTCGCTTTTCGGAGGGCTGGTCCGGGTCAATAAGTCCAAGGCCATTTTTCATTCCCTGGCCATCCCTGGTGTGCAGCATTTAATGTCTTCATTCCTGAATCATAACTCCTGGTAAATTAGATTATCTCACATTCACTGGCTAATGGTGGGAGGAAATGTCGTAAGAAGAGAGGAGGGAGGAAAAGAGAGAAAACACTTGATGAAATTAGAATCATTTGTATATAGAAGGAAACCCTCCTGCTCTGTTATCTGTCAGCCTGTTTGTCATGTCGTTCCACTAACGGAGGGGGAGGAGCGTAGAAACAGCTGTTTTCTGCTATCTCTCTCTCGGCCCTTAACTTCCCATGCCGAATTTACCTGAAGAGCCTCTTGATTTATGAAGCATCTAAAATCATCAACAGGAAATTAAACTGTAGGATGTATGAATGAAGTTTGGTGAGTAAGCAGGAAACACTGCCCTTTTCTTACCGTATTGCAATTTACTTTAGAAAAGTGGCAACCCGAATTCGGATTGATGCCAGAAATGCGCAGGGACTGCACAGGAAGTAGAATGAAAAAATATAAAATAATAATAATTTTAACCATGTGCCTAAATCAGTCGAATATATCGATAATTGATGAATATGTGATTTCTGTTTGAACCTCATTTTCACAGCGAAACTAAGACACTAAATGTGAATTTTCCGGGCGGAAATGAATAGTGGAAACAGAGTGTTTTAACAATCGGGAAAATATTGTAGGTGGACGTCCAGGTGAAAATAATGTTGGTCTGTCTGTGACTATGACCAAAAATAAAAGCTCGCTTGGCCATTTTTCATGAACCTTTGAGACTTTAAACGGTCTCCACCTCTATGGTTTTAGCCTTTAGCCTATTTGTTGACATTCTGCTAAATCTGTATTTTGGAAAGTCCTGCTGCACTGGCTACTAGCAGCTCCTGTTCTCACTGTACAGACAACAGGCACCTGATACTGAAGATGTCTGAATCTGACAACGCTGAGCCAAGATCTGAAGTTAGATCCGAAGGCGTACCTTCTTTGTCCTATGACTCTTCAACAGATTTCTCCTCTTTTCCATCATGAAGGGCGGATTCCGCTGATTGTAGCCGTGTGACGCCTGTGTGTTTTTGATTTGGCCTAGTTCTGACACAGTGGTGTGACGTCTGAGCCATGCTGGGGGAAAAACCAAATACAACTGCAAAGATTCAGATGCCGTTCGTATGTGTTCAGAGGGCCTTATCTGTCCATATGTGAATGACGTATCTTCTTCTTCTCGGATGGTAGACGTAAGAGTGCTGTTGTGTTCAAACGATGGGAAACACAACATCAACAAAGCAGCCTGTCGTAAAGTGATGTGGAGGGGAAATTTCTCAAGGCAGACACACACAGAAAGTGACGCACACACGCACACGTTCTCCACATCTGGAACCCGTGTGTGTGTGTGTAGAGGGGAAGTTACAAAGCAGGTCGGACAGAATATACGTGGTGGATGAGATGTTTATTTACACAAGCCATAACACACACGCATACACACTTGTGTGCTCAGTGCATTCAGTTTCATCAACAGTACTTAATAATTACAGAGTACAAGACAAGGTAACTTATTTACCATTTTACAACACGAGGTCGTATGATAGACATCCAAGTAGGTAGCATTCTGGTTTGACATCATTACATTTCTCACACACACACACACACACACACACACTAGCATGCACATAGCTTGCACCTATTGTAAGCACAGGAATAGACAAGCATGTATGTGGGAACTTGTATATTTGCACAAAATAGATACACGCAAAAGAACAACAGGAAAAAGCATTGGTACAAAGCATTGATTCACACCTAGCATCCACAGGAAGCAGTAAGTCCCGGTCGCAAACACTGAACAGTTTGATGCTGAGCTGAGAACCAGCAGCAGACCAATAAACCGCTGTTCTCACAACACATTAGCCAAACATTAGTCGCACTCTCTCACACACACACACACACACACACACACACACACACACAGCCGTGACACTTTTAAATAAAGGCTTAAAGCCCCGACGTTTCCCTGATGCGTCTAAAATGACAAGACAGTTGAGAACGTTTTTTCCCCTCACATTTTCCGCACTTTTTCCACACCAAACTCATTCATTTTAAACTGGACTGTTGCTGTTGCATCACCGCGAGTCACTCCAGCTCGAGTGTCGTTCCGTTTCGAGAGATTTATGACCAGGGATCCCGCGGAAATCTGTAGTAGCTTAATTTTCTTGCCAGACACTTGAGCCCTGTTGAAACTGGATTCATTTTAAAGGAGGAGACGCTGTAATAGTTGCAATTCCCCATGGTGTTGTGTAATTGAACGCAGACTGAATCCACCATGTGTTACTTTTACCAGCATGCAAAAGTGGAGGAAACCGCCTGCAGATTGTATAACTGTATAAATAATGTTACATTTTGTACATGCTATTATTAGCGATTAAGGCTTTTATTTTAAACAGCATGTTCCGTACAGTTAAAGGTACCCCGTGGAGTTTCTGACAAAGCTTTTGTTTGTGTCATGTGTCATACATGAGCACGGGCGACGCAACACGCAGAACTGCCACTGGATTCATTAAAAATACGATGACACTTCCAGTGAGCGACAGTGCGTGGAAACATCACTTCGTTTGTTTACAAGAAAATTCTACAGGGCCCCTTTAATTTCAGCTCCAGCACACAATCATTTAGGCAAGCCTCAAGGTAGTCCCTTAATATTAAAGAACATACCGAGAACCTGATCTGTCAAAGTGTTTTAACAAAATAACCCTAAGTGTGTTATTTTGTCATTAGCGGACGTAGCCTGCTCTTTATAAAGTACCATCATTTGCTGCAACTGTGTGCCGTCGTCCACTCAGTATTTCATAAAACAGATTGTGCGAGAATATTTACTCTGCTGTTACTTAATTGTATAAGAAGCTGAAGTTTTCAAGTCAAAAGGTAACTGCAGTCTCATATCAAGAACCTCTTATATAATATTGTTAGAATATGTGACATAATATTATATGCTACATACTGTACATGTACGGTACATATAAGTGAAATGTGGTCACTACCATCAACATAACCTTTTCTGTGTTTATCACGCTCTCCCAGTTTGACTATCTTGTTGGGCTTCTCCACGACTAAAGATTTCCTAGTCTACTAGTAGTGGTTAGTTCAAGCGATTGGGTGACAGGTCGTCGAAGGTTTATTATATTAATTTCATTAACTTAATGTATATTAAAGGGGCATTTGAAAATGGTTTGAGTTCCAGGGCCGAGGAAGAATGTTTTAAGTAACATTGTTAACACTGTGCTACGTTACAGAGAAATACAAAACCAGAATAATTAACCTTTTAACATGTAAATTTTACAAGCGAGCCGCCTGTTGCTGACAGCAAAAGCGGTAACGTTATTCTGAACATGTCGGAAGAAGGTGGCTGAACATTTTGTTAATTTATTTCAACACGGCATAACGTCCCACAGGTCTCTTTGTTCAAAACAAGAATAAATAACTCCACAAAAACAAATTCTCGGGGACTTATCAACACGATGGATGATGTACAATATTACTTACAAACGAACTCGCTCCTCTGCCACTTCACGCCTCTTCTGTCTTCGTCGTGCCCAGAGTCCTGGTCGGAGCCACTGTAAATCACCTTGGTACTGTATTCCCTGTCGTCAAATGCCCTCCGGCGGTCTCGGGGGGGCTGTGTTCGGGTCCCGGCCCCGTGTTCAGTGGGAGGCTGCTGGCCCCGGTTCTGCTGCCGGCTTGCCCGGCTCTGGTTCTGGCGCTCATTCTGGCCCCGCTCCCCGTCAGTATCCCCCGCTGGGGGCCCCGCCCCGGGCCTGAAGACGTGCTCCTCCCGGCGGTCCAAAGCAAAACCTGCAAAGGCTCCCCCGGTACTCCGAGCTCCCGGTACGAGCAGAGTCCGCTAATAGGACTGCTAAGTTAGCTAACTAGCTAATGGCAGTTTGTCCTGAAGGCTGAATCCCATGGCTGTACACATTGATAGGTGAATGTCTTTAGTATCGTGCATTCTGCCACATCTCCTTGCACAAGATTCTCCAACCGAACATCTTAATACAGTGTATACAAAAGCAGTTTGTCTATTCCTGATCATCACAGAACCTGAATGAAGTCTCTCGCTCTTTCTAGCTCCCGTCAGCAGCCTTTTTTCATTGAATTGATTAATTCGCATAAAATACAAGCAGCACAGGGGGTAAAACGTTTACCTTTTACACTGAAAATATAAAGCTCTAGAGATGTCAGTATGCATTTAGCATGCATAAGCTCAGATGCTAGAAGTGGAACACACTATCCATTCCTGCCGTATAAATATCAAATGGTAAAGTACTGTTATGGTCATAGAGTTTCCACAGAGTGAAAATGCTCAGTGTACTCCAACGTTGGGTGAGCCAGCTCTAGGATAGCCGGAGAATTGTTTTTGGCCAGCGATGATTTCAACGTGGAGCCCTTGAAGGTTCCCAGGGGAGCCCGGCAAACCGAGGCCCAGCAAAAGTGCAGCACGCTGGGGGAGAGGAGGATGAAGACCCAGGGGTCGATGATGGAGTTAACAGAGATGAAGCGGAGGGCAATCAGGTCCACCCTGTGAGACTCCGTGCGATCCCCTATGGAGTTGATGTACACCCGGATCTTAGAGATGGACAGAGAGAGGAAAGGGTGTGTTAAATTAGCTGCCAAGGTATAATCCCAGCTAATATCCTGCTTCAAACCCCACACTAAATCCTCAGTAGCAGCAGTAACAGATGAAGACTGGGAGCAGTGGGACAGCCTGATATAGGAGATGAGCAATAGAAATTGAAACCACTTATCTGTTTAAATGCCAAGCTGATACTCATCATACATGTTTAGATTCGTCAACCTCATTGTCAGTTTTTTATTGCCAGGGTTGCTGACTGGTGTTTTGTTATGACAACGTATCTAATCCCATAGTTGAGGACACACTGTCGTTCAAATATATGAAGGGGCAAGTGGGACATCCCCCGAAACCAGTGACCTTTCCTTTGTTCCTGATCCTGCCAGTTCAGCAAGATAGTAATCCACCCCACACGCTAGTAAACTGTCCTCAACCCTGAATGAGTACGCACATCGGAGGACAGACGCCATTATAGTCGCAGCTAGTCTACCATCAGACTGATCTCAGATTCACATGCCTGTTCACGCATGCGTTTTAGTCCAGCCATGATCTCTCTCGATTCATCCTGCAGCCATACAAAATAAGCCTTGATTTTGAGTTGGCAAACTACAGAGAGAGAGAGAGAACAGAAGTGGGGTAGCGTAAAAACCCGAAACCTAACAGAAAACCTAACTGTGGTTAAACAATAAAAACAAGTCTACCAGCTTGTCTACACGGGAGGTGTTTCAGCTGCCCGCCGTCGAGTCAGACAGAACAGACACTCAAGGCTATTTTCTCCCGCTTTACATGTGTAAGTACTGTGATTGTGTGTTGGGTTCTGAAGCTGCTGTGTTCACTACCTGCCTGTGTCTGAGGACAACCTGTTCCTTTCCTTTGGATGCTGTGTTTGCCCTGCACCTGGACCCGTTACTGTCATTAGTTTTGCAAGTAAATATTGGACACGCTCAAACTATGGCCCATTGGTGGTGCCAGATGAAAAGTCATGGGATCACCAAAGTCGGCGCTATTCGTCTTCAGCGCACTAGGACAATCCATCCAATAATTGTCGAGAGATTTCAGCCTGGACCAACCAACATCGCCACCCCTAGAGCCAGGCTGCTAGCATGGCTAATATACAGCTAGCCCTCTCAGCAAAAGCAGCAGGCACTCAGGCCCTCACACAGATCTCATGCAGTGCTGGATGCTGAAAAGTGGTGACGACGGGCTGATGACTTATTTAGGTTTAAAATAGCATCCTGCTGTTGGGGCAGTGGCAGGGAGTGATGAAGAGAAATGCACACAAACTGCGCCACATTCAACGGGAAGTGCTGCAAAGTTGTATAATTATAGTTCAGCTTTTTTGGTCGAATTACGAGGTCTTTCCTCGCGGCCGCATAGATAACCTATGGGATCAATGTGCTGAGAGACTGGCTGCTGTAGCAAAAATGGCAAACATGGTTTTTTTACAGTCACTAACGGTACATGGCAGTTACCAGCATGTCCAAACCAGAAACACTGTTACCTACAGAGGTCTGTTTACTTTGGGTATTAGTATGTGTTTACTTAAACTAACTGTTGCGTGATAAATGTTGTTAAAAGGTTTGCATGGTTTCTAATTTTATCCTCTCACATGCAGAAAGCGTCGTGCCACAAGCCACAGGATGTTTGCAGAGAACGGAGTAATGTTCTACCATAAGGGGATATTTCGATTACGTTTTGTTTGCTTTCAGTCTGACTGCCGAGGCAAACACAGGTTTGTGTATTTTGTGGTTTTAGGAGAGGCTGAGAGGCAGATGTCGCGGAGACCGAACCAAATCCATATTCCCATGCTGATATGCAGCTGAGTTGGTTTACACACAAATTATACATGTGAAATCAGCATTGTATTCATTATTGCTGTGTTAGTACTGTCATGTATTACTATCATGCACCAATGGAAACGCCGTGCACTTCTTTTACGTGATCTGACATGTGAAACAAATCTGTCTTCCAGGTTTGGACGTCTAATAATTCACAGCCACGTGAAATAGCAGCCTTGGGGGCTAAAAAAACTAGTTTTACCCTCTGGGACCAGGACAGTATTATTAAAAACCTAACCTAACTAGATTTAGCCGTAATTCATGCTTAATAAATTGGAATGATTTGGTTGGCAACACACAGTCACTTAATTTTATATTAATAGCCGAGCCACAACAAATGGCGTGATTTCCACTGTTGCACTTTCTCTAATTTGAGATGACTGCTAGGGGAAAAAAGTAAGCAAATGTGTCTTTAGCTAAGGCTAGCTAAGACGATTATCAGCTAACTTTAACTTGATATAGCTGTCATACCCAGAGTGCAGTTACTGTGGTTTGGTTTTTAGCTCAGGTTTGTAATTGGTGCATATCTTAAATGCTAATTTCGCAGAAAAATACATTTCTATGGCATATTATTATTTTATATGGTATAGTGTGTTTTCACGACACGTCATCAACCCGGAAGTCGGCCATATTGGCGGTACTGAACGTAAACAATGCCACTGAACCGAACGGAACTCGCAAAAGTTTTCTGCTGAAAATGGTCAATTATTGTCGTGTTTTAGGCCGTACTAATCGGTCGGACCGGGGAAAGCATTTGTTCTATACTGCCAAAAGTAGTAACATATCAAGGAGAAGGGTGCAAAACACTGTCAGAGGAAAGACGCCGTTTGTGGTTGTTGGTCAAACTGAACCAGGACTTCAAGGGCAAGAATCTCGACAACATTCGCGTTTGTTCTTCTTATTTCTTGTCAGCTAGGTGAAATATTAGGCTACTATCTTAACTAATGTTGTAGTGTAATAGTATACTCTCTCATATTGATATTACGTTGCTGTTTGTTATTTCTTGGCTAAAAATCTGATTCTAATCTCATTTCTTAACATTCTCCAATAGTACAAGACCTGCATATTTTCTGTAAAATGTTACTGAAATGTAGTTAATGGTGCTATACTTATTATGACTGTATTCTAGGTAAAAGACCCGACCTGTATACAGACTGGGTGCCGTGCGTTAATATGAAAAAAAAACCAAGCGCAGGTGCAAACCCTCTATATGAGATCCGTCAGATTCTGGTCTTAATTCGGTTTTGAGCACATGTGGTTACGGGGTTTTGCCTTCGTAGGGCAGGATAATACAATGTAGAACAATATGTTTTTAATCTTGCTGATGAATTCCTGCCTTGCGAAATGATAAACATCTTCCAATGAAATGTGGGAAGATCTACATTCCACCTCACTATATTTCTCACACACACACACACACACACACGGTTGTGACGTGTGTTCTTCGGCAACCCTGATCGATAATTGCTGGGGTAATAAAGCCTTTGGCCTTTTTGAAATGGAAACCGCTTTTGAATACAGCTGTTTTTATTAGCACCACCGAGGCCAAGAATAAGCTGCTGATTTAACTTGTGAGTTCCTCATCTGTGGTGACAATATGTCGGCGAAATCCGCTACTGCTGCAGTTGGAAATGAAATGAAAAGCAGTAAAGTCCCTGGGCTGATGGTCACAAGGTCGGGAACCAGAACAGTAATACAATCCATGGAAGCTGTGACTTGTTCACAGGTTTAGGAATTCTTGCAGCTGGTCTCTCTGGGGGTCAGAGAGGAACAATATCCAGTTAAATGTGAAGGGAAAAGTGACCTTAGAACAGGTTGTAAAGCTCGTCTCTTCACTCGCACAGCGCTGCTTCTCTTACTCCTTTCTGTGACCTTTTCCCCCTCACTTTCCACCCTCCTCTCCGCCTTCCACCCACCCCTTTCTCTTGCTTTTCTCATCTCCATCTCTCTTCTCATACTCTTTCCTCTCTCTCTTTCCATTATAAAGTCGTTCTTCTAAAATGACTCAGGTTTGACTCCCGTAAAAGCACCCACGGTCCTGAGATGGCAACGGTTCGGCCAACATTGTCACGCCAGGCTCATTAGGCCAATTTCCTGTTGCTCGGTTACGCAACCCAGTGGCCGATGTGATGCCATGAGGACTGATTGTTTTTTTTCTTTGAGCGACTGCCTTCCCAGCTAACTACACAGCAAATGGCAGTTAAGAGCCGCATCAGCAGCTGTTAGTTTTACGGGGGAGAAAGCCCTTTAGTACTCAATTTTCCAGATTTTCCCACCCCTTAATCGTTGCATAACTCCTTTACGGAAAGGCTTTAGCACAATAACCACAAAATCTGGATACTGTTCACAAATACACATGATCTCCGTGCAAAACCCAATGTCGTCTTAAACAAAGGCGCGTGAGATCATTGCTGTGATTGGTGACAGGCCATGCCGTGTGTGAGGCAAGGCGAAGGCCAAGGATTGTGCGTGCATGTGGGGACGGACCGTTTTGTTTTGCCAGGCTCGGCGGTGAAAACCAGCTCCCACTGTGAGCCCAGTTTCTTCTCCTCTCTCAGCACCAACAGGAAGCGTAATAAAAGTGTTAATCTGAAATGTCTGTCAGGGGCTGATGCTCAGAGAACAAAACGCCGTCCTGGGTTTCACCTTTGAGTTTCATTTTCAAGAACAACATTTTAATCTGTGTGCTGTGCAAATACTGGATGTCAGATGACGTGATAATATTTTAATATCTGTTGTCTTTATTTGGTCCTCAATGTGAGAAACTCATTTCAAAGGTGCATGCTTGTCTGTACCCAAATGCCTTTTAGATCCTGTTTGCTTTGCAAAATCGCAAAATTTGTTGTTGTAGTGTCACGGGTTCAAATCCAGCCTATAGGACCTTAGTTACCTGTCATATGAAGGCAAAACCGGCCCCAAAATCAGTGTAGTTGGAGCTAACAGCTGCACCATTCAAAATCAATGACTGTATTTTAATTTGATCTGGTCTTTCTTGCTGTGCCACCTAACTACTGCTTTCTGTGGCAAAAGGCTGTTGTCTGGCCTTTTAAATTTTTTGTATGCAATCACAGATAACCAGAGGCACATCGCACGCACACAAACACATCATCAGCCCACAGTTTCATATATCGGCAGAAAAATGAAATATGATCCAGCTGTGTGTGTGATATCCTAACCTCGGAGTGTGGTATCACGTTGCTGGCCGGACACCCATGAGTGTTTATATAAGGCTCTTAATAAATTATGCATTTGTAGTATAGTTTAGCCTATGAATGTGTAGCCTTGGGAAGCAAATATAAAACACCTTCAGTGTTGCCACGCCGGTCAAGCTTTCCATTTTATCCACTGCATGTTGACAATGTTAGCGGCAGCCGAGTTACGACTCGAACTTGATTTCGGACAGAAGTGTGCCGCGGTTTACCACTTCTCTCCATCCAAGTCTACACGGCAGCAAGTTGTAAGAACACAACAGCTCACAGGTTTGTCCCCTCCAACACAGCAAACGTCTCTTGTAGAGGGATCTTTGAAGAGGACACTGCAGTCCTATATAATCCCCCGGCTGCCATCAGAAGAGGCATTTTTGCCTTCAACTGGATGATAAAGGAATGGGAAAGGTAATTCTACTTGAGGGTGGATGTTCCTTTAAATGAGAGACCAAATCCCCTTCAGCAGAATCACAATGCGAGTGCTTTTTAATGAAATATGGTAAAAGGCTTTCTACGTCTTCCTGCAGGGCAACAAATGGAAATGTCTGCCACTCGGTTAATGTGGCCATTCTGTGGAAATATAAGGCGAGGAGAGACGAATGTGACTGCCACACGCGAGTGATTCCCTAGTATGTATGAAAGGCCCGGTGGCTGCCACTGGACAGCGGCTAAAGGCAGGCCAATAGCTGGACACGACAGACATGCAGACGCAGATGCACAGCCTAATGAATACAATGGCCGATGCACTGGCTTGTAATCGGTGGGTAGAAAGACAAAAGACCTTTTCAGTGCTGCCAAAGTTTAAAAGAGTGACTTAAGAAAACAAGAAAACCCAACGCAATTGCTGCTCAACAGAGAATGTGGACGTTCTGAAATCATAGCGATCAAGATGCGATCGTAGCTCTCCCCCGATAAGACACCACGAAATGCTTACAGCCATCTGTGTCCGAGTTGTTTCGCTTCATCAGTATTAGACAATAAGTCAAACTGAAACGTGAATTCTCCTCTGGTTTTTCAGTAAAGAAGTATAAACTACAACAATAATAGTTTTTTTTCATTTTTTTAAAAGAGGATAGAAACCCTTTTTGGACGCATTTGTGGAAACGGCATGTCAGCTTCAACGCCCTCTCAGTGGGCGTTTCCCGTGGCAACGGTTGACTGCCATTTGAGGGTTGGTGTTGCCAGGAGACAGGCTGTACTATTAGGTGTTTTCCCACTTTTTCATCAAGTCCTAGTGTTGGCTGTCTGTCCTTGACAACAATCAATATTTGGGAGGACTGGTGTGAGTCATCCATATTTATATATTGGTTTTCAGGAACGTCCGTATTATTAAAGGCCAAGTGGGCTACATCAGAGCTTTCAGCGTTTTCTAGTCATAATTACGACTTGGATGTTGATGTGATTAGTGTCACTGAAGATATATATATATATATGTACTGATTTCTTAGCAAAAGTGAATTTCAATTTCAGTTCGTTAGGCCCTTGAATTTTTCTCTCTTCCTGAGACCTGCTGGTACCACGGGATCTGCTGTAGCCTCATTTGTTTTTCTCCCTTTCTCTCCTGCTTCCTCCTTTCTGTCTGTTCATGTATTTTCTTCATCCTCCTGATGAGGCAGTGAAGACAGCTAACGTGGGAAGCCCATACCAGTGTCTTTTGCCTGCCTACCAGTAGTTGGTACACAGTGCACAGGGGAGGACGCTGTAATTAACCTTTACAGGTGAATAGACACAGTAAATTAGGTGATGCTTTTCAAAAAGACTGTTTTATGGCAGGTTTACTGTACACTGTACCCATTCCTGCCAGTTCACTGTAAACGCCCTGTGGAGATGTTGGCATGTACGATGCAGTCTTTTGGGAGTCATTGCAGAGATGACCGTCATGCCTTTCAAGCCACAGCCGAGTTGCAGCAGCGCACACGATGGCACTTAAAGTGGCAATCAAGTGCACATCATACACTGCTGGGAAAGTGATTGATTTTTCCCATTTGAAAGCCAAAATGACACTTTCAGAACCGAGGTGGTTACAAACCGATTGGCCGGGAGTCTTACTGAGACAGCGTTATGGCTAATGACTGGGTGAGGAGTCATTTGTGGGTGGAATTCGTACTCTCGTCCATCCATCCATGCATCAATACCGCTCATCTTTCAAAGCCGGTTTTCACTGGCCAATTAAATGAGAAATATGTCAAAGTTCACTGAAATTGCAAAACCAAAACTTTGCGCAATGAATGATTTATGAGAGAAAATGGAAAAGATTGAGCCCAGGTTTAGAAGAATGATGATGATAATGATCATTATTTGTTTTTTTCTTCTTCTCGTCTTAATGGTGTTTGTTCATGGTATATGGATATATGCGAAATAGAAAGAACGAGAAAACGCCTCGTGCCAGCCCCTGGCATCGGCGACTCCGAATCCCGTTTTAGACATTTATAATTCTGATCTTTTTATTTGGCAGCCGGTGTATGGCAACCAGCAGGAAGTTCGATGACAAGCAGAAGCTGAAAGCCGTTTGGAATCAGTACTTCTAAAAAATTTGCTGATCCCGGCTGCTTCTAACATGTGTTTTCACTTTATACATCCCTCGTGAATAATTCATTAATGTACTGGACCCAATGTTTCAGTGGCTATTCTGCTGTGATGGGGTTGATCTCCTTAAAATGTTATTGCAGTTATTTGCATGCAAAAGGCATGCACAAATAATGGTAAATCATGGTAAATGATTATAAGGTTTCCCCTTAAATATCAGTTCTGTGTTTCGTGTACTCGTGCCTTTCACCATAGATAAATAAATACAAATATAGTGAGACTAGGGCTGAAACAATTAGTTGATTAAATGATTGGCTGATCGACAGAAAATTATAATATTCTAACTTTTTATAAATATAACTCCTCAGTATCAGAAGATCTCAGACGTTTTGCAACGCACTGTACATCTACCTCTACACACACACGACATCTATGTTTAAAAACTAGTTTTTAGACCTGTGGCATCGAAATAAGCAGCTGAGTAGGCCTATCTGTGTTGTTTCCTGTTTGCAACTTGGTATCAGAACAGCCCATAGTCTATTGTATTATTTATGAATAGCTACATGTCCCCAAGTGAGCCGAGACACAGATATACACACAGGTATGCATCAGATTGCATAATTTATACAACAAATTGTATCTGCTGCGGGTGACAGTTTGACATATTTTTAATACGACATTAGGGGACTCAATTAGATATACTGAAAAGGAAACACGTTGTGCCACACAATTTACATCACTTCCAGGGAATGGATAGAGCTCAAAAGTTCTTTTAAAACTATTTCTTTCATGCTGAAAATGCACACGGTTTTATACTGTATTTTGGCTAACAGCAGATGAAGAAATGTGTCGAAGTCTGTTCATCAATGTTAGGTAAAACACCGGTCCCATGGGACCTGCTTACTCACAGCATCGTGGAACCTAATAATCCATTTCTGCCTTGACTCTATTGACCAACTAACCCATTGAGCTAGTTAACCCCAACAAAGCCATTCAGTCAGTCCTTAATGTGCCCCCACACAAACAATGCAACAAGGTCAACTGCTTGTCCCCTAAAAAACAGTACATGTGTGTATTTTTATGGCGCAGGTAAAGCATGTGAGTTATGTGCTGTCAACTTACCACCAGTGGCAGTGTGCAGATGATGAAGATGATGGTCATGAAGACCAGCAGGATGAGATGCTCCACCTCCTCGGCCATGGACATGGCCCTCCGGTCGCTGTTGGATCTTGTGATCGCCATCACCGAGCCGCAGTTCCTCCTCCGACGTTGGTACATCCTGAACAACTGGTACACCACGAAACCGTTGCACGCCACGATAGCCAGCACCAGCACCAGCATAACGGTGGCATACAGGTCGGCGTAGGCCCGGTCCTCCTTTCCCGATGGGTTCATGTCAATGAAGCACCATGTGCCGGGGCAGTATTGTACATAACTACCGAACCCCGCAAAAGGGAGGAGACAGAATAACGTGCACAAGAGAAACACCACCGGGATTGTGATATAGGCACATTTCTTGGTGACGTGGCGACTGTACAGGTATGGGTATCCAATGGCAAAGCATCTCTCTAGCGCCATAGTGAAGAGAAGCGACATGGTGACCAGGCTGAAGAAGGTCATGCTGACACCAAAGTACGAACACAGGCTATGAGTTTCAGGTGACAGCCCCACCAAGGTAGTGTTGCGCGAATACGACACCTGCACCAGCGGACTGATCAGGCAGGTCCCTGCCAGGTCCGTGACCACCAGCGACGTGATGAGGACGTGAAACAACGAACGCCGCCGCGATTCCCCTTTCCTCGTGCCTCTACGTCGCCGGATTTCCAGGATCACCAGGGCAGCCACGTTGCCAAAGATGCCTGCGGCGAACATGATGGCGCTGATCAGCGGGCTCGTGGTGGAGTTGATGTGGAGCTCTTGGTGGCACCGGTCGCCTGGACCCTCTAGATCCTCCATGGCTGCAAACTGGCTGGATTAGATGAGAAAATATGTCTCTGCTTCCATTAAAAGGATCAATAACGTGTCCTTACGATGCTGTCTGCAGCCATCCTGGTGGAACAGAAAGGAAGAAAGAACATCTCTGAGATTGAGAGTTGCAACAAGTAGTCGATTCATTGATTAGTAAATTTATTAATCATTTTTCAAGTCAAAAATGCCAAACATTCGCTGGTTTCAGCTTCTCAGATGTCAGGATTTGATGCTTTTCTTCATCATACATGACAATAAACTTGAATATCTTTGGGTTTCTGACGGTCAAATAAAACAAGCAATTTGAGTACGTAACCTTGAGCTGTGGGATGAATTAAACTTGATTCATCGAGAAAACAATCGGCAGATTAATTGACATTTTTACTGCTTACTAGAACCACAGTTAAGGCCAATTTAGAAACCGAAGTAAAACAAAAGTCCGCTCACCAAACACAAGATGCACATGAGTGCCAAGTCGCAGCCTTTTCAAAATTACACCAACTGTCAACATTTGTTTACTTGCCACTCATTTGCGAAGGATGTTTACTGGTCCCCCTTACTTTCCGACTCTGTTATGACTCACTGTCAACAATGCTGACTATACACCACTCTTATTTCAAGTCCTTGTCTAACTTTACTGATCCCATACGTACACAGAAAAGGGAGAACAGCTCCCTCTCATCAAAAGGAACATTTTGCATATACTGCAACATTCCAGGGCTTGAGTTGTGAAACCCGAAGTTGTTTGTCATCTGTCTCACGAGGTAACACACATCAGATGACGGACTGATGGTTCAAAGGCGGCAGTCCAGCAAGTTTTCACATGGGGTTTTCTTTCCCAGTTGTGCTGAATCACTCTATCTATCAATCTATCTATCTATGTATCTGCAGCTGCCTCCTTACTCAGAAAAATAGACATAATATTACACATCTGTTCCACTTGTATGACTTTGTATGCGTGCGTGTGCCTTCAGATTCACTGTGTGTGTGTGACTCACCTACCGGCTCTGTCCGGAGCACGCTGCGTCCTGCCTGGTGGTGGCTGCTGGAGTTTGGGGCTCCAAATGTCACTGAATCGGTCCAACAAAAAAAAAAAAGACACTAACAAGTCTGAAAATACCCGCGGAGCTGGGACAGATGCGTCCAGGTGTTGGGTCTGTGGTTCGCGTCGGCTGTGATTTCAGCTGCACGTTTACTGTAAAATCAGACAAAAAAGAAAATGAGATTCGCTGACATGTCGTTCTGTCGTTTCGAGAGATACAACGCCAGATTGCGTTAAAGTAGACACATTAAGGTCTCCTTGCTTGGGGGCACAGACCTCCAGTTG
The DNA here is from genome assembly GCA_011952105.1 of Coreoperca whiteheadi. Classification (NCBI taxonomy): domain Eukaryota; kingdom Metazoa; phylum Chordata; class Actinopteri; order Centrarchiformes; family Sinipercidae; genus Coreoperca; species Coreoperca whiteheadi. Next base: position 12,576,825 of record CM022483.1, read on the forward strand.
GAACAGAACTAAAGTCCATCAAGACACGCGCAGGCTCTACAGTCAAATGAAACTTTCTGAATTGAGTGTGTGTGAGGAAAGTCCGCTCTGTTGTGTAACGTTACGACACACACACACACACACACACACACACACACAGCGTGCTGACTGAGTGAGACAACAGGCGGAGGAGCTACTGTCAAAGTTGGAATTTATTTGGAAAAAATGCTGCTGGGTGTAAGAAATGTGCGCCGAATGAAAAATCGACTACAGACTTACAAAATTCCTTAAGTCAAGCTCTGACAGAATTACCGTGTTTCAGTCAGCAAGGACATTTTACACTGGCGCACTTTCTACATGGAGATTTGCTTTAAGGTCGCTCCGAATGAGAAAACAGCGCGGGGCGACATCTGTCACATCCGCGTGGACTTTACATCGGTGAAACGCATCTAAATAATTCCAAAAGTTCTCACCTATTTTATAACTTGCTCCCCAAAGGGTAGACGTTCACTCCCGTGTTTTAAAGTCCAGGGTGAGTCGCACAGTAGAGAAATGGATCCCTATGTATCCTTTGTTTCACTTATGAAGCTTTGAAGGTGAGGTGTGGAGAGGGCGAGGCGCGCGGCACTGATGAGCCAGGCATGAATAGACCCCGGGTACAGGCACGATGCGGTGACGTCACATGATGGGTACACCCACCCCTTGCGTACAGGCTGGAGCTAGCCGAAAAGCTTCATGCCTCACTTTCCAAAGCTACCAAAAAATTCTATTCACCTGTACCAAGCTTGGTGTTCGCTAACAACCACCACTATCACCAAGTATCAGGGATGTTATGTTATTCATTTATAACCTACCATGTAAAAAATAGTTAATTTCCAATTTTAAATAACTTATTACCAAAGTTCTTTGGCTTGGAAGAGCAAAAGTGCTGGTCACATTAAAACAATTTGCTCTTTAAAAAGGGGTACACATATATTTTTGTAATTTTGCACAGTCACGAAATGATTACGTTAATTATAGTTTAATTTGTAGATTATTTTCTTGCTTAATCCGTTCATCATTTAGTGTATAGCAGATGAGAAAATAGTGAAAAAGGGCCATTTAAAGGTTCTCAGAGCTCAGGGCGGTGTCATCAAATAGTTAGTTTTGTCCAACCAATAGTCCAGAATCCTAACAAAATTGTACTTAAAATGATATAAAACAGCACAAAAGCAGCACGTAGGACTGGAACCAAGAAATGTTTTGTATTTTTGCTTAAATAACTGAAATGATTACTCGACCATCGACATTGTTGACATTTAATTTCAAGTCATTATTTTACACAGGAATCCAAGACAGACGGCACGGATTCATGATTTGCAGAGACCTCGGAGAAAAGGTGCTGTTGCGTGAAGTTCTCACACGCAGCAGACATTGACACAGCTGCAGATTGTACCCGTCACGTTGTACGCGTGTTGTCCTCGATCGCCACGAAATGTAGACGCTCGCCTGGGCTTGGATTAGGCAGCATACGGAAGGTGCCAATCGCGTGAGACAATTCGCATAACATAAAACGCAAATCTGCGCCCCTTTTTCAGTCCTTGAGCGAACGTTTCTCTAAACAGCAGGGAGAAAGGCCTCCGCAATGTACTGTGCAGATGTCATGGCCTGCAAATATTGGGGGTTCCAAAAATAACAAGAGTAAACAACGGCATGATGTAGAAACTGCTTTCTCTAGGCGATTTGGGAATATTGTGCAACCTTCTGGGTCTATGTGTGCCCGGCTTTCTTCCCCCATGAATGTGACGCCAAGACCTTCGATCGTGGAAGCTGTGTGTTTGCTGTCATATGTGTCTTCATGTGTGGAGATTCCTTGGCGTTCTCCTGGGTTTCCTCCCACAATCACGTGGATTTGGGGCTGTAATTTCCCATCGCGATGAAGGGGAAACGAGCGTTTGTCTTGCTGTCTGGTTCCCGCGTGACCCAGCGACATATCCGGCATGTCTTCTAACCAGTCCGCACTCCCATGTGACCCTGAGAAGGCAGAGGAGGAATCACCGAATGATTAATAAATGGCCAGCATGACAATTTCACATTTTGTTGTTCTGCTTTCCAGCGTTGTGCCACGCTTTTTCAAACCGTCTTTTGAGGTAGATATGGATGATTTTGTGCAGCGAGGATGACTTCAACCATGAAAGCGTAACGCAACCACCTGCCCATATTTAAGCGAAATCCCTTTCAGAAATCCCATACTGCATTAAAATGTGTTTCGAGTTACGCTTTTTCACCCATTTTAGGAATAGAATACACGCCAAACAGGATCCTCATGGGCTCTGATGTGTGCTGAAAGCCCTGCGATGACAACACTTGAGGGCTTTTATTCAGGGCCATTAACGAATTCTTAATGACATATTGCCATTATGCCGTCGCCGCTTCCTCCCTCACTCTGTCTCTCGCCCTTGGTCTACACCAGTCTCTGTTTCTGCAGACTTTTGTCGCTCTCCAAAATGACCTCAGGCATTTTAATACTGCTAAACCCTGAAGTGCTTGGGCTGGGGAAGTGTTGAAGTTATGGCATAAGCAAGCCATACAAACACGCAGTAATTCATATTGAGCGCTGTGTTACAGTTTACAACCCGGCTTGTCAAGTTCGGAAGGTTATTTTTAGTTTTGACAGCACCATCAGGAATCCTGCACTTCCTACATCCGACCCCCCCCCCCCATTTTTTTACCTGTCTTCCCGTCTCTCTTTCTTCTGTTGCTTCTCTTCCTCTCTCTTTGTTTTTGAAGCTCAATGTCTTCATTCATTCCTCTCTCTGCCTCCTTTACGCATGCTTTATATTTGTTTCCTCACGCAGCAGAGGCCTCTTCTACCTTGTCCTCTGCCCTTACTGATGCCGAAACACCTTCCCGTACCCTTGCCTGCCTTTTCCTCTCTTTTCCCTCCCTCTTTTTTCCTTTCCTCTCTTTTTATTTTGTTTCCTTTTCTTCCCTTTCATTTCTTGTCATTTCCTTTTCTGTCCTCTCTTCTCTTTCCCTTTCCTTTCTTGTCATTTCCGTTGTTTTTTCTTAACTTTCTTTTCCTTTCCTTTCCCCCCCTTTCTTTTCCTCCCCTTCCTTTCCCTTCCCTTCGCTTTCCTCTCTTTTCTTTTTCTTTCCTTTGCCACCAAAGCGATGCCAGACAGCAGGTGTTTAGGGGAGCAACTGTTTCCGTGATTTCCATCCAGTGACTTTATGTTAGATCAGAGCACTGTTACAGCGTATTTTATCCCATTATGCTGTGCAGTTTGGACCTTTAATCAAAGGTGTTCCCAGATAATAGTTTTATAACAAAATCCATAAGATAAGGTCTCCTCTGTAGCAATCCTTGAGTTGAAAATGACAAAAAATACTAAGGGTGGGCGTCCTACATGTGGTCCTCCCTGTCTGTCTATGCTCTTTATTTAGAGTCAATTCAGTTATTGATCAAGCTCTAAATCCACAAATCCTATTGTCTGCTCTTCTGGTAAACAGTCTTTGTTGAGTGCTTGCCATTGGTTAAAGTGCTGACAAGCTGTATGTATGTATTGTTAGTCCCACTCGCTGTCTCCCACACACACACACACACACACACACACACACACAGAATCCCACTGTGAGGCTTAATTTCTCCCATCACCGCTTTATGTCAGAAAAATACATCGGTGTGTGTGTGTGTGTGTGTGTGTGTGTGTGTGTGTGTGTGTGTGTGCACTCTAGCCTGCGAATGGGTCCTTGTCTGAATCACTGATGAGCTCATTGATTTTGGTGAATATCTGATGTCGCAAATGAAGCTGGTCAGTCAGCAGCCTGTAATTACACACTGGAATACTGGAAAACAGGATCGGATTAGCTGATTAGATGATTTAATCTTTCAAATGACTGTGAGTGAAACGTGATCAATTGTGTATTTATATGCCATGGTTTGTTCAGAGCACAAGAATCCAAATGTAAACATGTGATCAGATGACATGGGGGGGCGTTTGGGTATTCTGGCCGAATGCAATGCTGATTTTGATCATTTAATACATTCTAGGCTGCAGGCTATAAAATAGTTTTTCACATATACAAAGTAAAACTTGCGTTATAGTTTTTTACAAACTAAAAAAAATAAAATAAAATGTGCTTCGTTGTCGAGCACTGTGTTGTTCAGTATCGAAGCCTTGCCTTTGGCTCCACCTATAGGGTTCACTGGGTAAGTACAAGCACCATCACCTGAGGCCTTTCAGGCAACCCAGGGCCGTTCACGTCAGAGGGCCGGTGTTTGCAAGTCTACTAGCAGCAGAGTGGCATATTTTACAAATGAAGAGCAGACTATCATATTTGACTGTGTGAATGCGTAACTAAATAGGCTCATAATATCACTGCTCCACCTCCATCCGACTGTATTACATTTCCAGTAATAATGATAAAGGTTATTTGTATAGCACTTGTCAAAACCAGCGTTACGAGGTGCTTGACACATAAAACACAACAATAAAGTACACAGTAGAGTCTGAATAAACAGGAGGAACGCAGCAGAGAGGGGCGTGAAGAAAAACCTGCTCCCGAGTGACACGAACTTCAGACACTCTGCCGGGAAGAACGAGGGAAACACAAAGTGACCCAAGGAGATCCAAACAGAGTCTGAATAACACTGTAAATGACAGATTTCAGTTTTCAAAAATGTGTTTTTGCCTTGCCATTATTGCTTTGTCACCGCCAAAATATTTAATCAGTCTTAAATTACCAGCAAAAAGTGTGTGTGAATACTTCCCAGTTAGTGTGTTTTTATTGCATATACTGTGACTTTATGTTGTCTGCTTATAGTTTTGCAGTTATGTGTGATATGATTTGACACCTGGCCAGAGCTGTACATCTGGGCTTTTTGCCCTCAGTCTGGTCTTCAGCAAGTGAAAGGTGCTCAGCTGGACAGACTGCATGTGTTTGACTGACGTGGCCAGTCAAACACGTTCCACTGGGGTTTTCCTGTCTGTGTTTGGGACAATTGTCTTTCTGCATTGTCCTAAAACTGTCTGATGTGTGTAAAGCCCTACGAGGGTTACACCGTTCACTGAATAGAACAAGCTTAAAGCAGATACTCGAGTCAGCTCTTTAAAATCATAGCCACTGTTTCATCTCAAACAGGGCTGAGACTATCAATTGTTTTTATTACCCATTAATCTGTGGAATATTTTCTCGATTATCCATGAATTCTTATCTCCTCCCTTGTCTTCTCTTTACAGTACCAAGGCTTCTCTGTGCTGGACCATCGGCCGTTCTGGGACCTCCCTCTCCCCTGGCTGTCGGCGCTTCGATCCCAATGTTTTGGAGCCGGATCTTCGTCCACCAGGAGACTCAGCCTCACCTCTCATCTCACGTCTTCGCCCTCGGTTTGAGATGTGTGCGTCCGTATTGCCTCCCGTCTGTTTGTGTAGCTGTCCTCTTTCCAGGTCTTCGTGGTGGAGAGGAGCTCTTGTGGCTCAGGTCCCGTCCTCCCAGATCATATTTCTTCATTTATGCTGGCAGTCTATCCACCTAATCCTGTCATCGTGATTGTCCATACTGTAATTTCACTAGTTTACTTGTTTGTAATTTGCTGTACAGATTGTTCATGCCTTTGAGCCAACTTTGTGATTATAAAAAAACCCCTCTTTTTTTTGTTGATCGACTAATCATTTCAGCTCTACATTGTGTATGCTGCAGAATGGTGTTGCAGGCACTAGGTGGCGCACAAGGTTAAGTATTTTAAGGTTCCAGCCATGGCCTTTAACGAGTAAATAACCCAGTGAAATAAAATAAAATGCATGACAATGAAATAAGATTATCTATGTAAAGTAACATGTGGCATGTGATTGATTGAAGTGTATTCAAAAGACAAATCTACTTAGAAACACACAAAATAATAGTTGCTAAATAAAAACAATGCCTTAAGTTAAAATAGTTTACTGCAGATACCGAATTCATCTTCAGACTTAAATCCGGACCCCTTTAGAAACTTTAAGGGATTATGATATAGTCGGTACAATGTGTTTTAAGAATACAAATAATCCCATGGCGTTTCCATTGGTACTTCTGTCTTGATAAATGAAATTCCAACAATTAAACTAGTTTTCCCACGTGTGTGTGTGTGTAAAAACTAAACAATGTCTCTTTTTCATTGTTGTGACACAGATAGAGTTACATCCGCATTAAAAACGCTGTATTTGTCTTTTTTCTAATGCGAGCCAGATGTCACCTCCAGCGCTGGCCTGCTGTCACTCCGCCTGCCTCTGACCAATCAGCACGGGCCTGAACTCCTCCCTCCCTCCCTCCCTCCCTGCAGAGTATCCGAGGCTCGGTGAAGAGGAGGCGAGTTCTCCTTCTTTCTGCTGCTCTCTTCCGAGGCCATCTGAACCTCTCTCCCGCTGCTCCCTCTCATAGTGCAGAGCTGCGCTACAATGGAGAGAGAGGAAATATTGGCTGTGTGTCTTCTCTGCTGGAGCTGCAGTGTGTGTGTGGTTACAGCCATCCAGAGGGCTGATATGTTTGCTTATGGCCCTTTGAGTGGAGATTTCATATTGGCGGAGGGCGACGATGAAACTTCCAGAGTGCTGTCCCTGCCCAAACCCTTATACTTCTACAACTCCCTGTTCTCCCAGCTATATGTAAGTCCAACTTCATTAATACTCATGTGCATGCTTGTGGTTAGTGTAAAAGGCGCTTCATTGTGGTACTTTGTTGTGTTTATTACAGCATTTCCTGACTGTGAAAGCGTGAAATAATTCTCTAAAGTAAACATTTTTGCAGGTGATGTTTGAATGCTCCACGGAGCGGTGGTTAGTTTTTATGGTGCAGAATGGAGCGATTTATGAACATGTTTGAATGGGAAAAGTCAGGACACTGACAAGAGAGGGCTTTAGGTTCATTATCATCGGCTGGGGCTTTTTTTTGTTTTCCTGTTTTGCCAAATTCTGTAAAGTGACCACAAATGATGATTTCATGAAAATTGCACTCCCAGTGCTACATACTACATTTTAAACACTCCCCAATACAGCATGCTTGTATCTAAACAGTTTGAGCATGTTTGATTTGAAAGAAAATAATGACTGACATACTCTGATGTCTAAATCAATTAAATGAATAAATGGTGCTTGAAATAACTTTGAGCTGGACTACTGTAAACCCAGTGGTGCAAGAAGTATTCAGATCATTTACATACGTAAAAGTAGCAATACCACACTGCTCCGAATCATTTCAGTTCCATTAACTGTTTTCTTCCTACCGATAGTTGAACTGCTCACCACAAGGTCTGTGGATCATCTTGAGCAACCGGGTCATGACTTCCGGAAAGAGACGTTGCTGTTGAGTTTTTTAATTGTGTTTTTTTCTCTCTTGGTTCCATTCCATCACTGATTAAATGTATTTGCATGACGCTTTATACACATCATCAGAATATGTCATGCTTTATTACACAGTGATACATGAAAAGGAAAGCCAGTGACAGTTGTATGTGGTTTGTATCGAACGCATATTCAGGGACCCTTGAAGGAGCCCCAGAGGTCCTTGAGGAGGTTCCAGTGGTTTATGAGGGGATGCGGGTTCATTAGGAGGTCCCATGGGTTCATGATGGCGTTCCAGATAGAGGCCTGAAGGTTTTTACGATGGGTTTTGAAGTATTCAGGGGTCCTAGGTTGTCTGCAGGAACAGCATTGGTAGCCATCATTAAACTGCTGGGGCCATCAGCTGGGCTCCTTATTAATTAGTGGCTCTCCCTGTCTCTAGGTGGCTACCAACGGTATCATATCAGCCCAGGACCTGCCGATGGAAAAGCAATATGTTGACGACGGCTTCCCCACAGATTTCCCTGTGGTGGCGCCATTTCTGGCTGACATTGACACCAGTGCAGGGCGGGGAAAGATTTACTACCGGGTGACCGAAACGCCCAGCGTACTCATCAGAGTGGCCCAGGTCTGTTTATCGAGAGAACTCAATTCCAATTTGTATGACTGTAAATTGACTACAGACGTTTGAAACCAGGTAGAGAAAGCTTGAAATGATGAATACTCTCTGCGCTGTACTTAACTACAGATCTGGATTCTTCCTTTTTTTTCAGTTCTTCATCCATTAGTTCAGTCCATTGTACACTCTGTCTTTCTTCTTTTCTCCTTCTGTCCCTCCGTCATTCATTCATTCATCTGCTCACCCAGGAGGTACACCGAGGGTTCCCCGATGCAAAATTCACACCCACGCACGTTGTGGTTGCAACATGGGAGAACGTCGCGCCATACGAAGAACAAACCCGGGCCACTGGGTCTTCAGACAAGGTAAGACGGATGGAGGGACTGAGAGCACTATCTCTAGCCCTCCTTGTCTGTCTGTGTGTTGATTTATGAATGAATGAGTTCATTTCATCATCCTGTAAACAGCCCACATATCCCTCAATAGCATGTTTTGGATCCGAAATTCCTGGAGGATGTGCATCACTTGTAATCGGCCTGGTGTGGCGGTCTATTTGTAATTACCCTTCCCCTCCTAATCTGCCTCTTAACCTTTTCAAGGGGTCAGAGGTCATCTTTAAGGGTCATCAAAGGTCCCGCCCGACTCATTATCCCCTCCTCCAATTCACACACAGGTAGACACAAAAATGCCTTGACCATTCATGCGACATACTGTGTTGGACATTGCTTCCCTGCCTGTTTGTCAGCCAGTTACAGGTTAATGACTTGGTTTAACATTAAAGTACTCCTCTCCAGGAACACGATTCCACCCCAGTGATTATTGAAAGTTTCTTACATTCTAAAATTTGGCACAAAACTAGATTTTTCAGCATCCCCCTTGTCTCCACCTCCATAGTAGTTAGAAAAAACCCACTGGATGTCTGTGTCTCATCTCAGTGTGAATGTAATAGTAGTGTCAAAGTCTGACACTTAAGGTGAGCCCACGGTGTCAGAGTTTGACACCCATCACCTTGTAACTCCTTTATTATTCTTTGTCTCACTTCGATTTGGGGGATTATCATGCTCTAATATTTGGAACTCCTGTTAGCATAATTTGGGGGTTTTGGAGGATGTGAAAAGTAAAGTATGACGAATTAGCTACTAGCAGATCCTGTTTGCAGCGTACCCATGGATGTACAGACAACTATTACTGGGTTACTTTGATACTGAAGAAAACTTACAAATGTGATGATTGTGAGGCAAGTTCCGGAGTTATATTTGTACTGGACGTCAAAGATACCCCTCTGGAAGGTTATGTCAGACCAAATCGAAAAATATGTGTATGTTTTACACAAATTGTGGCAGTCGGGCAGTTAGGGTTTTAAAGAACCTTAATTGCCCAAACTACATTAACCAACTTCCCATTGTTTTTACAACACTGGCATACGCTTGTCCCTCTCTCGTCACGCAGTATGTTGGCCTCATGACTCTCCCTCCCCCGCCAGGCCCACCCGGGGAGGCACGCCCCACAGTTTGAAATCACTTTACACCTCCGTACTTTTCTTGGAATTTCTTAGGAATTGTCCTGTAAAGAGTCATGTAATTTGGCACTAATTATAGGGAAAATAAAAGCTCTGTTCAAACGCAAGTAAATATCCGTTAATAATTCACTTATTATTAGAAACTTTACTCTCCATATTTGTTGAATTGTACCAATTGCCTGTAGACAAATGTCACATTTTTGTGTGTTCAGCTGACCAAAAGACTCTTTAGGTAATGCTACCAATTAATTGGATAATGAAAGCGTTACAAGATTCACAAGAGGCAGATTGTAAAAAGAATGGTCAAAGTCGAAGCAGCAGAAGCTGAGAAATCCGGGTTTAAAAGGTCAAGTGTGTAACATTTAGAAGGTGCTATTGGCAGAAATGGACGAAGTATGTTTTTAATTGGTGTATAATCACCTGAAAATAAGAATATTTGTGTGATGCCATGTTGCACCGCCATGTTCCTACAGTAGCCCAGAACGGACAAACCAAACACTGGCTCTAGATGGGGCTTTTTGCGTTGTTAGCGAGTTTCGTGGCCACCGTAGTTTCTCCTACACGGTTGCAGCGGTCGGGTGATGCAGGTGGTGTTCAAATGGTTGCAATCTGCAATTTCTGACCCTCCCTACCTCCTAAATACGCACATCTTTGTTTGTAGTGCAGACCTTTCCATATCCATTCTCAGTTGTTCACCCTGATGACATCATCAGGGTTATTTTTCTTATTCGACGGGTAAACTGAATTAAAATCGGTGGAATGCCTCTTTAACTGGAAGTATGCCAATTAAACACATTCTCTATTTTCTTTATAATTAATACCAAATGTAATGGTTTGCTCTAGAAACCGTGCTAAGAAATGATTAAGAGATTATGCACTTTTAAAATAAAGTGTCTCCTAGAGGAGCGCTGGAGGCTTTGTGTAAGTTAATCTCCGGGAAAGCCTCCAAAGTAAAGCCAGGCCTACTGAACTTATCGATCAAACAAACAGGGCTTTGTTGCTCTTGGTTTGTAGCATGTGGGATGGAGGGATGAAGGGAGTGGCAGATTTAAGGAAAAACCCCAGGAGATCTCTCTGTCTCTCCCCCTCCCTCTCATCTGTTTGTCCTTTTTCTTTACTCTCATGGTCTGGTTTCTTTTATGCCCCCTTCTTTCTTCCTGATTAATCAAAAGCTAAACATTCAAATATTCTAGTGGGGATACGCATCGTTACGCCTCTTACGACATTTCTTAATACCTAGGGCTCATTTTGATTGCATTGCTGCCAAATGGACAAATCAGCGATTGCATCTTCGCTGAGCTTCAAATATTGGAATGAAGTTTGCGAGTCTTTATCCACTTTGACCAAACCCTGAATAGAGGCTGGTGTTCAGCTCCTAAAGTGCAAAATGTTTTTACATGTGCTAAGAGGGGGTTTGTTTTGTTATTTAAAGGCTCTGTCTGGCTTGTCAGATTGGAGCAGTCGGGGTCCCGGCTGGGATTTGCTTCAGTGGGTCTCTCTCCGGACTGATAGCATCTTCCTTTGAAGTGATTAGCCAGAGGTGCTGGGTGGGGTGCGTTGGGGGTAGAGTGGTATTTTGTGTGTGAACCGATTAACCTGAGGTGTGTGTTTGTTGGGATGTGTATTAGGGGTGACGGGGTGGGGTAGCGTTTTTTTTTTTTGGGGGGGGGGGTTTAGGGTCAGATATGGAGATGAGAAGAGCAGCAAGGGGAGAAAAAAACAGGAAAGCAGAGGAGAGAAAATGAGAGCACAAGAGAGAAAGTTCAAATCCCTAAAAAGTGGGCTCGTGTTCTCGATTAAATTAGTCTCAAAGAGGCTATTATCATAATTGGAAAGTAATTGCTTCACTTTAAACCTAAAACACACACTGTGTTGTATCTACTGCCATGTAGCCCAGTTTGCTAATGACCAGAGCCATTTACACAGAGAATCTGGCCTTCTATATGTTGATGTTTGAAGAGGTGTTGAGTGGTTTTACTTTGAGCGGCTTATTGCTAACCCTTCTTCACACGAGGACACCGGCCACGTTTCTTGTTTGCTGTTCAGTGTTGTGAGTAAGGCGAGTAAAATGACATTACCTAGTAATCTGTAGTGTGTCTTCCAGTCCAATGAGTGGCATTATTTTAAGCAACAGAAATCAATCGGCTGCAGAACGCTGCACGTGTGCCTCTTGCATCGCCCACAGAAAGTTAACGTGAAATCTCCACGAATTGGATGTTCTGTGTTGATACTAGTACAGGACTGAAGTCTTCATGTTCACAAACCCACAGTAATTTTTGACTAGACCATCATTATATTACAGTTAAAATACGTTTTGGGAAATACGCTCATTGGCTTTCTTGCCGAGGGTTAGATGAGAAGATTGATACCACTCTCAGGTCCGTACGCTAAATAGGAAAGCTGGAGCCAGGAGACGAGTAGCTTAGTTTAGCTGCTAATGCTAATTTGCAAATGTTAGCATGCTAACACACTAAACTAAGATGGTGGACATAGTAAACATTATAGCTACATCGGCATGTCCATAGCATTTTGAGTACGTTAGCATGTTGACATTGGGATGTAAACCATCTTATACAGATCGCTAAATCTTATTGAATGGTCTGTGGTGTGATGCGTGCCAAAATGGCGGTATATAAGGCATCCCATACAATATGCACAATATTGCACGTGTCCCCAAGCGCCCATCCTGAGAGCGTATATGCAGGATACGAGCAGGGATTTGAAGTGGAATGTGATTTTATGTGTAACCGCAGTAGAGCATTTCTTCTGTTTTGCCCATGGTCCTCCCCTTGAGCTCTCTTCAAAGCTACTTGCGCAAAAAAGGAAAGTGGTGTAGGTTGAACAGCATTTTACATGTCTGCTGTGTGAAGGTCAGATGAAGGTTGAAGGAATGAATAAATGGACTCCTCTGTTGGATTTGGCCCTCACCTTTCATTTTGCTCTCTTTGCCTCTCGTCCTCTGGTCTCTCCTCTTGTTCTTTTCTGTAGCACAATAGGAACTAGTGTTTATATTAGGGTTATTTGTTGTTTCTGGGCGGCCCCCCTTGCAGTGACACAGGGGGCATCCCTTTAAATATGTTCATCCTGGTTCAAAGCAGACTCTTACTGAACTTCGGCTTCCATAATATGCTATTCTGTCCGTAAGCCATGGGACAGATTTGCTCGTCAGTGACCATTGAGCCTGTCTGTTCCATAAACAGAAACAAAACGGTTTAACTCACCTCGTGGCTGTACAGTAATAAATCATTGCGAATAGAATTGAGACTCAGGATCTTGGCAGATTTACTAATTACTAGTACAGTCATAGTGCTCTGGTCTGTAGTTGCAGAAAAGATGTTCATGTTCACAAAGCTCTCAGGATCTGAGAAAAGCAGCTATGGTTTGACCCACCATGTGCTCTTGAGTTGGATGAAAAAAAAGTTAGAAAAGCTCTCATAAGCCCTGAAGTTGTACAATTTCCTCAAGCTTTGGAAGAGCAGGGAATCCTTTGGAGGGCAGCTGAAGTTATAACAGGAAAGTCACCCAAAAACCTAGGAGCAGGGATTTTCATATGACAACAGCGAAATACTGACTGCACTGTTCCTGGCCACAAGCCTGCACTGTGTGTGTGTGTGTGTGTATGTGTGTGTGTGTGTGTGTGTGTGTGTGTGTGTGGGGGGGGTGTTTGTGAGTGTGTGCCAGTTCCCACGCTGTAGGCAGTTCCGTTTGTAGCACTCTGGTGAGGCTGGCAACTGGACTGCAGCTGCTCTCCGTCTCTCTCTGCCTGTCTGCAGCTGTGCTGCGGCCAACGAGCTGAGAAATCGGCAACCAACAAACACGCGTAGTACGTTGATCCTGACCCCCCTCTATGTCTGTCTCTCTCTTCCTCAGGATGTTCCAGGCTAACCAAAAGTGGGCTCCAGCTCTAGATAATTATGATATGATTGAGAACATTTGTTACAAAGTCTTGAGTCACCTATTGAAAACCCAGACGAGATGGAAAATCAACTAAATATCTTCAGCTGGAGTTAGGTATGGCAAAGTAGACTAAACTAGATTGCGATACAGGAAACCAGACTAATAAATAAACAAATACTAAACAAGACCAGACTAAGGTAAGACATGGAGAGAGTACACTGAATGACATACCAAATGAATGCCATACAACACCTGATACATGTTTGCAGCTGCTGTAGGGCATGCAAAGGTATAATAAAGCCAGGTTATGTTGCAAGTTACATGCTTCCTAACTTAGCGTTAACTAAGAAGGTCTAACTGGTTTTCTGCTAAAGTCGGAAGTCAAACACTGGGCAACATGCTGGTAGGCATTACAAGCTTCCTTTTGAGTGTCCTGAAAATAACACGTATGTAATAAATGCTGACCATAATGCTATAGACCGACACTGTATACATACCATGTTGTCACCTTGGCTTGCACAATAAAACACACACATTTTTCATGGTTGCAAAACCTAGCGTACTATTTCACCAATATAAAGGAATAGTTTGACATTTTGGGAAATATTTGCTTATTTTCTTTTCTGCCGAGAGTTAGATATGAAAATCGATGTCACTCTGATGTGTGCATGTGAAAAATGAAGTTAGAGCTAGGCGACAGCTAGCTTAGCTTAGCATAAACACTGGAAGCAGGAGGACACAGCTAGCTCTGTCCACAGGTAACAACATCTACCTACCAGCACCTCTTAAACTTACTAATTAACAAGTTTTATCTAGTTTGTGTAATTCATACAAAAAAGACTACTTTCTTGGCTGAAACTTTCTGACTTCCTGAAGTTTAGTCTTCCCTGTGAGGTTGCTAGGCAAAAAGTGCAAGGCACCAAGAAAATAGTCGAGCACATAAACGCTCAAAAATCTACAACTTTTCAGTTTTACATCCTGCTTTTTAAATGTATTACACAAATGGCATGTAGCGTGTTAATTAGTTAGCTTGAGAGGTGCCTCCGGCCTTTATGCTAAGCTAAGCTACTCATCTGCTGGCTGTATTTCATGTTTAGCTTACAGACATGAAAGTGGTATTGATCTTCTCATCGAATTCTTGGCAAGAAAGGGAATCAGTGTATTTCCCAAAATGTCAAAGGATTTCCTTTAAAGCAAATCAGCAACAATAAAAGAACTTGCGTTAGCTCTACATCTGGATGATTAGTTTTAGCAGTTGTAATCCCACATGTCTAAACGGGCCCGCCAGGGGGCCAGGAAAGTGGGCACAAAATAGAACAAATAGAATGCTTTTTCACAGGCTGCCAAACATCAGCCATGTGTTTTCTTCTGATCACCTGGAATGAAAATATGAAATTGACTTTTCTTGACAGTTTCTTGGAATATTGTATATAAATCAGTTAAGTGTGTTTAGTTGCTCCTCAGTTATCTAAAAGAACTTCCTGTATATTCATTTAAGCTGTTGGGAATCCCCCTCGAAATCCCCAACCGTGCATCAGACAAACACAGCAGACTGATGATGGTACCGCCTAAACCTTCAGGAGTCGGGATGACCGACAACAAACAAATGTGTTGGTCCCGGAGACGATTAACGTTGCGTGTCTGGTCAGTGTGAGGAGTGTGAGGGCACCCTTTTAAAAAAGGTGTGACAAAATAACTGTAGGGAGGTCGAGGCTTGTGTTTGTGTGTGTGTGTGTGTGTGTGTGTGTGTGTGTGTGTGTGTGTGTGGAGGGTTTGTCAGAACAAACACACTCACGTAGATTCTGAGCTCCACACTGTCTGAAAGCCTTTGATGTGTGTCGGCTGCTATTTGTTGTCTTCCAGCTGTGAGTCTGTAAAACACACCAGGACTGCTTTACACACAGAGGCCGACTGCAAACACAGCAAATGACCACACAGATAGAGGAGGGATGGAGAAGAGGGCCCAAATTAAAGGAATAGTTTGACATTTTGGGATAAACGCTTGTTTTCTTTCTTGCCGAGAGTTAGACGAGAAAATCCATACCTCTCCCATGTCTGCACGCTAACTGTGAAGCTAGAGCCAGCAACACTGGAAGCAGGGGGGAAACCGCTAGCCTGGCTCTATCCAAAAAACCAGCCTGGCAGCTCCTCCTAAATATAACAACTAACAAGTTGTATTTTCTTTGTATAATCCGTACGAAAATCGAAATGTAAAAACAACAATTTTTAGTTTTATGGGGAGTTTTCGTGCGGAAAACTGTTGTTGTTAAAGAGATGCTGCTCGGCACTGTCCAAAGGAAACTTTTGTTACCTGTTTTCAAAAGTAGTAACGATGATGTGATAAGGGTGTTTTATTTAATACGTGTTTTGTCTAATATCTAATCCGAGCAATTCAATCTAAGACGCAACCAGTTTCTTGCTGGCCCTGTGCAGCTCAAAGGATACCGTCCTGCCCCTCAACCCTTGTTCCCAGTCTTTATGCTAAGCTAAGCTAACGGCTGCTTGCTCTAGCGTCATAATTACTGTTCAGACATGAGTGTGGTATCTCGCTTTTCATCTAACTCTCAACAAGAAAACAAATAAGCATATTTCCCCATGTGTTAGAGTGTTATATTTTCTTCTTTTGTTCTGGCAGTCTAGCTGTAGCATTTTATTAATTGTACCAACAGGTGAAAGCTAGCTGCTCTTTAAGGCTGTACTTGAGCTTAATGCTAACATCAGGATTCTAACATGCTCACAATGACTATATTAATACGCTGCTGTACGCCGAAGCAGGTATAATGTTTACCATGTTCACCATCTTAGTTTAGTGTGTTAACATGCTAACACATGCTAATTAGCGCTAAACACAAAGTAGAGCTGAGGCTGATGGGAATGTCATTAGTTTTGCAGGTATTTGGTTATACACCAAGGTATTGGACAAATCACAAGTTTGGCCTGATGATGGCGCTAAGTTAAGGGATCACCAAAGTTATTACATTTCATCCTGAGGGGAACATGAACGTACGAACCAAATGTCGTGGCAGTCCATGACTTTCGTTGACGTTACGTTTCATACGTGTACTGTTCTGGAAACATGTCCTCTTTTCTGCCTCCCCATATTTCTCCCATTGTAAACCAGACCTATGGCCTCTCTTCCAACTCTGCCTTCCCCCCGCATCCTTTCATCTCTCTATCTTTCTATACCTCTCTTCCTCTACCCCCTCCTACTTTTGCTTCTCATCTTCTCTCTCCCCTCTCGTCCTCCTCCTCCTCCTCCTCCTCCTCCTCCTCCCAGGAAGAGGGAGGGGGAGCAGGAGAGAAAAAAACAGACATTTAGAAGGGATATTAAGGACAAAGAAAAAGCAGATCCTCTCTTGTAGCTCCAGCTTCTTCCCTTCCTTCCCTGAAAACAGAAAAAAACAAAAAAGAAAGACCCCCACCTCACTAATTACATAGAGCCTGGAGGCTACAAAGTCCTCCCCGCCCACAAACAACTAGATAGTTTAAAGATGTTGATGTAAACAATTAGGAACACACACATACATTCATATGAGATGAATATAGGTGGAGGGCCATCTGTGCTTGCGTGCATGCTTCTATAAATGTGTATGTGTGTGCACCCCATGTCTCACATTGTCACAGTGTCTGGTTTGCATGCTGCAACATCATCATGAAAGATGTCCAGACACACAGGAAGACAGCTGTGGAGATCAACATCTGGGCTGGGGGGGTTGAGAGACTGAAGTGTGTGTGTGTGTGTGTACAATTCTTGGTCTGTGTATGTGTGCGAGTACAGATAATCTGATTCTATCCCAAAGGAAAACAACATGGGATCACTCACAAGTCTTCCCCTCGTTCAGCAAAAGGGGTTTTACGCCCCCACAAACATGTAGGAAATAAGTTCCTCAAGTCACAATCCACTGCTGGAAAAAGTTCCCGGACACATCAATTCATACTGATTCAATTCATCATAATTTGCGCCGAATAGATGTTTGGAAACCCTAATACTCAGGTCAGTATGACAATAATTGCCGGTGGTCGGAGGAGGGTGAGAAGTCTAAACATGACTCCCAGCAGAGCGAAATAAGAGAGAGGAAGAGGAGGAGAGAGGAGGTGCGAGGAGAGGTGTGAAGTTAAAATATGAGGAGTGAGTGTTAGAATCATTTGAGGGTGGTTGAGCTGGCCTGACTCTGTACACACAGGCGGTGACCTCACCCCTCTGACACTAGCAGAGCTGAAAATGATTATTAGACACCATCTTAATAGCAGTAAGTTGCAAAACGTTCTGCCATCAGGAGGAGAAAATAAAATCAAAATACTGACATTTTACCCGAGAACATGAAACCTTTTAGGTGTAACGTGCGAATGAAGAAAATCATTGAAAACCTTAAAGTACTCAACTTTCTTGTAAGAACTACAATGAAGCATGGATTAAATCAAGACTGTGTAAGGGTTGTTGAACAGCGGCCACTGTGGCCACAAGTGGTAATCACAGGACAGTGGTACATTGAATTTCTCTACATTTCCAGAGATTCTGTGGAGTCAGTTGCTCACAGGACATTAGGTGACCTGACTGAGAGGAAGGGAAATTGAGCCACAAGCAGGAAACAACACATATTACCTGCTGAGGTGTTACTATTTGTTTTGGGGGGGGTTAACTTTTTTTTTCCCCCCAATTTACTTACTTTTATTTTTAGGGGGTTGTACATTAGTCGCAGGGTTGGTGGTTTGTTTCCCGGCTCCGACTTGTCATTGATTTAATAATTGCCATATGACTATGTTTGTGTGTGTGAATGGGTGAATGAGTAATGAAGGATCCTCAAAGGTAGAAAAGCGGTCCATGTTGTGACACATGCTGAAACAAAGAATAGCAAGTAGTACAAGTACAGCAAGGTCACACAGTGCAGCAAACCGACTCTAATGTCACAGCAATAGCTAGCTAAAGTTAGCTAACATTAACCACCACAGCAGCAGCTAACCAACTGTGCGTTTTATTGCTTCTGAATTCAGCTTTTCATTTGCAACGGCGACATTGTGTTATTTCTTCTTCCAAAAGTTACATAGTTTCACGTTGAAGGGCTAAAACCAAACTAAGCTATAAAACTAAATAAGCAGTGCAAAAATGTAGGGACACGTAATAACCACGTCTCGTCTTCAGTAGCGGCTTAACATACCCACTACCCTGCAAATCTGGACAGGAATTTTATGTTCTAAAAACTAAATAGAATAAAAAGGAACAGAGTTTAAAAACATTCTTCAAATATAAGCGTGCGTGGACTTCAGAGTTTACCAGGAAAATGGAAAATTGGGGTTTTGCGGGGAAGCACTCTTGAAGCGCCGTTGCGAGAGAGGTCACTTTCAGTTTTTGTCCGTGTTTTTCTTCTGGTCCGGACTGACTCTCTCCTCAGGTCAATACGTTCCAGGCAGTAATCGGTTACGATGAGACCGACTCCTACGTGCTGTTCCTTTACCCTGAAGGTGGCCTGAACTTCTTTGGGACACGGCCCAAGGTAAACTGGCTATACACTTCATTCACAGCTAGATTAGCTTGGATATTTTACCACTGCAGCACTAGACGTGGACCAATTAAGTTTAATATTACGGTTACAACTAACTATTTGAGAAACAATGTATTTATTCTTATTTGTGCACCTAGGAGTCTTATAATGTTGAGATAGAGCTTCCTGCTAGAGTTGGCTTCAGCAGAGGAGAAGTCACATATCTGATCTTATCTCGAACGGAGGGACCCCACTACAGCGTTACCAGTGATGAGCAGAGTGTTAAAAACCTCTACCAGTAAGTAACAAACCTGACGTGTTTTTCAAGGCACGAGTTTCCTTACAGCCACAGCTGGAGCAACTAGTGTGCAAATAGTGGCTAGCAACGTGGCCAGGAAGACAGAAATGGCTGAATAATAATAATAATACATGTTATTTATAATGTGCTTTTCTAATACCCAAAGCGCTACAAACAATAACAATTAAAAGAAATAAAATACAAGAATAATGAAGTACAAAATAATTATGAAATAACCATTACAGTACAACAAAAAGTGTTGTTGAAAAGTACTGTGCGAGTAGACATTCACTTTATGATGCTGTAGGCTTGTTTTGAAATTGAGGTTAATTATGTGACAAGGAAAGCTTTATTTAGCTCTGTAAACATTTCTAGAAAACATTTTAAATTGTGGCCTGAGAAGAAAGCTAACGTTACGCATAGAAAGCGAATTAGTAACTAGCTGGCAGGATAACTGAGCAAAGCGGCTGCTGTTCGTTAGCTGTTAGCTGTTCGTCGCTAGCGAGCAACACACCTGTAATGCTAGCTTTAACTGAATACAGTACTTAAAGAAAGGAGTTCATAGTGACAGTTAGCTAACAAGAGAGTTATTTAACAGGATAGCAGGGTTTGCTAGCTGACAAGCTGACCCTATCCAGACACAAAATTAGATTAGGTAACTTCCTCTAAAAAAGCTGTTCACGTTCACTTTTGTCTCAGAGCTAATTGGCTCCAAAATGGCTTCCAGGGTGTGCTCTGCACCTGAAGCTAACGTACGTCTTCCCGGGTAGACATTCTGACATGTCATTGCAGGAAGAGCACAGGTGTAATTAATAACGTATAACGTGTAATTGATAACGATAAAAACCTGTGAGGTTGGAAATGCTCACACTGACTGGTTTCTTGCTCTTTAGGGTCGGTAATACAGGAATTCCAGGTATTTGGCTTTTCCACACTGGAAACCGTTACTCTTTCGACAACATTGTTCCTGCGTCCATTAGTGGCCTCCTTGCTACTGGAGGACATGGCCTCCCCCTGGTAATTTTTTCCCGTTTTTTTTCTTTCATTTACAGTCAAGAGTTGTTTTAGTGACACACCGTGCTGATAGCTCATTTGACTCCTCCATGGTTTCTGCTTCTAGGACACCACCACCCCTGAGTACGCTGAGTTTGAGGAATATCCAGACAACACTTTTGACCCTGATAACCATGATGAAGAAGATGATTACCCTCTGACAGGCAGGGACCCTGAATTCCAGCCAGCCCCGGCTGGTGGTGACCGCTCCGAGTCCCTTCAACCAGCAAGTCCCGATGCTCCCTCCTCCCCTTCAGAGGACTCTGGCCATCAGGTATCATACGGCAGCGAAGATGTACCATTGACCGCTGGACCCAGGTACAGTTCAGAGCGAGCAGAGAGGCAGTATGCTCCCCCTAATCCTCCAGAAACAGGGGGAGGTGCTCAGCAGACTCAGGAACAGCTACCGCAGGTAACACTAAAATGTCCCTGCAAATGAAATTAATTAACATGTTAGGCAAGAAAACTTACTGGCCAGAGACAGCTTTAATGTAACATTTCAAAATGGGCCAGAATCAGCTTTTAACAGTTTTGATGCTGTGTTTTTTTATGAAAAACACCTAAACGACAAACCTTGCAAAGCTACTAGACCATATTTGTGTGTAATGTGACAAGAGCTCATGCAGACAGCATCACTGTGTGGCAATCTTTTCAAATTTTCTGAAAACCTCACTTAATACAGTGGATGTGGGGAGAGGAAAAAAAAAAGGAATTTGAACTGGCAACGCTGTCAGTACTGTCAGAGTTTTGTAATAACGACTTTGAAATTGTAGTTGCTTTTTGTAAATTCTGTGGTTATAATGGAACGCTGTGTTGGAGACATTATGGTGTTGTCAACAAAACGCTGGCAAAGCTGCGATCATAAAGCCCTACATACTGTATACAATATGTAAAGTATGCGCATGTCATAGCTCTCTGGTTTATGGCATCTGGAGAGAGTTAAAAAGTATTGGCTTGGCTCTCAATGAAAACAGGAGAAACATATTTGAAGTTAAACCTAACGTATTGCCCCTGTATCTGTCTCTGTAGCTTCCTCTGGAGGTGGTGGATCTATACCCCCCTCACAGGAATGAACCACCTCTTTCCCCTGGAAGTCACGTGGTCAGCGTGGATGAAGACGATGTTGATTTTGACACTGGAGGTAAGAGACAAGGCATACGTGTGTGTGTATAAATATGCATGTACAGTTGTCATCTTAACTTATGAAAGGACGTTCACTTTGAGAAAGAGGAGGGTAACTTTACCTCGCGCTCTGCCGCAGAGCTGCTCAGCAGCTGGCAGTACAATACTGCCGTTGTGCTGGGCAGTTCCCAGGTGTGTGTGTGTGTGTGTGTGTGTGTGTCCAGCACTCCCTCCCCTGCAACTACTCCCACAGGCTCTTGCCATAAATAAGAATGTGTTCTCTGTCAACTTGCCTGGTTGCATAAGGGTCAACAAGTCTGTCAGGCAAATGACTTCTTAAGAGGGATATTTAGGGATAAGGACGTTTGTCTACAGTATGATGTGTGTGTACACATACAGTTTTGCGGGTGTGTGTGCATTTACAAAAGGTCAAAATCTTAGAAAAAGCATAAGTATCCAATACACATGCCTCCATTTTTCGATGCTGTCATTGGTTTAATGTTTATGAAACATAGACAGAACATAAAAACATTGTTGTATTGACATGTGGGTTTCCCTTGGCACGTGTGTGTGTTTATGTGTGTAGAAGCACAGTGATTTGTCTCCTGTGTGTGTGTGTGTGCAGTTCCTGAGAAAACATCCTGTGTTCATCTGTGTGCCTCTGTGTGTGTGTGTGTGTGTGTGTGTGTGTGTGTGTGTGTGTGTGTGTGTGTGATGCCCCTGTAGGATGATAGAATGCTGCATTTTGATCCCAAATCAGCCATTTACCAAAAAGACAAATAGAGGGAGGTACAAGGAGAGAAACTGAGAGAGTGAAGCACTCACTTGGTGGTTCCATGTGGTGTTTTGAATTGAGTGAAAATTACTTACTAAAATCATATCAAATTTGAGACTATGTACTTTCAGTGGGCCGAGAAATGTCAGTGTAATTCTTACTTTTTGTCTGCGCAGCAATGGTGACTACCACTTTTCATGCTGACCATCCAGTCCTTCTTTTGTTTATTCCAAATAAATCAAGAGCAGAGCGCATTACTTCCTGTGTGTCAGAGGATTTATTTCAGGATGGGGCAATCATCCTGAAGTGTTTAGAACAGCACATGTAAAAGCTTCTGTGAACTACATCTAATGTAGATTTACATTACTTTATTAGATATAATGTATATATATTACTTTAAATACGTTACTTTTAATTTGTTGTGTTTTTTTTCTTTCAGTTTAGACTTCTGAAGTATGTGTTGAAGCCTTTTAGATGCCTTTGGGAGTTCATGAAGCGGCAGTGAATTTGTTTGTGTGTGCATGGATCAGTGGGTGTGGGAGGCAGGACTGCAACAGCTGGTTTCCCTCCAAGTAGTGCTTTGACATGGATGTCTTTCAACGTGTGTGTGTGTGTGTGTGAGAGAGATTTTGAGGAAAGTAAAGGTAAAAGCCTTAGGAATAATATACAATAGAGATCAAGGTAAAACCTTTGACGTGAACATATTGCAAGTGACGGTAATGGGTCTGCATGTACATTTTTCTCTGTTTTTGTCCTATTGTCATTTTGCTAGGATCTTATATAGGAGACATTAGGATATTAATTATATATTGTATATGTTTATTTAATCATTTTCTCTCTCTCTCTCTCTCAGTGATTCGGTATTCTACAGAAAATAAGGAAACATGTGCCAGGTATGTGAAGTCTAGATAGCATGATATGTACCTGTTGTTGCTGGTATAAGAACTGTATATCCTATCTATTTGTAGTGGTTGTTGATTGTTTTAATTAGGCCCTGTATGGAAATGTTTGGCATGGGGAGGGGGGTGCCTTTTTTTTCCACTTTCTAAAAGGCCCCCAAGATTGTCAATATTTTCTTTGAGCCCTCCCCATGACTTGCATGGAAATATGCAACGGCGTCTCCCCAATATGTCAAAATAATAAGGCATACATAACTTAAGATTGTGTTCCCCACTTCAACCTTTCAGCATTGTGAGAGCACATTATTTTAAAGGGGAACTTTACACATCACAATCTGTTTACAGGGGAGTATTGGGGAGTACCACTGCATATGTGAAAAAGGTTTTGCGCCTCCAAGGGATTTGTACAAAATTTGATAAAATGCCTCAAGCGATGTCACTTGCATCAGAGTCTGTTGGGTCTGAAGACTACAAGTTTGAAAATGAATATAATCTTGGGGTGTAGAGTTAGAAAGTAGGGAGCTTACCAGTCCCTTACCACTCTCATCCTGACAGAGATAGTAATGGAAGTAAAATCAAAAACAAAATCTCAAAGTTAAAAAAATTGACAAGTACAGTCCAAATTTTATCTGCAGCATTAAACATGGATTGTCTTTCTTTGCTCTCTCTTGTCGTTCTAGATTCCAACAGCAGTGCTCCCAGAATGCATTTTGCTCCGACTATGCCACCGGCTTCTGCTGTCACTGCCGGCCTGGCTTCTATGGAAACGGACGCCACTGTCTACCTGAGGGTTAGAGCACTGCCATTAACCCCCAGAGACACATTAATCCTATTTCTTTTTGAAAGCTAATAGTGAACATTTGGATAATCAGTTCTTAAAATGTTGATTCTTTTGTGTGCAATCCCTCCAGGTGCTCCACAGCGTGTTAGCGGTAAGGTGAGCGGAACAGTGACTGTGGGGTCAACTCCAGTGGAGCTGAACAACATTGATCTTCACGCCTACATCGTGGTGGGAGATGGGAGAGCGTACACTGCCATCAGCCAGGTAGGACTTAGAAAACTAAACATTTCAGTTATTTTTACTTACGTTTTTAAATCTAGTTTGTTTTAAAACTTGATATGAATTCTCTTCTTCTCATCCACATTTCATTTTCTGATTTCTGGTTGTTTTTCCTTTGTAAACTTTGTGCTGATTGGTCAGGTGCCTGAGCCAGTAGGCTGGGCTCTGATGCCACTTGCACCAATAGGAGAGCTGTTTGGATGGATGTTTGCTCTGGAGCTGCCCGATAGCCAAGCAGGATTCAAAATCACAGGTAACCTGTTAATGTGTGTGTGTTTGGTTAAGTTTGTTGCCTTGTACATCTTGACTCCTGAGAACATCTGTAGAGACATGAGGGAACTCCTCTACAGTGTGTGTGTGTGTGTGTGTGTGTGTGTGTGCGTGCGTGTGTGTGTGTGTTCGGTGTCCCAGCCAGCTGTATGGTCTCCAGGGATGTGATGTGATATCAGGCTTCCACCTCCCCTCTCTAATAGGAAGCAGCTGTGTGTGTGCGTGTGTGTGCGTGTGTTCAGAACAGATGTAACCATTGCAGACATTTGACTTTTTATGATATACAACTGCTGTGTGTTTGCAGTTATGTGTAATGAAAAGAATCCATAAATAGACAAACAAACGAAGAACTGATTGATCGGCTGACTAATTGTATTACCAGGTGCTCAGTTCACTCGTCGTGCAGAGGTGATCTTCTACCCTGGCAACCAGCGCCTGTCAATCATCCAGATGGGCCGGGGCCTTGACGACCACAACCACCTCACCGTGGATACTGTAGTCAGCGGCAACGTGCCCTTTCTGCCGCCTGAAGCCGAAGTTACCATGGATCCCTTCAAGGAGACCTACCAGTACTACCCATCTGGTAACCATAACAACCATAAGAGACACATTGTGTGTAACATTTGATGCCTCTGTTTGCCTTAAACCTGTGACTTTCTCTTTCTCCAGTTGCCACCTCCACCTCTGTGAGGGAGTATTCAGTTGTGTCGGCAGACCGAGGCTCGGAGTCCTTCTCCTTCCAGCTGAAGCAGAACATCACCTACCGCGACTGTCGACATGACAACCGTGCAACCGCGCCGGAGACGCTGCAGATCACCACGGAGAGGGTGTTTCTAATGTACGTCAAGGAGGAGCGGATCCTGAGATACGCCATCACCAACAAGATCAGCCCGGTCGGAGGTGAGTCAAGCCAGGATTAGATGGTATCAGGTATCAGGCTTTTATTACAAACCAGATGGGGTCCAATAAGTGGAAAACAACAACTTGAAGAGAAACAGTTTAGAACACAGTGCACTGAATAAGAACGTGGGCTTCAAAAGAACAATTTGTAACACATTTCGGGAAACCAATTTGAGAAATGCGGAAATATTGGATACGTGTATTCGTCAACCTTAAAAAACGTATATCACCAAGATAATTTCTCTGGTCATCAATCTGAAACAAATATATAATATCAATAAAATATATGAATGTAATATTGTTTGAAAGGGAATCCGGTTTAGAAAACATATCAGTAGAGGCTACCTGGGGTCGGGGAGGATTATCTAGTACATCGTGTGGATGACAGTGTTGCCTTCAACAAAAGGCTAACAACGGAGTATCTGAGTGACTGCCTGAATCCATTCCAGACCATCACTGTCAATCTTTAAGTGGGTGAACACACTGGAGGCCTTGAAAACGTGAGGTTTTCTGTTCCAGAGCCACAACTAGCAACCAGACCACGTTGTAATTGTTGCAGTGCTGCCACAGAAACCTCAGCCAAACCACGGTGCAGAGTTGGACAGAGCTCAGCTTTAAACACACATGCGGCAAACTGAGGGATAATTATACATTGAAGCCATAGAAAACCTGTTAAACTGTCTGCGTTACCTCTGCTGTTTCTGGGTTCATTGTCTTATAAAGGCTGCAGACACCCAACACCACTTTGAGGATCTTTGTAACCGCAGTTTGCGTCACAGCTGACTTTAGAAATTTGACTAGTTTGGTTTGTTCAAGTAGATGATTGCCATTTATGAGTTGAATCTGGACAAGTGCTGACATTTTCCTGTAGAGCGAGCTGGTCAAGCAGTTAAAGCTGAATGGAGGCCAGAAAATATCCAATGAAAGTCAAGCATGAGGAAAAATAAATACATGGAGAGAAGAATGACGACCTCATTGTTGAGTTTGGTATCTGAATATACTTTGTGGTACTAGAACACAAAGCCACAAAACATAATGGCCATAATGATTTTAATCTAGTGTACCAAGCCAATTGAAGCAAATTTTTTGTCTTGAATTTTTGATCCAAATAGAGGTTATTGAATTTGAGCATTTTGAATGTAGTCTTTGAATATTGGGTTTTATCTGAACTGGTGAACTCTAAAGAGTATTTATAGTTTTTTGAAATAGCACAACTTTATTGAAAGGGGAATTCAGACTACCTAAAGTCAGATAGATGGTGCTACAAATTCAGTAGTATTTACATTTCCCAGTGCATCACATACTAGATCTCTGCCTGTGTTTGGAAGTGTGTGTGTACGGCTGACGAGGGTATTGAATGTGTTGAATGTTTTCCTGTTTATGTTTTGTGATTGTTAAATCTTTTATTGCCTGTGAGTGGTAAATCCAGCACTTCCACCACCAATATCAGCCAGAGAAACAGAGGATGTTTTTGGGTCCCAGTCAATGGGAAGTTTAGCACAAAAGGCAGCATTTTTTTAATAGTTTTATTAGATTTAAGGGTCCCCACACCTTTTGTGTCCCTTCTTCTTTTGCTTCATTTACATCTTCCCTTGCAACATCCACACTCATCCTTTCTCCAGATACCAGCAAAAAAACCAGGGACTATACAAATATGGAAATGTGTGTATAGAACACATGTCATGCTGTGTTTCTGTCAACACACAGTGGTCATGCTTTCTTTACTTCACTCTTTCTGACGTAAACCAGATAGTGACAGAGCGAGACAAGAGACCTGAAAAGATGGAGAGGAAAAGAAAGGGATTGAGATAGAGAGAGACTGGAATTTTGAATCCAGACCAAGTTTCTGTCATTTAAACGTCAACACATTGATTAAAAGGTTTATGATGACACATCTCGCACATGCACATGCACACACACTGATACACCCACAGCACAGCTGGAAGAGCTTTCGGGGATCAGGGGTTTTGTAAACATTGGTTAAGTGGTGTGTCGAGTGAGAGAGAGAGAGCACGTGTGTGTGTGTGTGTGTGTCAAGGGTCTTACACTTTCTGGGAAATAATATCCCAGCCAATGACAGATTTTCTAGAGGGGGGGTTGCCGGGCAGAATAGCTGCCCACTGAGGTCATGAGAATCAGAGATTGCAGGAGAAGTTAAAACACTGAACCGAGAGAGAGAGAACAAATGTACCTGACTTATACAGTTTATGTTGTTTGCTGTATCAGATTTTCTGCTGATGCATTCTCCTCATTTCCACATGGGGCTGATGAAAGTAAAATCCAGTCGTATTGTTTCTTACAGTGCAACCTGTCCTTTCTTGGTTTCAATCTAACTGCCAATGCTGATTTTAAATAAAATTGTTTCTTTGTTAAAGTCTTGCACTGGGCCATAACCTCTGTATTATTAGAACACGTAATCCATTATTGAGTCTGATTTTGTAAGCCCCTTATTTGAAAATCAATATCTTTATGCACCATGAAAAGCTTTCATACAGTATAATTCAAAATTCTTGTATACCTCAAAATGTACTATTTTCTCTTCTCAAATTATTTTGAATTAAGACAATGGAGGCAGCAGCACACACTGTATTTGTAGGCTACAGCATACAGAAACACTGGTGTGTTGCTTTCCAGAGTTGTAAAATACTATCTCATAGGATTTTAAAGGGGTGTTCCAGATATTTAAGGTGGGGAATGCGATTCTGGAGAAATCAAGTACAATGAGAAATCCCATGATAAAGAGCGAACAACGACACAGCAAGTAATGTAACTAACGTTAGCCGGGTTGTGGGTTAGCAAACTGTTGCTACAGTTGCTGCTGCGAAGCTAACAGCCAGAGCGGACGAGACGGTTTCCCAGAGAAGAACAGCAGCTGCAGGCAGCGATACTCACAACTCTCCTGCTGCTATAGCTAACATCACAACAACTGCATGTCTTGGCAAACTAGAAAGGAAGCTGAATGTCTGTGGGCAAGTCATTTAACTTTACCTGACACACAAATCATGTGTATTTCCCATTTACAGAGCCAGGGCTGTGAACAAACACCCGAGTTTTATTTTCAGCACATTTAGTCATCTTGAGCACACACTGAATGGGCAGCGGGCGGACTGTGAGGAGATATTCGCTGAATTTTACAACAAGAAGTGTATTGGATTAGAATCGCATACCCCACCTTAAGTATTGCGTTTTCATACAGTTAAGGGACTTGTGAGAGACGGATGGTCAAGAATGAAACAGCAGAGGCTGTTTAGTTCTTAGTAAGAGGCCTCAAAAGCGCTGGATTCTACATTTCAGGGCTATCATCTTTCATCAGAGCCTCCCTGCCTGTTAAATGCCTTAACCTTTTAAGCTCCATGCTCTCAGTTTATAACGCAGAACCCAAGATAATCCTGATGACATCACTATGACATCATCAGGGTTATTTTCTCAGGCTTAAGAAAACTCTTTCAGAGCCACAGAAGACATTTTGCATCTGTTTTTACTGCCTGAATAGTACTCTCCATGATGAGTAAACTGACCTTTCGTGTGTAAAACTGATGGAGTGTCCCATTAAATTGCCAGCTTTAAACTCATGGATTTATTAGTCATACTGGACATTCTAGATCGTATTTTATCTTCTCTCCAGGACCAGTAGCAACACGGCCACCTGCTGACCCTTGCATATTTTTTTTTTAACAAAGGGCTGTTTTCCACCCGCTAAGATGCAGCTTTCATCATTTTACTATAAACACCATGCTTTCTTAAATTTCAGGTCATTTCTACTTGTCAGTAAAAGTCAGTGATGAAAGATAGATCATTTTGTGTTGCATCAAGGGTGGATTTCAAGAGTAGCCAGTGCACTTTGGCCATCTTGACACGGTTATAGCCCCTGTAAAACCTGTGTGTGTGTGTGTGTGTGTGTGGAGGAGTTTTGTAAAAAGCAACAGGTGGGAAACTGCAGTCATTGCTTTGATGGTGTGTAGTGCATGTGTGGTGTGTGTGTGTGTGTTCTCCACCCCTCTCGCCTTCTCTCTCTCTCTTTCTCTCTCTAATTATGCCTCAGTCTTTTCTCCCATCCACATGTATCTCGCCCTCTCATCTCCCCTTCTTCCCGGCCACATCAGGACTTTGAAGAGTCTCTCTCTCTCTCTCTCTCTCTCTCTCTCTCTCTCTCTCTCTCTCTCTCTCTCTCTCTCTCTCTCTCTCTCTCTTTCTTTGATAATGAGCCAAAATTAGCCTCTGGTTGTAGGAGATGGAAGCAAGCTGTGCCTAATGTCTGTGTCTGTGTGTTTAATTTTATTTAGGTGTAATTTTGTGTGTTGTTGTTTATAGTGAATGATGCCCCTGATGGAAAAAGTCCATACTTAAACACTTAAACATCATTAAAAACAGATATTAGTGATGTGATTTTTTTTTCTTTTCTTTTGGGTGGTTTGCTTTTCTTATTCTTGTGGAAAACTGTCCATATGTAGATATTCTGACCAACTGGACTCTAAACTACTACTGGCAATGGCATTTTCCTTAAATAGAAGTGGAACTATGCAGACATTGGAACATAGGGTGCTTTCACATCTGCGGTTCGATTCATTTTGTCCGGAACAAGCGCAAAAAATGATTCATTGTAATACTTTTCAACTGTTTCGGTTCTTTTTCCCACCACACTGTTTGCTCTGGTCCGACTGTCATATTCTCCATTAAAAAACATACTAATGCAAGCTATTTTGGAGAGATATTTAGACAACTTGACAACCAAGTCATCCATCAAAAAGGCTGTGTTTTCATTCCTCGAAATTCAAGTCAAAATTGACATTTTAAGAGCATTATTTAAACCATGAGACACCAAATCCATAACCAAACCAGACAAATGATCAGAAAAATGCTTTCAGAATAGCACCTGAAACCAATACTGATTAACAGCATTACAGTGGTGCAGTGGATCAGATTCAGCTGGTAGAGAAAGGCACTAACACTGCCCTAATTTGGGGCTGGATTCCCACTGTGCCACCCGCCCTGCTGTGTGCTCTCTGAAACATTGAAATAGAGTGGCACTTAATTCTAAACATATTTATAAGTCTTTCACATTCTTTTCTAATGATTTCCCATGTTTGTTTTTTTAACTCTGTTTTTCTTCCTGATTTTCCAGAAATCAGTCTGAGGGTTGTTGTTTAAATGGTCTTGGGTGTCTGAGCCGTGCGTTGGTATGAGGAAAACACTGAACACACATCCGCTCACTCATCCCTCTTTCTATCATGTATGTGTGTCTAACCTTATCCATATGTTGAGTATTGGGAACATGAAGGGAGTCACTTCCTAAGAGGAAACCGTCCTATGGGAATTAGTCTGGAGTGATTTTACATATGGGTTTGGTTAGGCTGTCCTGTAATCTTGGCTGTAATCATTAGACTGTTGAATAATCCAGATCTCTATTCATCTCAATTCAGGACACTTGGAGTGTTTCAGAGTCTGCAGTTGTGCAGTAGATCTTTTGTGTCATGTTTTTCTCTGGATGCAGAGGAAATACTTTAATTATGTTTTTCTTTCTCTTTAGGTTTATCTTAGGTCTCTTTAGGTATATTCGAAACCGATTATTATTTTTTTATCTCATCTCTCACTGTGCTTCTAAATCCTCCTTACTAAGGTGTTTTTTCATTCATCGCAGAAGTAGTACTGTACTAACGGTTTATAAGATGCCAGTGGTGGAATGTACCTAAGTACATTTACTTGAATTCAACTATTACAACATATGATACACTTATAAAATACAATGCATTTTTAAAGATTAAATCAGTGTTTTCCAAAGTTTTGGACCCCCCATAAACAATCAGTGTCTAGTTGGGGCCCTTTGTCATATTTCAGATGTCTATACGCTCCACCACAGAGATTTATCCAAGATATCAAAGTATTTCCCAAACAAAGCTAAGATTAGAGAAAGGTCCAAAAAATTAAGTTAATGTTACAGAACTTTGTTTTATTTTTCTTTGCTACCTCTTGAATCATCTGCCTTTGGAGAGGGGCGCCCCTACTGAACTGTACTATATAAAGTAGCTACAGTAAATTGCTACTTATTTATGCATCAGTATTAACAGTTCAATAATGTAGTAATGTATCAGTAACAAGGGCCATTCTGCATAATGAATACTTAAATACATTTTGGTGATAATACTTCTGTACTTTTACTTGGAGTGTTTTTACATTGTTGTATTGCTATTTTTGCTAAATGTTTGCCACCACCGCAAAGACCTTCACAAAAACAAAAAAACCCATTTCTAACTCCATCCTGAGCTCAAGTGGATCTTTAGAACAACAAATGTTTAAGCTTGAATCACTGTTGAGCTGTATCAAATCATGATGAAAGGATTATTTCTCTTTTATCCCTCATGTCACTTAATCTGTCTCGCCTCCTCTCTGTAGTTGAGCCAACAGGGCCGGAGCTAATCAACCCATGCTATGCTGGGAACCACGACTGTGACACCACGGCCCAGTGTATCCCGCTGGAGGGCCAGGCCTTCCAGTGCCAGTGTGCTACTGGTTACAGAGGAGACGGACACAACTGTTATGGTATCTTTTTCCTGTCAGCACTTTATATGGGCATGCATGTACACATACAGCGTACTGTTAAAGTTATTCTAAATATTCTGTCCAGCACCAATGCTTCCCTCCATTTTGCTTAGTCTGTTAGTGTGTCTCTCTCCCCCCCCCCCCACACACACACACACAGACAAAGTTAAAGACAGTTAAAGGCGGTATGTCTGTGTTTCATCAACATCTGTCCATCCAGTAGAGAGGGGTCAAGTACAGGCTGGATGGAAGGAATCATGTGTACTCTCTTCTCTTCTCTTCGTCCCATCCTGCCTCGCCCTCATCCTCCATTTAATTCTGTAGTTAACAGGGACTTCCAAAGCTTTAAGCTGGTGCGTGGCCTGTCATTAGCCCAGCAGCAGGTCTTTCTCTCCTGCTGACAGCACTAGGAAAGCCCCAGGCTCAGCCTTAGTTCCCAGCATTGGGCCTAACTGTTTCTCTCTGGTCACATACGTTATGTGTGGTTTTGGCCTGTGTGTTGCACAATGCATGAAAGAATGCAGTCAAGAATGCAGGTGTGGGGGTACATGTTATAGTACCACAAACAAGCAGGGAAACAATGTATATACAATTAAAGCACCAGCAATGACCCTTAACTACAGCTTTTACACTAACATACGCATGCTAAATGTTGTTAGATAGGGGATTCCTGGTTTAAAGGCATATAAGTCATAGAAAAATAGTCTCACTTTCTCTCCTTTTCTCTCCCTGCAGACATAGAGGAGTGTGCTGAGGGCTTGAGTTCATGCGGTGCTCATGCTCAGTGCGTGAACCTGCCTGGTAGCCATCGCTGCCAGTGCCAGAGTGGCTATGAGTCTGGCTACGACGGCCGCACCTGTGTTGGTGAGTTGCAATGAGTGAAATGCACTAAAGACAAGACTACAGTGTACAGTAGGTACCCATGACATTGGTTAGAGTTCTGAGCTCTTTCTGAAAACAAAAGCATGCTAACGTTTGCTAATTTGCACTAAACATAAAGTACAGCTGAGGCTGATGGGAATGTCATTAGTTTTGCAGGTATTTGGTCATAAACCAGTCTTGGACAAATTCACATTTTTACCTGAAAATTGCACTAGATTGAAAGTTAAAGCAAGACTATGCAAAAGAAATGACACATTCTCCCTTTTACAAATGAAAAGTTGAATTCATAAGTAATAAAACACAACCTTGGTCACTTCAATGCACCCAAGAGTTTTGCTGCTTTTTTGGTCTGGTATGACCAGTATCTTATGGTGTCTAATGTAAGCGAATGTGAGCTAACTTTATATGCTGTGTAACTGACATTACCGAGTCATTTCTCTGATTTGATGACTCTTCTTTACTTTTGCTACACTAACACTACGTGTTAGTATTTACTGTTATCCCATATTGTCACTTGGGACCACAGTGGCGCTGTTCACCAAAGGTTATGTAGTCTCGCTGTAAAGGTCCATTGTGTAACATTTAGGAGGAGCAGTTGGCAAAAATGTCATATAATATTTATGAGAATCATTGTGTTTTCATTCCCCTAGAATGAGCACTTTATATCTACAGAGGGAGCGGGTCCCCTTCCACGGAGGTCACCATGTTGCACTGCCATGTTTCTACGTAGCCCAAACGGACAAACCAAACACTGGCTCTAGAGAGGGCCTTTCGCCTTTTTTTCGCAAGTTTCACAGCCACCGTAGTTTCTCCTCCACGCTTGGAAGGGGAGGGTGAGGCGAGTGGTATTAAAATGGTTGCAATCTGCAATTTCACCAAAGTGACTGCAATTCATCCTGAGGGGAACCTGACTGCCTGTACCACATTTAATGGCAATCCAGACATGTCACTCAAAACCAAAAATGTCAAGCTTGTGGTGGCACCAGAGAAGAATGAATGTCTGCATAGATTAAAGATATTTCACTGGATAAGTGAAACATTTGACATGATGGTGGCCCGAATTGGAAAGTCAGAGGATCACCAACGTTGTAACAATTCATCCTGAGGGGAACATGAAGGCCTGGATCAAATTCCATGGCTAATCATCTCCTAATTGTTTCAACACACATTTCAACACCTGTTAGTTATTCTCTAAAATGAATGACAAGCCCATTGCAGTGGTTTGTATTTGAGCTGAGCTCCATGACACTCCATCATTTAACTGAAACACTACATCAGCAAAGTTATTAACTAAAGCCACTAAACATAAAGGCTTGACTTTATAAAAACGTCACATAGAACCACTAAACGTGCTGCTTTCTGTCGTCCAGCATGTACTTTAATTGTGATAAATGTGATGCTCTTCACATGCAGATAACAATGAATTACAGTGGCAGCCATTTCATCCTCCCATCTTCATCATGGTCTCATCTTGCCCCATGGGTTGGTTGTCAGTTACACTTGTTGGTCACATAGGAGATAATTTGGAGCATGCAGTACTGCATGTTCCAGAATGAGCTGAATATTTGGAAGATACCCACATATTTGTCCAAGTGCAGGCATAACATTTCTTCCATAACAGTAACGCACAGCTGCAAAAGCTAGGAAACACAGCAAGAGGGGAGGATGGGTGACAAATGTGAGAGCAAGAGTGGGAAGGAGAGGACAAATGTGAGAAAGTGAGATTAGACAGGGGAGGGGGTGAAAGTGAAAGGCAAATGGAGCAATGACACAATGTGTGTTTTGCTTTGGAATGTGTGGAGGAGAGGTTCTAACCGGTGTGTGTGTGTGTGTGTGTGTTCTCCTTTCACCCGTCACTATGAACTTTTGATGAACTTCCTTTAAACCCTCCCTACAGATAATGTAATACTTTACATAAGGCTTTGAAATGATCCAAAACCACAAACCAAATACTGAAAAGATACCACTGAACTGAATTATTTCTAGCCAGCATCCAGACATAATTTATATATCAGTATTCATGTGAGAAGTTTTGGAAATGTATGTTTATTTCCAAATTCCAAATTGAGTTTCTACATTAGTGGTTGTTGATTTTTTTATGTTTTGCTCCCTCTGTTTTCTTAGATATCGATGAATGCAGCTCCTCTCCTTGTCACATCAATGGCAGATGTATCAATGGACTGGGTTCCTTCCAGTGTCAGTGCCAGCCTGGGTTTTATGGTGATGGTTTCTACTGTTCCCAGCAGGCAGGTCAGAAGAATTGCCACTATAGTCATGCATGACCGTGACAAAAGCTGCAGTATAACTTTAATATAATTTTCAATAACACAGAAAGATCTGCTTTGAGGTTGTCACTATCCAAATAATAGTTTTATAATATTTTGTACAGTTAGGGATCATTATTGTCTCTAATTCCAGTTAAATTCTTTTTCAGTTACTTTCATTTCATTTCAGTTTTCACTTTCCTTTACACATTCTGAGCTCTCCCTATGAGTACTGTTGAGTTTTTATATTAAAACACTGTAGATATATTATATAGACAAATATATGAATATGTATGCAACGTGGAAATAACTGATAGATATGCTGTCTAAAGAACCATACATATCAAAAATGAACCATATAATAATATAATATACAAAGATATGGGAGGAAAGAAAAAAAACAATCCTAAAATGTTTTTCTTTGTAATAACCTGTCTACAGGACAGACAGTTAGACCAAAGAGCCAGTGTGAGCAGCACAGAGACAGTCTGCAGAGTGGAGTGGAACACGGTGGCCGACCGAGTCACGGAGCCTTCATCCCTCAGTGCGACTCTGACGGACGGTACCGACCACTGCAGGTGGGCTCTGACTGACAGACGGGTAAAGTGCATGGCTGACTGATGACTTGAGTTAAGTGACTTACTGATTTGGAAGCGTTTAATAATTGATTACAGTGTCATGGCTCCACTGGACATTGCTGGTGCGTGGACAGTATGGGCCAGGAGAGAGGAGGAACCAGGACACCACCTGGTACAGCACCCAAAGACTGTGACAAACCAGGTGAGATATACACACCTACTGACAGAAACACACTTACAGTCTATCGTATCAAAAAGCATCAAAGAAATATTTCCTCATGGCAATATTTGTGTTTTCAAAGTTTTTACCTCTTTCCCTAGAAGTTGGTCTTCAAGAAAAGAATTAGACAAGTGTATATATAATTATTTTTCTATTTTGTTCACCTTTATCTCCCCAGATGAACCAGAGCGTCCTAAAACTCGCTGTGAACACCACAAAGACAGTGTACAGACCACCAGTCCAGAGGGATATCCTATAGTTGGAGCCTATGTACCCCAATGTGATGCTGATGGACAGTACGTACCATTGCAGGTTCGTCACAAATTAAGAGTTTGAAAGGGCTTTTTATCACCTCCAACGGAAAGCAGATTAACGTACTTTACTAATAAAATATATAGTTTTATTGTTGTTATTGCTGATGTTGTTATTTACTGCAGTGTCATGGTTCCACTGGATATTGCTGGTGTGTGGAAAGTAATGGACAGCAGAGACCCGGAACAAGAACACCACCTGGTGCAACGCCCATAGACTGTAACAAACCAGGTGAGGAAAATGCATTCTCTCAAAATGGAGATGTTCTCTCTGTGTTCTGTGCAAACCAATTTGGTCAGACTGTTTTACACATAGACACAAATATTATCCTGGCATATTAGGGTTTTAGGCAAAAGGGGTATTTCAGTCATTTAGTGTTTCACTTCCATAAACGTCCATAAAGAAAAAAAGAGAGGTCAAAATTGAAGCAGCAGAGACCGAGATATCCTGACTTTTAGTCCTTAGTATAGGTCATGCTCCAAAAACATGGGGTCCTACATTTCCCACAATGTAACGGGGTAGCGTCTTTCTTTAGACCCTCCCTCCATGGTAAACACCCACATCTTTGAATCTCCACACCTCTAGTTTGCAATGCAGGTTTCCTGCTATAAATTTGTATTCTCCAACCCTAAGCTGAGAGAACCACTTATGTAATCTTCAGGGTTTATTTTCTCAGACTTGACAAAGCTCCTCCAGAGCCACAGAAGACATTATAAAACTATTCTCACAGGCTTAGTGTTGTGGTTTTGGGTTGAGTTGGGTGTTTACTGTGTTTTGTGGAGTTCCTGTTTTATGTTTCAAGATGTCTGTTCTGTCTGGGTTTTGGGTTCAGGTTTGTTAGTGTCTGTGTTACTTTGTAATGTGTCCATTCCCTCATGTGTCTGACAGTTTTGCTTCCTGTCTGTGAGTGTATGATTGCTTTGATTGTTGCCACCTGTATTTATTGGTTCACCTGTGTCTTGTTATACTGCCCTGCCTGAGTGTATTTAAGTTGAGGTTTTTCCTTTGTTCATTGTTGGTTCATCTTCATTGCTGTGTTGGAGCTGCCTGCCTGTTCGTATTTTGGATTGTTGCCTGTATTTTACCTGTTATTCACATGTCGCTCTGCAAGCAAGCCAGCCAACCTGCTTATACCTGTTTGCCGCCTGTCTAACTGCCAGTCAGACATTAAAGATCTTCATCCACTCATCATCCAACTCCTCATCCCACCTCCTCTGTCTGCGTTTGGGTCCTGTCCCTGTCCACCTGTTTGCCAACATTTAACACTTGTTGGATTAACCTATAATCTAAACTTGTATAAAATCGGTGCTCCTTTAAAAGCCATTGAGGCAAAAAACAATTATGGACTTTGACACCAGGATGTAACATTAGCAGCTGAAATATTGTTATAATATAATATTAATTGTTTTTATGGCTCTAAACTTGATTCAGCTTGGTATGTCTGGCCATTAAACCACATAAAATGCTCATATGTGTAGATAACCATCCTGGTGTTCTTCATCCACTGAGGAGGATTAGGAGTGGCCTGCCTTCTCATCTTTGTGTTAACATACCTTAGCTTGAGAAAGTGGATGGGACACCACTTTCCACTTTTTGAATGCTAATTTAAACATGTTTTTTGAAGCTTATTATTTGAAGAGCATATGATAGGGTCAAAAGATGTAATGTTAGAATTTGCATGGCAAAGAAATCACACAATCTATTCTGAGAGACCGCATTAGTACCTGATCACACGTTTGTTCAACAGCACATTCATTAATCATTTTCATTATTATGTAATTTTCTTCTTCTTATACAGATGAACCAGAGCGTCCTAAAACTCACTGTGAACACCACAGAGACGACGTACAGACTACCAGTCCAGAGGGTTATCCAATAGTTGGAGTCTATGTACCTCAATGTGACGCTAATGGACACTACACACCGTTACAAGTCAGTGCTTGTAATTTGTTTAATCCATGAAATATTATTTTCAGTCATTTATCCGTATTTTTTAAACTTAAAATACATGAATTTATTTTTGGTACTGCTATTGTTATTTTAGTGTCATGGCTCCACTGGTCACTGTTGGTGTGTGGACAGTCGGGGGCAGGAGAGAGCAGGAACCAGGACACCACCTGGTACACAACCAAAAGACTGTGACAGACCAGGTGAGATATACACCTCCTGACAAAAACACACTTTTGGCTGGCAGCCTGTGCGCGCTGCATTTACGCAGTTTTGACTGTGCAAGCACACCAAAGTTTATGTAATTTGGACGAAACTCCCAGCTCTAGAATGAGATCGTTGTTCAAGCAGACAAGCTAGCATCCCTCTTGCTGTAGAGACCTGCTGACTAGGTACAGTTCAACATTTTGGGAAATAAGCCTATTCACGTTCTTCCTGAGAGTTAGAGGAGAAAATGGATACCACTCTCATGTCTGTAAACTAAATATTAAGATAGAGCCAGGAAACTGTTAGCTTAGCATAAATACTGGAAGCAGGGGACCACAATGACAATTTGTTATTTTTACATTTTGCGTTTTGTATGTATTAAACAAACAGGATATGACATGTTAATTAGCGACTTTCAGAGGTGTTGGTAGCCAGTGTTTCCTCCGCTACCAGTCTTTATGCTAAGCTAAGACAAGCGCCTGCTGGTTCTAGCGTCATATTTACCATACAGATATGTGATTGGTATCAATCTTCTCATCTAACTCTCGACAGGAAAGTGGATAAGCTAATTTTTCAAAATATCAAACCTTTCCTTTAAATAACTTAAAGCAAGTGGAAAATTGATTTAAAAAAGTTTGATTCTAGAAGTTTTCAATGCAAAACATTTTGTAGTGTAACTACACTTTATGCTTTCCTCCCCAGATGAACCAGAGCATCCTAAAACTCACTGTGAGCACCACAGAGACAATGTTCAGACTACCAGTCCAGAGGGATATCCTATAGCTGGAGCCTATGTACCACAGTGTGATGCTGATGGACAGTACATACCACTGCAGGTCAGCATCTAATGACTGATTAGCTAATTGACTGAAAGATGAACTGAGATTGTTTCTGAATTTCATTTAATATAACATAAGAAATTCTGAATGCATTCAATTAATAAAATGGATATTTTTCAGTGCCATGGCTCTACTGGACATTGCTGGTGTGTAGACACTAGGGGACAGGAAAGAGTAGGAACCAGGACATCACCTGGTGCACCCCCTACAGACTGTGACAAACCAGGTGAAAGAAACATATACACGAATAGATAGACCTCTCCCTCTATTCAGCGTCCCATGACTGCTCAAAACTGTTTTGTTGTCTGCAGTAACAGTACCAGCGTCAGCAGGTGTATTATGTCATAGCTCTCCAAGGTGTTCTTGTTAAAGATTGACCTGTTAACCCCGTATTTCTTCAAGTTAGTGACAAATCAAACAGACAGCATGTTTAGGTGAGTGTGTGTCTAACCTTGTAAGTGGTGCATTATTGAGGTCATTGGGTCATAGCCTTGGAATGCCTGGGAAAACAGGTGATATCGCTGTGTGTGGTGGCAAGTTGAAAGTAAAGGATAGCAGAGTGAAACAGTAAGATGAAGCTAAAAAACATTTCAGAGAAAATAAAGTACATTTGGTAAATATGCTGTTGGTAAAAGTAACTGCAACTTTGTTTTTTCTTTATATTAACTCAAAGTTGACACTTGTATATATTGGCCACAGTCATCCCTTTGTGAGTTTTTAAAGTGCATTTGTAGGTCATCCCAGTCCACACAACCAGCATTAACCTAAAGTCGTAGCCTATGCAGTAATGGTTAATTTAATAATAATACAAAATGATCATTTATAAAAGGATATATAGCAAATGCGTTAAAATATGCACATTTATAACCATTTATTGTCTTAATTGACATGTATGTTTTATGATCGACTCCATTTGATCAAAATTAACATTAAAATTAAGGACTGACTATGCACTCCATATCTGTACCCTAATCAGTAACAATCAGTAAATATTATATACACTGAATTAGTCTATATTAGAAATATAGACATGTTTTTATTCTTGTAGTTACAAACATTACAGATGGAGAAGAACTTTTTACATTATAAGAAAACAGTAAACAGTAATAACTTAGATCTAATTCTTCTAATTAATCTAGTATTACTCAGTGTATTTATATACCTACCAGTCCATTTTGGAATGATAGGAAGGTTCCTGCTATTATACATGCTTATATGCTTAGAATATGTATATTATTCTGTTATTGTCCATCCTTCTCATCTAAATGAACCAGAGCGTCCTAAAACACACTGTGAGCACCACAGAGATCGCGTGCAGACCACCAGTCCAGAGGGATATCCTATAGCTGGAGCATATGTACCCCAATGTGATGCTGACGGACAGTACACACCATTGCAGGTTAGCATCTGACGACGACTGATAGTTTAGTTTATGAATTTCATGCAACTTTGAGTAGCATGAAGAAATATAACCATAATTTTGATATCAATCGTTACTGCTCCAGTGTCATGGCTCCTCTGGACATTGTTGGTGTGTGGACAATAGGGGGCAGGAGAGAGCAGGAACGAGGACATCACCTGGCACACAACCTAAAGACTGTGACCGACCAGGTAAGGGAAAGGCTTTGTCCTCTTTGTGTCCTTCAAGTTCCAACATAACATACACTTAAGTATGATTTAAGTGAAAAGAGAGAAGTATCTGCTCAATGGAATTAAGGGTGCCTGTGGAGTGACTATGTATTTACTATTATTTAATCTGAAATCCTCAGATGAAACTGTGCGTCCTAAAACTCACTGTGAGCAGCACAGAGACAGTGTTCAGACTACCAGTCCAGAGGGATATCCTATACGAGGAGTGTTTGTACCTCAGTGTGATTCAAATGGCCAATACAGAGCTCAGCAGGTAAGATCTGGTTTTAATGTATAGAGACATAATGTCTTTTCTTTGTCATTATGATTACTATTATTGTGTATTTCAGTGTCATGGTTCCTCTGGGCATTGTTGGTGCGTGGACAGTAGGGGACAGGAAAGAGTAGGAACCAGGACTCCACCTGATGCACCGCATGTAGACTGTGACAAATCAGGTGAGACTGCTGTTTCTAGATTCACAAAACATGTTGCATCCAAATATGTCAAGACATAGACACATTAAGTATTGGATCACAGCTAAATGGGAAGTCGTAACGAAGGTATTGGACGATAAAAGGCGCAGATTATATGGCAGGTACAATCATTTTAGGGTCTTAAGAGAATACTTTAGCCGTAACAGGATGGGTTTGCGTTGTCCCAATAGAGCCGAGGGATTTAGTGTGGGGAAGAATAGTAGTGGGCTCAGTGCTGAACCATGTGGTACCTCAGTGTGGAAGATGTGTGGTAAAAACAGACACTCCATACACCGTCAGGGAGGAGACTGTATGTCCTAAACCTCTTAAAAGCCTTTACAAGTGGAAAGCTTGTAAATGTATAAGATAGGGACTGAGGAAAGAGCTTTCATGAGCAAAAGCAAGAAATTAGGTCATATAACGTTAAAAATGGTTATTTGAAGATAACCTTTTGCAATATTACTCTGTGAAGGATATTGATTTGTTGAATTGGTATTTCCTAAATACTGTATCTACCAGAAACCTCTGTTTTGCTAGTAACACCTACGTTTCCTAATGACTTGTGGAAATGTATCAATTTTTCTTATTCAGATGAACCAGAGCGTCCTAAAACTCGCTGTGAGCACCACAGAGACAGTGTACAGACTTCCAGTCCAGAGGGATATCCTATACCAGGAGTTTTTGTACCTCAGTGTGATTCAAATGGCCAATACAGAGCTCAACAGGTATCTTTCTGATTGTTTTGTAAATGAGATATACTGTGCATCCTTGTTCTATATTGTTATGGCTGTTACAATTATTCTTTCTTTTTGTTCTATTCTCTTTCAGTGTCACGGTTCCACTGGACATTGTTGGTGTGTGGACAGTCGGGGGCAGGAGAGAGCAGGAACCAGGACACCACCTGGTACACAACCCAAAGACTGTGACAAACCAGGTGAGGCTGCAGTTTTTATGTTTCATATATGATTGTTACAGTTTATACAACAAGTTGGTTTTAACATCTCAACTACAAAGCAGACACCAACATTCTGTACAGACGGACAAGAGTCCTTTATGACACCAGCCAGAAATCTTTATAGTGTAACGTTTATACAAGAACAAGCCAAATGTTGTAGACAGCAGACCCACAGAACAAGAAATGTCCATGATGCTTGCCAGGGATTGTAGCTAAATAACATGCTGTGCAGGAGTCACTACTATTTTAATAATAAAGAGGTGTTGCAGAGGTCAGGATTAATAACTACAAAGTTCTGGGGGGCGCAGTTAGCTCACTCGTTAAAACTGCGGTAAAACCCACGTACGAGG
This sequence comes from Coreoperca whiteheadi, assembly GCA_011952105.1. Classification (NCBI taxonomy): domain Eukaryota; kingdom Metazoa; phylum Chordata; class Actinopteri; order Centrarchiformes; family Sinipercidae; genus Coreoperca; species Coreoperca whiteheadi. The sequence goes on from CM022483.1 coordinate 12,619,188, forward strand.
CTATAGTCCTCACCGCAGAAGACCTGGGTTCGGCTCCAGCTCGTGGCAATTTGCTGCATGCCATCCCCCCTCTCTAGCACCTGCATTTCCTGTCTCGGCTGTCACTATCCAATAAAGACAAGAAAAGCCCGAAAAAATGTACTTACAAAAATGAAAGAAAACTACAAAGTTCTTGCACACCAGAAAGTCTTACAGACAGGTGCATCGGATCCAAAACTCTGATCGAAATGTTGTAAATAAAGTGAGTACAAGTGGTTGATAGAATGCAGGATTTGGGGGTTCTTTCTAGGGCTGCAGCTATTGATTCTTTTTGTAATCGATTAATCTAGCACTTAATCGATCAATTAATCGATTAATCAGATAATTTTTTGTGTGTGTTTTTAAACAACCAAAACAAATAATGCATAACGAAAATGATGTGGCTGTAAAATGATCAAGCATTTGGCTTTTATTTCTAAAAAACAGAGGTATTGATTCCAACTCCAACATTTGGCTCCAAACTAAGCCTATTTATTGTAATTTTTACCCATTTAGTGTTTATAAGTGCCAGTGCCAACAATTATATAACAATACAGTTAAGTCAACTTACTGTAAAACTATGAATACAAACTTAAATAGTAAAGGCCATTTGGCCTTAGTTTTGTCTTCTTAATACATTACAAAAAAAGGATTGCACATTACAAATTGCAAATTACCCACCTGAGAACAAAAATTAAAATATAAAATATCAAGCCAAACAGGTACACTATATACAGGTACTAGACTTTTTCAGCTGTAATCTCAAAATAAACATCAAAATGTACCTGTGTGTGTGTGTGTGTGTGTGTGTGTGTACGCGTGCTGTGCGTGAGGAAGAGTGACGCCCCAGTCAGACCACTTGCTTCATTGCAGTTTGGTACAGCAGAAATACAGACATTCATTTTCAATAGAAACGCTGTTCGAAAAACGCATCACACAACATCACTCCCGGTGTTTACAGTGAATGCATGCTGAAATTATTGTTGCGTGGCTACATAAAAGTTTAAGCATATGTGATGTGTTGCGCGATTGGTCTGACTGGCGCGTGAGAGAGAGAGAGACGAGGGTTCATGCGCGCGCGCTAAACATCCTATCTAGTCATGACATCGCTACAAATACAGCATGGGATTAAAATCAGCGAACATCAATGTACAGGCTTAGGCTACGTTACCTGGTGCAGCCACGCTTGGTGAAATGTGAATGTAATGATCCCAAACTTAGATGTTAATGGACATCTTTACTCAATTCAAAATGTATCACGTGCTATGTTGTGCGGTCCGTGTGAATGAGATCCCTGCGCGTCATAGAAATTTAACGAGGCTTCGAGGCAAGCGTTTTTACCTCGAGGAATTTTTGTAATCGAGTAACTCGATTAATCGTTTCAGCCCTAGTTCTTTCACAGTCAGAGGTCAGGATTACCAAGAAAGAATATAGTTTTCTTACAGCTGCATCGAGGTGATGAGAACGCAGCTTGAGATGTGCTGCCTCCAGCCTCTACCTATGTCCACGAAGAAGGACAAGAAAGATGGATGTCATCTGCATAGAGTTGGTAGGACAGCAAAGAGTGGGGTCTTTGTAGTCTGGAGACATAACCAGCCAAGTTACAGTCCAACAGACTAATCTGTGAAATCATAGTGACTTACAGTATATGTACAGTTTTGCCAAGAACTCTTGTGTGTTTCTTAATAACATATATAAATGTCTTAATTTTCTCTAGATGAACCAGAGCGTCCCAAAACTCACTGTGAGCACCACAGAGACAGTGTAAAGACAACCAGTGAAGAGGGTTATCCTATAGTTGGAGCCTATGTACCTCAGTGTGATGCAGAAGGACAGTACACACCTCAGCAGGTAAGAGTGATTTCTCTGAAAACATTCTATTTGGATTGGATTCTTCTATTTCTTATTTTTTGTTTTTCTTCTTCTTCTTGTTATTGATAATATTGTTTTTAATTGTTATGTATTTCAGTGCCACGGTTCCAGTGGACATTGTTGGTGTGTGGACAGTCGGGGGCAGGAGAGAGCAGGAACCAGGACACCACCTGGTACACAACCCAAAGACTGTGACAGACCAGGTGAGATTTTTATCACTGCTTCAGCCAAGGCATTCAGTCAGTCATTTTCTACCGCTTGTTCCCGTTTTGGGGTCGCGGGTGACTGGAGCCTATCCCAGTAACTTCGGGCCTTAGGCAGGGTACACCCTGGACAGTGGCCAACTCGTCGCAGGGCCGACACAGAGACAGTCAACCATTCACACTCACATTAACCTAAACATGCATGTCTTTGGACGGTGGGAGGAAGCCGGAGAAAACCCACGGTAACACGGGGAGGACATGCAGACTCCACCCAGGGAGATTGTGGTCTGGTCCGGGATTCGAACCCACGATCTCCTTGTTGGGAGGCAGGGGCGCTAACCGCTCTGCCACCGTGCACCCCCCAAGGCATCCATGGGAGATTAAATTCAGGGAAACTGGGAGAAACAGCTAGCCTGGCTCCATCAAGGTAACAAATCTACCTACCAGCACCCGTAAAGCTCACTGGAGTCTAGTCTCCGTTGCCTGGCAACCTCAAATTACACCTGAGCAAGAGCTTTAGAACAAGAAGGCACTTCTATGAACTTTACTTTACATTATGTACAACTATTAATTTGAAAATTAGTTGGGTGGGCAAAATAGCAGTGTAAAACAATCTTATCACTTGATTCTTTGCCTCTCTGTGATGCTTTCCCTCCATCTCCCTCTCACTTACACTCTACCGTACACACAGAGGCGTTCTATAAATTCAGTTCTTGCTATAAATTCCATTTATGACTATCCAAACATCTGAAGTGGTCATTTTGTGGTAAGATGAGCTTTCGGCTGTTGCCATGAAACCAAACCAAAACAAGACGGGCTGCCTGAGCAGCTGAGTGACAAAACAGTGTTACATACGCCCTACAGATGCACAGACAGACAGAAACACATGCTTGTGGATTTGTATATTTGCTAGGCTTTTTTAAAGCCTAACTTATCTGAATTCATACCTTATTTTGCCTTATTTGCCTCATATTCAGCTGCACTCACTCACACCTCGAAGCTGCACAGTACAACCAGTCTTTCTTTCTATTTATTTGGTGGTTACTGCACTGAAGCCTTTATAAAGGGTTTCCTCAGTAATAGTTCATGATGAGGGAGGAAAGGGAATTTCCTGGTCATTTTTGGTTTGTGATTCATATCCTCTGGTCCAAATCAGGAGTCGAGACTGGAAACATTATTTGTGTGGATGTAACCTCATAATTGGACAATTTTAGTTGTATTCACAAATTAAATTAGCAGTTTACATGATGTAGGCATCCAACACCCACATTAAACTCTCAAATGTGTATGCTGGTTGAAGTTAGTATGTATTTATGTGTACCCACATAATTTACCCACAAGTAATAGCAACTCATTATCAACACAGTAAGTCAGCCTGAGGATTGAAATATCATTGATTTAGCGGACAATCCACATGCTGTCGATTTCTGGGAAGGAACGTCAGAGACGTTGGAACCACCAAGTTCAGCTGGTCATGTGGTTAAACAGTAAATAGAAGTAAAACCAAGGGATTCATCAGACTGGATTGCAGCATGCTAACCGCCACTACAATAAATTCTGCTGGAAAAACCTATTACGAGACATCAGTCTAATTGTTTAGTTAGTCTTTGTCTCCCTTTACCTCTCTCACTATAGAGCTGTTATCTTCTCACCCTCCATTCAAATATACATATTCAAATATTATCTCCTTCTTAGTCTATAAGCTGCACTGTCTCCGATTAGAAATTTACAGAGAGTTAGAGAGGCCAGTATAAACATTAGTGGAAGCCTAAAGTGGTTTCAGGTTTAGTTTTAAAGCTCTCCTATAAAGTGAGTTATAAAAGGGATTTTACAAGGTAAACAGTATTGACAAAAGCAAGATGTGTGTCTGTGTGTGTGCCTCTTTAAACAAAGGGCCTCCCCACGCCGTTAATCAAGCACTCCACCTGTCACTGTGATATAAACTCAAGCTAGAAAACGCCCTAAGAATATAATTAAATAATGATAAACTACAACAGAATATGATCTGAATTGTAATTTTACAACCATTTAGTATTACATTTAATCTTAAAAATGGTAATAGTGTTGGGTTTGTTTGATTTGTCTCCCCAACAGTCCCTGTGGCTCCGACCCAGCATCCTGAGAGTGTGTGTGAGCGCTGGAAAGCCAGTTTGATTGAGCACTATGGTGGAAAACCAGAGCTGCAACAATATGTGCCTCAGTGCGAGCCAGATGGACAATTCAGGTACACACACACACACACACACAAAAAAACAGTAGTTGAAATTGTTTATAATGACAAATTACTTGAGAAAGTGAATTGTCTCTCAGTCCAGTCCAGTGTTATGGAGAAACCACTTACTGCTGGTGTGTGGACCAGGACGGGCGGGAGGTTCCTGGTACCCGATCACACGATGTTGTCAAACCTGCATGTAAGTACCTTTCCAGCCGTACTACCTGTCTGTTTACGTGGTCAAAATTACATGCGACTATACTGCTTCGTGTCAGTGTTAGTGCCAGCAATCATGGCTGAAACCTTTTTTTTTTTACTCCATCCAATCTTGTCCCAGGCCTTCCCTCAGTGGCACCACCCACTGTGCGCCCATTGCCCCGTCCGGATGTGACCCCTCCGACAAACACTGACGTCACACTGCTGTACGCTCAGGGACAGAAAATAGGAGCGTTGCCTCTCAACGGGACCAGACTCGATGCAACCCGGTCCAAAACACTACTGACTCTACATGTGAGAGATGAATGGCTTACGTACATATTCTGTCAAGTTTTACTTCTGGTATTTCTTTTGTTGGTTCTTATGCACATACGCAGTTCTTGTGGTTCTTTGATTATTTAGAAAGATGTTTAAAGTCTAAAAAAATGTTTTACTTAAAATTATCTCCCATTGTGAAACTTAGTTCTTTTGCCTTTTAATTTCCTGTCTACAGCAGAAATCGGGAAGTGTCGCATTATGTAGGTTGACATCTGGTGCTAGCAAATCTCTGACCAGTTTTACAATATAACACACTGCATTAAGGACTGTCAGAGCTGTAAGAACATTAGAGACTTTTTTCTACATCCAAACACTGACAGCTATCTACACAGTATTGCTAATTAGATCAGTTCTAGCTACTGCTACAACATACGTTTGGCTAGTTGAGCTGGTTATAAGCTAGTTAACATTGACGATCTTTGTACCAGAGGTCTTTTTAATGTGATATCTGGGGTGAATCAGGTGGTTTCAGACCATATGACCTTCTCCTAAATGTGGATGTATGTTTCCAACTTTGAGAAATGTATAGTAGGCGGTGTGAACCAATCAGGGCCAAGACCGTTGACTTGTACTTACCGGAGGTTAAGAGGCAAAACCAGAAATGGAACAAACACTAGAAGCTCAATACTGATGTGGCTGTGATTATGTTAACATATCTTATTATGTGTATGCTTATATTCATATGTGTGTGTCCAGGGTTCCATAGTTGTCGGTATAGCCTATGACTGCAAAGAGAAACGAGTCTATTGGACAGATTTGTCTGAAAGAACAATCAACAGAGCTTCAATGGCGCCTGGAGCCGAGCCGGAGACACTCATTAACACAAGTAAGAACACGCGCTTCATTTCTATAATAAATCTTGTATGATGTTTCAATCGATCTCAATACTTTCTATATGATTTCCCTGCTCCATGTAGATCTGGTCAGTCCAGAGGGTTTGGCGGTGGACGTTAAACGTAGGTTGATGTTCTGGGTGGACTCAAACCCAGACATGATCGAAAGCGCCAACCTGGACGGCAGTGGCAGGCGGACGCTGTTTGACACAGACTTGGTCAACCCCCGGGCCATCATAGTGGACTCTTCCACCGGGTAAAGCCCTCTGTCCGTCCTTCAGCTTCTGTTTTTGTCTTTCTGTCTCCTGGCATTTTTTGTTTCATCTTCCTTAAAGTTTTAAGTGGAAATAAAGAACGACTTACAGAAAATTCCGAGCAAACAACTTACAAAACCTGCCACTTATAAAGCCTTGGCACGGTTTAGTTTGGATTTGCAAACATGTACAAATCTCTTTCCTGAGCAAGAAACAAACAAGCGCCCACATACTCTCTTCGCGATCAAGTGTAACATCCTGGAGGGGCACTAGGCAGAATGTGATACAGCTCTCACTGTATCCAGAGTGATTTTATACCAGAAGAGGGCACAGATGGTTTTCAGCCCATTAGCACGACCATGAAATCAAACACATTAAAGTCCTCAGATAGGCTATGAGTCAACGAGGCCTGTATCTAATTCATTAGTACAGTGCAGATTATATTTAAAGCCGTTTTGCAGAAAGGGTTCTTGTTGAGTCTGGTTTCCAGACTTGAGACACTGTGACCTAAACATGACTTCATCAGTATGAGACAGGCGATCGCAGGAAAATCGATGGGTTTGGGTTTTAGGGTGGAGTGTCCCTTTAGCAACGCATGTTTGATAATTCTGTCATATAAGTGACTTTTAGTGCTTTTTCTTACGGTGCTGCATTAAACTGAGCCAAGAAAACTGTACTGGATTTACTGATGCTATAAATCCTGGACAGTCTTTCTCACACACACACACACACACACACACACACTTGCGAAGAAAGCATGAGACCATCATTGGTCAGCTCCCCAGGAATAACATCTGCTTTTCATCATTGCAACTAATCACATAATCAACAGGTGTGTGTGTGTGTGTGCGCGCGTGTGTGTTAATGTGGTTGATACAAATGAGTAAACATAGCAGCAGTAACCCAAATCATAAAACCTTAAATGTGTGTTTCACATTATTGGTTTGACAGTTTAAAGTTTATTTTCTGACTGAAAGCCAAGTATGTGTCTGACAAAAAGCCAAGTCCTAAAGGGTAATTACTGCCGCACACAGGTACCCTTATGATTAAGCATTTGCTCTGTGATTTCTGAACTTGCACATGTACACTTACACAAGTGCACACACACACGATGTGTAATGTAACCACACACAGCGAAGCAAACCCATCGAAATGACGTGCACACACAATATAAAAGCATGTACACGTGTATGAATATCTCATACACCAACATCTGCTCACCCTTACGTTCATCAAAATGATTAACGCACACTCATAAACCCACGGTGTGTGTGTGTGTGTGTGAGTTGATTGCTCATGTGGTGTGTATTACCTGTAGTTCCCAGTGGACCGCCCACATGTACGCCATCATCTATAGATGAAAAGCAGCGTGGCGTCATGAGCAGCCCTCACACACTCTGCCTAAAGCTCTGTTTTCATCATGCTGACAATGTGTTCAGACGATAAAATATGATTTGATTCATCACAAAAACACATCCCTAAGCAATATGAGGACACTAGTTTATTCAAAATCGGGAAATGTGTCTCATTTCCATTAGCCAGTGTCATCCATTTTTTCTGATGTATACAGATGAAACACCTGCAAAAAATACACTGGGAGAGCTGGGGTCAAAGGTCGCACGTTGCTCAGAGTAACCTGACCGTGACCTCGTCAGCATGAGACAGCTGGTCCCTGAAGCCCTGTGTGTGTGTGTGGGTGTGTGGGTGTGTGTGTGGGTGTGTGTGTGTGTGTGTGTGTTACCAAAACAAGTCCAGGATAAAAACACTGCAAAAATAGGTTTACTTGTCCCATCTAAAGTGGTCATCATAATGCAAATCCAGCCTAGATAAAGTTAAATAATTTACAGATTGGAGTTGAAGTGTCGTAATCGCTGTAATCCCTCACTCCTGTTGTTCTCTCTGCAGAACTCTGTATTGGACAGATTGGAACCGAGAGGCTCCTAAGATCGAGAGTTCGTCAGTGGACGGTCAGAACCGCAGGGTGGTGGTGTCTGACGGGATCGGCTTGCCAAACGCTCTCACCTATGACTCTTCTTCGGGACAAGTCTGCTGGGCCGATGCAGGTAAACACCACTTCTACTAGTACCGCTGTCAGTGTGACCACTGGTCAAGTGCTTCTGCCGCTATTACTAGTACGGCTGCTCCGGCGAGTCATTTCCACTGGGGATGGGGTGACATGTCTCCCTCACTTTTCAAAAGCCAAGTTTTGGGAGATCTGCAGGCAAAACACAGGGCTAGAAAAAAGTACTGTCACCTCCTAAACATGTTTTTAAAAATAATTTAATCTATGTTTTTCTATGGTCTTTATCAAGCAAACTAAATGTGATTATAAGTAGAGTTAGTGTGTAGAGGACGCAGCCATTAAAACAGCATTTTTGAAAATATGTGGCAATTATTATGGAAAGGAAAATAACCAATTTCATAATAATTTGTCATCGGACAGCGTGAGCTGAATGGGCAGGAGGTAGCATTCCCTTTTTTAGTACTAATGTTCATATAATTAAAATTACTATTTAGAAACCCATTATATCCTGCTGCTATTATTACTGCTACTACTAGAAAAGCTGGTACTAATTACTACTGTTATTACTAATATTACCAGCGGTGGAATGTAATGAAGTACATTTACTTGATAGAAGAGTGCAGTCTGCCAGGCCTGGAATCACCAAATGGCATATGAATACATTTACATTTTACATTTAGTCATTTATCCAAAGCCACTTACATATGAGGCACTCGGACTAAACTACACCAAAGCTACATTAATGTTTCTTGTGAGCAAAAATATTTTACATCTAGGCTCGTAATAATTTCACCGTAACATATTGCACATTAATATCTATATTAAATGCAGCACTTCTGAATAAAAGCATGCAGATTTAATAATAACACACCGGCGTCTTGGACTATTATTGCTCACATATGAGTGTTAATATCAGTGGCTCAACCGTTCGCCTGTCCTGAAAGGGATGCTTCGAGTTTTCCAAGCCACCAGATGTCACTGTGTTTGCTGATGTTGAAGCCTCGAATCTTTTTCGGTACAAATAGAAAGAAACCCCCAAAGCTTCATGAGTCTTTATTCACCCATCACTACCCAAGCAGAAACAAGAGTCCACAATGAAGCTGTTGTTGATCATGTGCGGCCCCTACCGGCTGGTTAAGAGGAGCGGGAAAGCATAAAACAGAGCAGTCAGCAAAATAGGTTTTTCAGAGATTGTGAATCACCACAACCATGTGAGGTCCTTGAGCATACAGTCATTAACGTGCACAGAAAACATTAGGCTGATGGAGCAGTAGTATGTGAGATTAGCTGCAGACACACACACACACACACACTTCTATTTTAAGTTACTTTATATTCTACTCCACTACAATTCAGAGGGACATATTATACTTTTTACTCCACTACATTTATCTGACAGCTATAGTTACTAGTTACTTTACATACAAAACCTACGATGAGCTTATAAAATATGATGCATTGTTATAAACAACCCAACAGATGTATAAAATAGTTTAAATTAGCTCCACTTAAAAGAACTACAGAAGTAAAATGTAATAATGAGTGCAATAATATAATATATAAAAATACACAGACGGAGGCCATTCTGCTGCATAAGCTTAAGATAATAATGATCCATGTTTTTCTTTTGCTCTGTATGTCAGGTACAAAGCGTTTAGAGTGTGTATTCCCGGATGGTTCAGGTCGAAGAGTGATCCACCCCAGCCTCACCTACCCATTCAGCATGGTCTACTACAGGAACCACTTCTATTACACTGACTGGAGGAGGTAGCCATCTTTATTCATCTTTGTCTATTCGTTTTTGTTTCTGGCATTTTACAGCGCTGTTGTCTTTATTCATGACGTATGAAGCCCTGCTGCCTTCCCCGTCCTCAGTGCCTCTCTCTGTCTGCTGCCTCGTAGGGATGGAGTGATTGTAGTGAGCAAAGACAGCAGTCAGTTCACGGATGAATACCTGCCTGACCAGCGCTCTCACCTGTACGGCATCGCCATAGCAACCAGCCACTGTCTATCAGGTGAGATATGAGTAGTACTTTAGACGCTAAACATGGTTTGATGTTGTATTGATATAATGTGGTTGCTTTGCCTTTTCTTACAACCACACACTCACACACTCTTTCACTTACACACACACTATCACTCTCTTTCAGTTACGCACACACACACACACACACTTTTGACTCTATTTAGAAGGGTCATTTTGGCTCTATATAATAACAACCAAACGCCCCCTCTCTCTGTCACACACACAAACACACTGACTGCAAGGTGTACCAGACAGTGAGCTCATTGGTTTGTGTGCGGTGATGTCATCACATCAGTCAACTCCCACCAGATGTCACCTTAACCCTGAAGGCTGCATTTACACCGAGACAGGAAACACAGTTACTTCTACACAGGGATGTAGTGGAGGAGAATGCTCCATTCAAGTCTAATAGAAACGCAGGATATATGAACTTCTTACACAATCTATACAGGCCGTGTAGCGAAAGCAGCACGTTGGCAGAGCTGCAGCAGCTTCAGTCCTCCGTCTGTGTCTACACAGGATGCGTTCAGGAACAGTATTGAGTGTAGGTGACCCGCAATGTTTTCTCACCCTAGCACCCATAAAATGGTCATCACACAGCTGGCTTACACCCTCTACTTCACACCTATACCTGTGAGTGTGTGTGGTGACTTCACTTACACCTGTGAAAGACAAAAGAACAATGGTCACACAGCTGGCTGCGACCCTCTTCTTGTAACCTGTGTGTGTGCGTACATGACACCAAAGAACAATGATTACACAGCTGTGTATGACCCTTTGTGTGTGTCATGTTTGAGGTGTTGATGTCTGCAGATGGCTTTAAGTCTTTTCAAAGCCTTGCGGTAAACACCATCAAAGTACAAAGTGCCCCTCTAAACACAGGATAATCCCTAAAGTAGCACCTTGGCAGATGTCGTTGTCAAAGCTAAACACATCTGCAGAGTGTAAAATGGGGTCATGATAGAGTTTGTGCATCTGACACTCAAAATGGTCAGAATGACGGCTGTCACTAGTGTGTGTCGCTGTAAATGTCACGTCTGCGCGTCCTCTAACACTCTCTAAAGCCTCAGACTCAATAACAGCCGCTTGCTTCAAAGATGTCGATGTGCGGTGTAATTCTGACCGTGATGACAGCTCTAAAACACAGGGGTTAAGGGTTTGGGAGTTGGGTGTAAGAGGCTTAAAAGCTGTTTTTGTTGAATACAAGAACACACACACACACAAACACGCTCTTTACTGAGATAATTCTCAGTAGTTGTTAAGTGTAGGGCTTTGTTCACGGTTTGTTCTGTCATTAGGCCACTGCAGCACTTAAGCTTTCATCCTGTCACGTTTGGAGTCACACAGGAAGAGAAAAGCAGATCTTTAGCTCTTCATTTCCACCTGTAGCTATAAACGTAAAGAAAAACAAGGTTTTTTACTTCCACTAGAAATGTGCGACCAGGTGATACAAATCAGCCATTTTGTGTCCTAAATGTATGATTTGTGGGTCCCAGGGAGCCACTAACGACGGACTGGCAGCCACAGAGTCCTTTGGTGCTAAAGTTGTGGTGCGATTCCTGATCAGAGGGCAGGACCACCCTTTATGTGCCCTCTCCAGTGTCGCTCAGAAGAAAGGACACTTAATAGGGAGCAGGATGGTTTCCTGTTGCCAGATCGACCGTCAGAACAAATTTACAACCCCTCCACTCACCCTGACCCCAAACCCCATTATCTCACCTTAAAGATATAACCCCAAAATAAATGTTTTGTAAATTTGTTTTATAAATTTGTTTTATACCTCATTTTTAGTTTGTTTTTTTTCTACTGTATTTGTGTATGTGAGCTGTTTTTGTTTTTCTACTAATTAAAGCTACAGAACAATGAAATAAGATTCTAAAATGTATGGGAGTGTAGGTTTTCTGTTCTTTAAAGCCAAAGAAGAATGACATGAAGAGCCTTAAAACTGTTCAAGCCAAACTCTTTTCACCTTTTCTTTTTAGTCAGCTGGCCACAGTGGCTTTTAAATTCACTCTAATTGTTCAGCATTCAGAGTGGATTCTGGACAGAAATAATAACGGGGCAAAGGAATATTTAAATGTTTTGGGACATTTTTTATTTTCTTTCTTGCCAAGAGTTCGACGAGACGATCGATCCCACTCATGTCTGTATGATATGAAGCTGCAGCCAGTGACATGTTGAGCTTAGCAGCATAAAGGCTGGAAACCGGGAGAAACAGCTAGCCTGGCTTTGTCCAAAGGTAACTAACTAACGGTTTTACTTGTTTGTTTAATCCGTACAAACATTTGAATTGTAAAACCAACAATTCGTGGTTTTAAGGGGAGTTACCAGCTCTTTCTTAGCGAGTCGCCAGGCTAGCGGTTTCGCCCTATTTTCCGTCTTTATGCTATGCTAAGCTAAGCTCATCATTTTCCGGGCCTAGCTTAATATTAAGCGTAAAGATATGAGAGTAGGATCGGTCTTCTCCTCTCTCAGCAAATTAAATTTGACAGCAACTGAAGAAAAAGCGATGTACAAGAGTTGAAGTGGAAGATAAAAGCCTTGAATAATCAGCTCTGGTTAGAAATGGAAAAACTCAAATTCCATCAAATATGCTAAGTGAAAAATCAATACCATTGTTGGGTGACTGAAATCACTTTTTGTAATTAGATTAATGAATCTAACAATCTATTCCCCTCAGCGACTACAGTCCTGCCATATTTCTCTGCACTACTAATCTGTACGTCACACACGATGAAATGACGTTATTCTTTCTTTGCCAAATATTTCTTACTACTACTACTTTTCAAATCTTTATCTTTTTATAAGATGTGATATTTATAAACAATAAAATGTGATTTGGTACTTGACAGTCTTCTTGGAGATTGTGTTCTTCTGTGTTTATGTCCAAACTCTGATCTCTGCCCCTTTAGAAGATGCTTAACGGAGGAAAATGATCACCAAACGTCCACCACACAAGAAGCACAGGAGCCAAACTCTGTTCAGCTGTATTTATTTATTTTCCCACACAGCATCAATGTAAACCATTTCAAAATAACCTTTTCTTCCAGCTACAAAAAAAAATGTTCTCTGGAAACCAAAGATACAAATATTACTGTCAGTTTGAACATTTCAGAAGCTTCACTCTGTGGTTTTTATTGACGGAGAGATTGTGGCAGCCAGGAGATGATCAGAAGGTTCAACCTCAGTCTCTGAAGAGGTGAAGGACTTAACAGATTAGTGAAAATGAGCACTTCAATACTAACGATTCAGCAATTACTGCAACATGTGTTTTGGCATCCACTTAACCATGCTGCTGTACAAAAATGTAAGTAAGCATCTGAAAACTTGGCATTTGCTCACCGTCGCTCCAGATTCCCAAACCGAACAGTGTGATCTCACGCAGCAACGGAAAAAATACAAACCCTTTATGTCCAACTCAAACGAAGAAAGGCTTTTCCTCTCAAAATCAAATTAAAGCTCCTGTGGTTCAGTCCCTCCCTTCCTTCCTTCATATATATATATTCCCCCAGCGGCCCTTCTTCATCCTCACTCTCATCTGCCGACCTTGCCCAGCCTGTGGTCTGTCTTGGGGTCGGCTATGATGGCCTGAACGGCTACAATGGCCTCGTTGATCTTGGTCTGGAGCTCCCTCAGCTCCTCGATGTGCAGCAGGCGCAGGATCTGGGCCGCTTCGTTCAGAGTCGCATCTGAGAAGAAATGTATTTATTTTACTTCCCTTTTAAGTTTTATTGGATTCATGCGTGTTCACACCATAGCACTCAGGGAGATTTCTGATCAAAGGACTGCCTGTCTGAGCGGATGACAATGCAATGACAGAACTTATACCAGTGGTTCCCAGCTCTTAAAGAAATAATTCTTTTACAGAACATTTTTTATTTTCTTCTAGTTTGTTGTTTTCCTTGTGAAATACGGGGTTAACCTCTTCATGCCTCTAGAATCCCTAAAATAAGTACAATACTGAGTGTCACATCCCATGAAAACATAACCCGTGATGAAAGGTCACAAGTAGCGTCGTTTTAAGGGGTCACAATAAAACAAGGTTGGGGACCGCCTTCCGTCAAAACCCTCCAAACATCCTAACATCAAAAGAGCAGCACTCACCTCCAGTGTCGAAACCCAAGATGTGCTTGTCCAAAGCCACTGGTACACCCTGGGAAAAACAGGAACATAGCCATGTTACAAACACACATGACTGGGACTGCAGTCCAGCCAAAGAGACAGTATCATCCTGGGTGATGTGGATACCAAAATCAAGACTGAAAACCACCGGATCCAAGACTTTTGCTCATTTAAACCGATCGTTTAAAGTGATTCTACCCAAAAGGTGCGGTTTGCTCACGAGGAGTGCTGCTCATCCTGTGAAAGCAGTTCTGTAATAGAGGCCACGCTCCATTCTCTTTTCTTAATCCGTCTGTCCCAACATTGTGGAAGTGCAATGCTAAAATCTCTGCAGCAGCAGCCCATGAAAAGGTTTTAATTGCAGTACTAGAAGAACCTCTAGATATCATTCTGGACACAATATATGTGTATCTTCTGTTTCCAATACCTCTCTGTTCTGGCTGGCTTTAGTGATGGCTTCTGGAGAAAGTCTCTCCTGGATCAGAATACGAATGGCCTGGCAGGAGTACATGAAAACACAGGCAAACGGATTAATATGACCATTTTGAAGCTGAGGCACAAAATCTAAATGCATCACGTGACTACATTTAACAGAAATTTAAAAGCAAAGAAAAAACACACGCCCACCTTGAGCATAACCAGGTAGTCGTCATGTCGTTGTATCTTGAGGATGTTGGACAGAGCGGTCACTCCCGCTTTGAAGTCTGGCGAGTCACCTGCAGAACGCAAACGAATGATGATTTCATGTTTCACAGGGAACGCAGAGACGAGGGAATGTAGAAGGCCGGCAGAGGAGCAGAGACGTGGTTCTGCTTACTGTCAAGGTTGACGAGAGGGTCCACTGCTTTGTCGCTGTTGCCGGAGGCCGCCAGCGGCTCGCAGTTCTTGTACTTGTCCACTGAGGCGAGACACACACCACACGCCCGAGATAAACACTTACATCCATTAAGCTAGCGGCAGAGTGTGTAGGTATCACTGGACACGCATGACCCGACTTTTAAAAAAGGGGATTATAGCAATGGCTTGACATCATTCTTACGATGGGAGACTGCGCCAGTTTGTGGCTTTGTACAGAGAACATATTAAGTCGTGTCATGTGGGGATCCAAACGGGAACATAAAGACTCTTAAGCACGTTTTGACTTCATTTGTTCGTGGGTTTCAAACTCAATTTCTGTACAAGAATAGCAGTGGAGCAAACGGGGGCTGGTGAGCTGGGGTCTTTAGAACACAGTATTCCTTTTGTAATGTCTCCATCTACTGGTAACCATAAGTATTAAAGCATAGTAGTAGCGAGGCGTGTATTTCACGTTGGTCTACAGCTCATCAGTGTTGACAAAAGCTCAGGCTGAAGTCGTGCTGCCATCTCACCATTGTCTCCATATTCATATCGCACAGCCAGGCCCAGTAGCCAGTCTAAAGCCTCCTGCCTCTCCTGAACTCCAAACGGACAGCCCACGTCCTGCAGGTACTGCACCCAGGGAAAGACACAGATCATGCATGAAACAAAAGTGCTGACAGTACTACAGCTCTCTGGTAGCAGGCCAAAATCTTATTCATAAATAAGTCATGTCAGCCTTAAAAAAAAGGTGGCATTTTGTAGAAGTCAAAGTCTTATGTAGACATTAGCAGTGCCATGGCGGTGGGCTCACCTTCTGGTAGGCCTGCGGCCAGTCTGAGCTGGGGATGTTCCTCAAGTTTCCTCGGTCCTCTATCTTGTAATGTCGAATCTTCTGGTCCTCCAGCCACACGATGCAGTTCCTGAACTGCGTCTCGTCTGAGCAGAGAGGACACGGAGGCACGTTCGCAGATCAGTGGGCGAACGTCAGCGTCTCAGCTGCTAATTACGCTGCTCTGGCGTCGCGTAGAGACAACCGAACAAATAAGTCTCGGCCTTCTTTGTAGGAATAAGACAAAGCGCTGCAGGACATGCTCGCTTTATGCCTACGTTAACCTACTAGGGTCAATTCTCACATTTGCGTCTGCGGTAACGTTAGCCAGCATTCCCATGCACTGCTGTGACGGTGGTACATTGATAGTTACAGGCCAGCAGCGAGCCCTTTTTCACACTTACTTAACGTTATATATTGCTAATTTTCGAGTTACAAAGCACATTTTTTCGGAATTAAACTGTGGACACATGTAACGTTAGCTATGCCGAATGTAAGTGTGGTGTATGAAGAGGCTGTAAAAGGGTTTATCTCGAGGTCCAACACACACAGGTTTGTCGGACAAACATATCCATAAAACTCTTAGAGATGTGGTTCACTCCAGTGACATGACCTGCGTACACGTTAGCCAGCTCCACGTTAAACTCACCGAACCAAATTCACTGCTCCTTGGCCACTTTTGTCTTACCTGTGCAGTCGAAGCCATTGGGATTGTGATAGTCTATCGCTGTCAGTTTTCTTCGAAACATTTCAACGTAACGTTATGCTATGTGTGTAAATAACTGCTTTCTTTAGTTTGCTAACGTAGCTGTTTTTTCTGCTGGCTGTCAGTATGTGGTATTACGCATGCGCCGCCGTACGTCCTAGAAGTTCCTGTTTTAACTATCAAAATAAAATTATCTGACCACCAGCACTACGCGTGCATACGTCAATGATCCAAAAGACACCACAGTCATTTTTGTAAAGACCGTTCCTGTCTTAATACCCTATATACGCTGGTGTTTTTTTGCTTCAAGTGCTCAAAAACCCACATTTCACTTTGTACCATAATGTTCCTGTAGTGCGGAGCAGCATTTAACTAATTTCACTATTGGAAATCAACCATAAATAAAAGGTAATGATACTTCCGACTTAGAAGCTTCTCAGAGCAGTTGCAATTTACTGCATTTGCAGTTTCCACAAACTTAAAAATCTGAAAAATCAGTGAGGCGCCACAAGGAATTCTGACTCCAAATATGGTATGTCAGTGGGATTCGGACCACCTTAAATCTGATAAAATGGGGATTTTTCCCCTATGATACAAATGCTGTTTAATGTGGGGGGTGGGGGGCTGCAAATCAAGATTCAGTTGCTAATACCATCTCACACTATAATAGACAGAAAGAGGCAGAAACTTAGGTAAAAATGACAACTTTATTACCTGTCAACTTTTATAAAATGAGGCAAAAACCATCCAAAGATGATGCAAAGGAAAAAAATGAAACAAAAAACAAACAGTTGATGTGTAATGGTTAATGAATGCATGTTGGGGTGTGTACGTTCAGAAGGGCCTCATGCGTGTGCTAAGGGGTGGGGCTCTGTTGGGGGGTGTGATAGCTATGTCCAGATAGTCTCCAATCTGGAAGCGCTGAGACTGCAATGTCATGGAGTCATCTGTGCCCTTCCTGCCGGATACAGTGTTGCCGATATCTTTCAACCTGAAAAGGGGGACAGCACATGGTTCAACATACAGCGCACACTAATTCACCAGACCAGAGTAAGTGCCCTGCTGCATAAATCCAACCAGTGCTGTTGTAGCGTGACACCAACCTATACACCTTCCCTCTAGGGTCGGGGTAGACGATGGAAAAGCTGAAGTGGGTCCCCTTTTTCCTGGCCTCTGGATATACTTCCTTCACCAGGCTGGTCAGCTCCTTCAGAGTAGCATCCATCCTGAACAACACACACCGAATCAGAGACCAGCTTCAGTGCCTAATTCTACATTCACATCAAATAGTGTGTGAACAGGGTGCTTTTGTTGCGTTATAAACTCAAATTTAAACATTGGCAAAGGCTTAAGTGACACACACACACCATGTGTATATCTGCAGTTCGCTGGAGGGAACATTGCCACGTGCAAATTCATCAACTCTGTGGTGTCGGCCACTGTTGGTGGTGAATACCCGCAGCAGAAGGGGGCAGGTCTGCAGCAGAAAACAAATACCAAACCCAAGGGTTCAAAGAGAAGGTCAAGTATGCAGTAGGCTGAGCAAGACAACATAGAAACATGAATTAACGAATCTCAGTGAAGAAAATATTTTTACAAATGGGTTCCTTCAAATATTCTCATTTAATGGCATAACAAGCAACATAAATATTAAATTTATCAGCACGAACCCATTACACACTGAATTGATAAAACACAGGAGTCACATCTGTGTATTTTGAAGTTTTATTGTGAAAGTTTGCCCCGGAAGACATGTTATGCTATGGCGTTACGCATGACACTAGTGGAGTTCCGAAAGTTCACTGCCCCTCAGCGGTCACACCGAGTAACTACAGCTCGACCGTCTTCGTGCCAATATACTACGGTATATTAACATTACTATTATCCTCCTTAAAGAAGGTGTTTAAACTGATTAATAGTCACAATGCAAACAATATGTGCATGCATACACAATACACATCATATATACATAGTTACACAAACTTAATGAATTTGCTTTAATACTTTGTCCACCCCAAGTTAATGGGGCTGGAACGAATCTTAGAAACACCTGTGGAAAGTAACGTGAGTCATCTCAAATCTCACCAGTGTGTCTCCTGAAATTCACCAATGTAACTTACTCCTGCAATTTTCCTGTATTTTAGGTGAAAAACACAAACGCAAGGCTTCTGAACCATGCGGACAACTGAGCTGTCTACGGTAAGCAGGAGAAACGGGTGTTGCTTCGAGACTTTACTCACGCAGAGTTCATCCGAACGCGTTGGAGTTTCGTAAAAGACCTGAAAGTTAACGTACATTTTGCTCGCTTTGTGGGTCTAAAACTTTTAAATTGTACTTCCCCAATGCGTCCCGTTAAAGTTTTCCCCAAGCCCCTTGGGAAGTGTTAAGTCCTCAAGACGTTATCGGAGTCTCGAGTTAAAGCAACGTAAACTGCAGAATGTCTGTTTCCGTTGATTGATGAGGAATAGACATTTAGGATTAAGCTAACGTTAGCTAGCACGCGTCCTAGGCTAACGTTAGCTACACATTCATTTTCCGTTTATTTGCTCCAACTGGTAACGTTAATGCAGAGCAACACGTAGCTTAAAAATAGAGCAGGAGCGTCGACCTACGTATGCTCTACCAATGTTACTATATTTTGGAATTGGTCCTGAACATAAATTAACCAGTCTCCGAACGGTTGCCGTTTAGGGCTAACGTTAGCAGGACCCGGTTAGCTTACGCTAGTGCTCATAAGGTAAACAAGCTAAACCGGGCTCTGACATAGATTCCCGCTGTCTACCTTTTCTCGGTCAATGGGCTTCTCTGGTTCCTTCTTGATTTCCTCCTGTGTGATCCGCGATTCAAGGGCCATTATTATTTTCCACCAATATATCAATGCACTTACGCACGAACTTCTACCTCCTTGCTTGAGTATTTTTTTTTATCGTAGCTGCAGCAACGAGGCCGCTTCCGTTTCCGGTGCCCTTTTAGCAACCAGCGACAACTTTATCGCCCTCTACTGTTTCGGAGCATGGACGCGTAAAGAGAAATATGCTGAACATAACAATCAACTCCTTCATACTTTATTCTCGAGGTTACACCTCTGTTAATTACAGCTCTAACGATCAAACATACAAGACCACCCTGTCTTATTCTTTATCGCTTCGGGATTTTACTGTACAAGGGCAATGAGTCGTGTTGTTTTGAGATGATGAAGTGTTTGCTTTATGTAAGAGATTTATTTTTGTTTGCATCAAAAAAATCTACTGAAGATAAACATATTGTGCTTTTAAATTCTGATTCAATTGTATAATGCCTTGATGTCCAGGACTTTACTGGGGAAATTCTGGTTCCCTTTAATCGATTTTTTTTTTTTTAAACGGTCTGCCCTGTTAATATGATGCAAAGTGCAGAAACATCCCAGCAGTAAGAAGTTGCTGTAAAAGCACCAAAAGAAACCGGAATCTTGCAGCGAACCTGTTCAAAGTAACTGAAGAGAAAACAAAAATCTGCAAGTTCCAGAAATCTTCAGGATGTCTCGCACTGCTTGTACAGACTTTCGTACAGTAGAGTGGCTGATCCAGGATCAGTCAGCCAAGTCCACCTACGGAACTGAGACCTTCAGTCACATGCTGCTCTCCCGCTCACTCATTACTGTGTGTGTGTGTGTGTGTGTGTGTAGTTTTCTGGGTAACATATATGTGAGTGCTGTACAGTGTGGTGTGGCTGAGTGTGTATACTGACACTGACCCCCTCTGTTCTCCTGCTGGAGGGCTGGATCAGGAGCTACTCTAACAATCAGCTCTCTTTTACCTCACTCTCTTTCTCCCTACTCATTCACTTTGTGTGACCCCCCCCCCCACTACACCCTCCTCTCATCAGAATGGATGGCATGGACCTGCTTGAAACAATCCGCCAGCCTTTCTCTTTCTGTTTTTTTTTTTTTCTGTCCTGACTGAAATATCAAACAGTGACTCT
Organism: Coreoperca whiteheadi; assembly: GCA_011952105.1. NCBI lineage: Eukaryota > Metazoa > Chordata > Actinopteri > Centrarchiformes > Sinipercidae > Coreoperca > Coreoperca whiteheadi. The sequence goes on from CM022483.1 coordinate 12,639,620, forward strand.
TTGAGTCTGGTCCTGACACTGATATCCATTCATTGATATGCATCAGGAATAAGTGTCACTGTTATTCCCCTAATGACTCCATTAGAATCACTGACGCCCTCTTTGTCTCAACCCAGGACGTTTTCTTGCCCTTCGAGATCATTGCTGCTCATTTGGCAGGGTCATGTTATATGGAGTGATGTGATGCAGAGGAGACTCTAAGTACAGTGCCAGCAGTTCACCACCAACAACTCTTGTTTTATTATTTCTTCAATATAGTGGTACACCGATGTCTGCACATTTTTACATCCCAACTTATAGTATATACCTATCCCAACATAGCTCAAGCAGAATACGCAGAATATGTTACAGCTTCTTCAAAATTTCCATTTCAGTTTTGTGAGCGTCCACAGTATAAACTGAGGAAGTTGCTTTTGCTCCCACACTTCAACAAACAGTGGGAAAAGCTCATAGTTCACAGTGGTTAGCAGCACACAGAGCAGCACTGTCCTGCAGGCTGACTGCTGCCAAGGCGCTGAAAAGTTTGCTTTGAATCTCTACCTGTGTGCTGTTACAGTAACAAAGGGATCACGCACACACACACACACACCTACAATGCAACTTTGTTCTTTCAACCCTCTGACTTCCATGCTGCATGGGCACCCTGTAAGAACAATAGGTGGTGCCCATTTTTTATCTGCCAATTTAAGTTGATTTGTGTAACACTTGTACATATAAATATCCTTCCTGTCAAATCAATAGTGGTACCATGGCATAATTAAAGGAGCATTCCACTGGTTTCACACATGAAGTTCACTTGACTTGTTATAAAGAGTACTGCTCAGCCTGCGCAAACAGCTGCGTAATGTCCCCTGTGGCTCTGGAGGAGCTTTCCAAAGTAAAAAAAAATAAAAAATACCCCAGATGATGTCATCAGGGTTATCTTGGCTTCAGCTTGAGACTATCAAGAAATCCCAATTCATGCTTGCTGCACCCGCGTGTCTGCGTGAAGCCGCATAATGTAAATTTCATCATCTGCTTATGTCCGCGACATGTCCAAAGGAGCTCTTCTTGCTGTCGTGAGGTCGGCATCTTGTATCCTAGTGCGCATGTGTGGAGTGCGTTTGCATACACACATCCCCGGTTGTAATATGTATAGGTGCGTGTCCACTGTCCGCAGCTTTAAAAGTCTACAATCTGTCTTCGAGCTGAATGCTAACATCATCAGCATGCAAGTATCCTCACAAAGACCGCTGATGCCATTGTCACAATCTTAGCATGTTAGCAGGGTTACATTTACTAATTAGCACTAAACACAAAGTACAGCTGAGGCTGATGGGGATGTCATTAGTTCTACAGGTATTTGGCCATAAACCCAGGTAATGGACAAATACATTTTTTGACCTGATGATGACAGTAGAGGAAAAGTTAAGGTTCAACAAAAGCCATTAAAATTCATCCTGAGGGGGACATACACGTCTGTACCAAATTTCAAGGCAATCCATCCAAAAATTGATGAGACATTTCACTCAAAACCACAAATGTGAACGTCGTGATGGCACTAGAGGGAAGGTCAGAGGATGCCAAAAGTCATCAGGAGTCATCCTCTGAGGACCATGCAACATTTCATGGCAATCCATCCAATAGTTGTCAGTGGTGGACCAACTGACAAACAGAACGACATTGTCATCCGTTGAGCCACACAGCTAGCATGGCTGAAATCTGGAGGTGTGATGTTTTGAAAGAAGTGGGCATTCAGGAGGCAGGGAAGGTCTAATAAAAGACATGCAGTATGGGAATTAGGGATCAAGCGTTTTCAGAGCAGAGCTTGAACCATACCAGTTACTAAAAATCAGGATATCTTGGACTCTGCTGCTTTGATTATGACCTTTTGTTTTCACGATTTTGCACAAACTGTTCACTGTTTTCAACATTCACTGAAACTCTCAAAAAACAAAAACAATTTCATGAGTATGTTTTACATCCACACAGAGTGACAAACAAAATATAAAGTAGTAGTGGTTTATTATCGGTGACTGCTGAAATTAAATCAAAATCACTTTACAGTTTCTCCCTCTGCCACATTTCTCCTAGAATATTATCTCCAAGTCTATTTCTATAATATTTATGTTGCTTCTTGCTCAAAAGCGTTGCAACAGCTTTGCCTCTGTGAGGTTTTATTTTGAAAGTCCTCACAGGAAGTCATCTCATATTGTTCTGGCTGATTTGACACTGAAGGCGCATCTTTTATTTCATGCAAAGGAAGCAGGAGCTACTGGTTTGTGTTGGGTTCAGTATATTAGATCCAGATTCTATTCCACTTTATTTTATTTTAATGATGCCAGTAGTGGTGTGACAGTAAGCTGTTTGTTTGTTTTCGCGCTGCGGAGGACCATGTGAAATAGTTTCCTGCAAACAACCTGACTCCAGACTCAAGGTGAGCTAAGCACTTGGCTGTGCCTAAAGACTGGATCACTTTTGGAAAAAGGAATTTTAGAACTCCATTTAAACTGGCAAATAAAACCTTTATCATTAACATTGTATGACTTTTCAGGAAGCAATTTACAACTGGTTTTAATGAATATATCCTGCATATCGTAGATATAGCAGTACACTACATACTACAATTATCAGTGAATCAAGAAATCAATCAATCGGTGAATATGAATGGTGAGGCTCAGTGGACACTGTAGTAGTGTGGGTTTGTACAGTGTGTTCAGTGTGTTTTTAGTTGAGTGGGCTTAGTTCAGTACAGTCCACAGTGGGCAGAGGGGTTCATCAGTTCACATGAATGTTGGCACTTGGCCTTCTCTCCTCCTCCTCTCGGTTTCATTCCTTTTCATCCTCTTCTTCTTTCAAACCTCCCTTTTGTTTCATCGCCTGTCTCTGCTTTCATCTTTTGCCACTGCCTTCCTTCTGAATGTCCATCAGCGTCGCTGTCCGATGTGTAGCTCAAAGGAAGCAGCCAAACTTGGTGCCTAAAGAGAAAAAAACGTTTATACTGGCAACTAGTATCACATTATTGTATTCTTGCTCTCATGTTTCTGACCGTCTCCCCAGGATGTCTTGGCCCGCTCTGTATGCTCAGTTAGTCGGGGCAAACCGTCACTCCACCAGCCTGGGTAAAGTCTGGCTCTCGGTGCTGTTTGTTTTCCGGGTCATGGTGCTGGTTGTTGCTGCTGAGAGCGTCTGGGGGGACGAGCAGTCGGACTTCACCTGTAATACACTACAGGTAGGGCACCCAGTCAGTGATATCAGTATGTAAATATGATCTATCCATTTCCAAGTGTTGTCACCTTAGTATGTAGCGTGTGGGATGTTATGTCATCAAGATGTCATTTACTTGTGCATACATACATCTCAAAAGCAGTACATTATAGTAACCTCAGGTACTGACTCCTATATAGAAGTGGATGCGTTAGATTATGGAGCACCACGCTGCATATATTTGAATATTAATTTAAAAAAACTAATGTCACTACTTAATGGTTTTTGATAGCACTAATTCATTTTTACACACAGTTCTTACAGAAATTAGTTGTTAATTGATGTATTAAAGCGAGACTGTCACTTTTGAAAGATCAGATTAGACAGTATTCCTCTTAATATTCTCTCAGTTCTTTAAAATCAAGGCTGAAGACTTTTCTGTGTGCCGCTGACTTTTATTCAATAAAATAATGATTCATTTCTTACACTGCACTGTAACTTTCCCTCTCTTGTTTTTATCTTGCTTTTATTTTGTATTTAACTCTTTAATTGTATTTAAATGTCTTTTCATATTGCCCTATGTTGCTTTTATGTTTTATGTAAAGCACTTTGAATTGCCTTGTTGGTGTAATGTGCTTTACAAATACACTTGCCTTCCCTTAACAAAAAGCTGAAAAAAGCTGAATTCAGAAGCAATACAAAAACCTTGGTACAATTCGATACAATCAGGTGTTTTGCTGCTGCAGTCTTACTTGGGCTGGTATGACCAGTAGCTAACTGTAGCTAATGTTAGCAGACTTTAGCTAGATATTGCAGTGTAACTGACATTACTGAGTCAGTTCACTTCTCACATCACCTGTTGAGCAGCAACTCACTCTGTCTGTCTCTGTTCTTGTTTTGTTTTTCAGCCTGGCTGTGAAAATGTCTGCTATGATCAGTTCTTCCCTGTCTCCCACATCCGTCTCTGGTGTCTTCAGCTTGTCTTTGTCTCTACACCAACGCTCTTGGTTGCAATGTATGTGGCCTATCGGAACCATAGCGATACGAAGAGGCTCCTACAGGTGTGTGTTCTGTTTCATATAATGCTACGTCTTAATGCCATCCTGTATCTTGTCATGTCATATCATGTCTTATCTAGCTTTGTCATGTCTTGTCTTTTGTTGTCTCGTCTTATCTTGACTTGTCTTTTATTTGTTTTTATCATGCCATGTCATAGGATGTCTTATCTTGTATTATCTTGTCACGTCTTGCTTTATCTTGTCACGTCTGTCTTCTCTTTTATCATGTTAAGTCGTGTCACGTCTTGCCGTATTTATCATGTCACGTCTTGCTTTATCTTGTCACGTCATGTCTTGCTTTATGTCTTCTCATGCGTCATGTCGTTTCTGGTCGTGTTCGCCCGCGTCTGGTCTTATCGTGTCACAGGTGGTCTTTTTGTCACGAGTCGTCTCTTCATGTCTTTTTTAGGCGTGTTTTGTCGTCTTCTCACATGTCATGTGTTTTCTGGTTCTGTCTTGTCTTGTCTTCTTTTATCTTGTCACGTCATGTTGTGTTTTCCCGTGCGACAGGGTTCTGGGAGAGCTGGTTTCCTCAGCAACAAAGGCCAGGAGGAAGAGCTGGAGACTCTGAAGAGACGGAGACTCCCAATAGCCGGTGCCCTCTGGTGGACGTACGCCTGCAGCCTGGTGATCAGGCTGCTGTTTGAAGGAGGCTTCATGTAAGATCTGTGTCTACCATATTGCTGGTTTGGTATACTCATACCATGTGGCCTAGCTCCATACAGTATGTGTCTTCTCTCCAGGTATGCCCTGTACGTGGTGTATGATGGTTTCCAGATGCCACGGCTGGTGCAGTGCGACCAGTGGCCGTGTCCTAACCTGGTGGACTGTTTTGTCTCACGCCCCACCGAGAAAACCATCTTCACCGTTTTCATGGCCACTGCCTCTTCTATCTGCATGGTCCTTAACATGGCTGAACTTGCATATCTTGTCGCCAAGGCTGTCACTAGGTAGAGGTATTAATCAGTCAGACAGTCAGGTGATTAATGAACTGATTAATTCATTAATTGTTCCGTCAATTATAATTTTTGTTGTTAAAATTACTAGTTTTGTATTTCATAGTCTCTGTTCGGCTTATACAACATAAATATGTCAGGGCCTGCCAAAATGTATAGTCCTTCATCCTTCATCTGGGTAATCAAAACGCAGAAAGTCCTCAAGTCCACGTATACCTTCTTCTTTTACTTTCAGGAGTTTCTGTGGACAGAGGGAAAGGAAAAAATGCAGAAAATCCAGCAGAGAGAGGATGCAGAATAAAACAAACCAGAAGTTACTTGTCTCAACCTGAGGAAGCAGCAACAAGGTGGATGAAACATGCATAAGAAAGCCTTTCCAAAGACTTGAAACACTTTAAAGCATTGTATAATTACAAGTGGTACACATGCGAATGGCCCAAAACATATGTAGCACAACTCAAAAAGTGAATATTTTTTATGATACCTGAGGTGTTCAAATGTAACATTCAAGGGGTGGAGAGGATGGAATCAGTGTCAACAACTCAAAACTGTATTTTTACATGATATTGTTTAAGTCAGTACTTAATTTTTGTTTGTAACTTTTCTTTATTCTTATGTAATGGGGAAAAAAATAGGCCAAGACAGGACATGGAGCCATCATGCCATCTATTGGGCAACAAGAAATCAACATGAGGAAAGAAAAGTGAGGGCTCGCTAGCAGCTATTCACACACACACACACACACACACACACACAGAAAAGTCTTACGTTATGTCCACAAATAAAGTTTAATCTTATCTAAATTTTTTGTTATTCTGATGTTTCAGTTAATCAGTTAATAATTAAATGATACTAATAACACTGTTGTCTGGGAACACTAAAATGACTAATTCAGGGATTGTTTTGTTGCATATAACTTGGTGGCACAATCTCAAACAAACACTTGCATCACACAGAAAAGCACATACATTTTGTTATGGATACATAACCGTATCAATACAATCACACGGTTATGTATTCATAACTATATATATTCATATTTAAGATTCATGAAAATGAACTTAAATTCCAACAGATGCACACTTTTGATTTGAAACTGAACGAAAAGAATCAAGTGATGTGTAAAATGCCCATCTTTGGCAGTGAGGCATGAATGAAGTATTTTACTAGCCTGACAGTAGACTGCACATTACTGAAATCTACAAAAAAAGTAAAAATGGATACAATTATGAATAAACAATAAGCTCCTGCATGTAGAATTTCTATCTCGACATATGAAATATGCAGACACCTCAATATCTCAATGTTTACTACAATATATCCTCCTCAAATTAATTTTGATTGCACAGTATGACAAACTGTTCAACTACATTAGAGGATTTATGCCAATTTGACAATTTAGCAACAGTATGCTTTATCTACACTTCAGTTGTGGAGATATCTATTTTAATATATATATATATATTATATATATGATATTTTAATTTACAACAGATGCATCAAGTGATCTACTGTATTAATCTCTGTTGGCCTCTGCTGGTGAGCAGCTGTGACTGCGACCACTTTGACAGGTCCATGGGGTCCTCCCTCCCCTCCACTGAGGGACTGTCACTGACACAAAACAGTTACAACAGAACTGTGTGGAGAAGAGGTGATGTCATCCGCTAACAAGCAACCATGGTGAAATAGTTGTTAAATCAGTGGTACTGAGCAATCCTCTTTCATAAATCATAGGTATTTGGGGCTATAAACCAACAAAGTCCCTTTTAAAGAGTATGTGGTCTTTTTAATAAAGCAAAAAAAAACCTTGGTAGCCTACTTAATTTAGAAATAAGAATATGCAAGACTTTAATGCTATGGAGATTTTTTGGGTCATTTGTATTTCGTTTAATGCCATGTTTTTTTGTTAATTTTGCCTCATTTTGACATATGCATATTTCCAGGGCAACTCTACATGAGATGCTACTTAGGCTACTGCTAATTAGCTGTTTCTAATACCAATACTTCGGTGACTACAATAACTACATTGAACAACAACTACTAACACTATTGCGACTACTACCTACAACTATAGCTGTAATAATAATCATGACAATGTTTAAAATAAAAAACGCTATTCTCAGCAAAAATCTTTTTCTTGCTTGAAATCGTTTTCAACAGTATAAATTGCGGCTTGTCAGTGATGTGATGGAATCGCCTCTGCCCCCTGCCCTACACATTCACGCGCGCGCGCGTATACAAGCACGTACCTTCCCCCCACCGCCCCCCTCGTGCGTCCCATGCACGGGGACACCAATGTGTGACAGTGGCGGATGGCCTTGGCCACGCGGGACGCAGCCGCTGCGCTTCGCCTTCGCGGGACAGGTTCCACACGCGCCCTTTTTTAGACTAGACTAGCCGCTCGTCTTTTTTTTTTACTCTCTCTCGCTCACTGTAACTCTCTGTTATTCTCTCTCTGTGTCTCTCTCCCCCCCCCCCCCTCTCCCACTAATCTCACCCCCGCCGCGTTTGGTCGCCTCGAGCCCACCCGTGGGAGTAAAAGAAAGGAGGAGGAGGAGGAGAAGAAGAAGAAGAAGAAGGAAAGAAGTGAGAGAAGAAGCGCGCTGCCAGGAGGGAGACGTGATTCAGAGGAGAGCGGTAAGCAGGTGGTTGCTGGAGTGATGGTGTTGGCTGAGGTGGGAGGGAAGAGGAGGGATTATCATCTTTCCACCTGCTGGATTATCAGCACCTCTCATGCTGCGTTCACTTCCCTGTGGGAAAGACGGCAGCCAGGAAGCCACTAATATTTCATAAATTGAATGTAGGATAGTGTTTGGATTAAAAACGGAACATAGAATCTTTACAATTAATGCAGTGTTTTTTTTTTAATATAACAATTACCATGATCATTAAAAACACATTAAACTGAGTCTTAGACAGTAAATAAGGATGCGTTAATGTCAGTTGGCCTCAATAGTTTGTCTCCCCATTGCCAGCCACGCTATCTCTTAAAAAGGTGGCTCGTGAAGAGTATAAGAGCAACTTTTTTGTCATTTTTGTATTTATTCAAACAAGCTGAAGAAGCAAAATTGATAAAAATAAAAAAAAATCACAGTTCCACATTCATCACAAAACCTCTTCTTATTATTTAACAGAATTCTGTATTTTGAATACTTACCGAGTCTAATTAAAACCAGTGTTCCTAGTGGGTGAGTAATGCTGTTTTAGCAGACCAAAACAATGTTCAAACGTTTTGCAAACTGATAGGGCCATTGTACTTACATAATTAATAATTTTTTTTATATATGAATTTTTTGTGTGTGCGTGAAAATATCCTTTTTTATTCCGGTGCCTTGTATTTCGTTGTTGATTCTCTATATTGCTAGCTCAATAGCCATAAAAAGAGGCCAGATGACAGGTAACCTGAAATCCAGAGTTTGAAGATTTCGAACTCATTGTGAGGTCTGTCATCACCAGTTAAGAAATATCGGTAGTCAAATGTAAAATGCAGTGCATGAAATACTATAGACCTGCATCATACATCTGACCTCTTATTCTAACTCTGCAGGACACAACTTCCTACATGTTTTCTATTTATTGGAATACTAATGTCTGGCTTGCTGTAGAGAATGAAGTCAAAGGCATCAGTGTTACCGAGCTGATCGGGGCAACCAAATTCAACAGAAAATGGCCATCCTAATAACACATAGAAGTTGCTGCTCTTAACCATCCTGTTGTTAAAATGTCTGTTTCCTTATTCCCTATTAATTCCCGGGATGTTTCATAAATGGATGTCACTTATTTGGGGCCCTAAGCTCAGACACTTGGACATGCTGGTGGACTCTTTCCATCAAGGTTTGCTTTTGTACATCTTTATCTACATTTATAGAACTGTAAACGCCCCTTTTCACACAGTTGTGTGCTTTTACACACATTTAGCGTCTCTGTTTACATTTGTGGTATTCCGCGCCTTTATCCACTTTTATACATCCCCATACACCTTTATGCACCTTTTTGTGAAACATTTATTCACTTTAAGGTACATAACATTTGCACATTTAAGGCACTATTACAGACCTTTTTGTACCTTTGTGCCACTTTATGCACCCTTATGTACCTTAAGGCATTTTAATGCACTTCTACACACTTTGTGCACTTTCTGTGTATCCTTGTGCACTTACTGACCCTGAGGTGTCATTCATCTGTTGCATAATTTCTTCAACAATAATCACTGGTCATGTCTACATGCTTGGAGTAACCCAGCTATCGACCATATGTAAGCTTACCTAGGTTAATCTAACTGACTCATAATGTTTATCTATGTGCAGCTAACCAAAGTAAGGCTACTTGATTAACTGGGTAACAAACAGAATTGTCCTTCATGTGAACATTGCCACTGTCTGCATAGCTTAACAAGGGTTTCATGGCGCAAACGGCAGGCCAAGAGTTAACTGTTTGGGCTGTTTTAGCACAAAGACCTCTGATCCATCAAAAGCACACGTCAGCCAGGACAATGTCTATCTGGCAGCTTCTCTATTGTCTGTCATGACAGATGGTATTTCATCACGTCAACACATCATGTACATGTACACATGCCACTGTTAGATTGGTGTATCAGTACTTAGTCTATTCATTTGTTGACTGAAAATATTATTCAACTGTAGGATTTGAAAAGGTCCCTGAGTGGCTGTGGATTTCAGTTTAGTAGAGATGCATGACATAATTTATGAAGGTGGATTTTGAAACTTTTATTGTATTAAAGGGGCAGCGTAACAGAACACAACTTAATTATGACTAGGATATTTCCTTAATGGACTTTCAGTGCTTTTTCGGACTGCTGATTTACTTCTTGTGAGGGTAAATGGTTTATCTTTCATATTAGAAGTAAAATAAGTTGTCAATGGCTTCATATTGGTGGATCAGATATACAGGAGTAGCGTATGCTACTGTTACATTGAGTGTGTGTTTGTGTGTGTGTGTGTGTGTGTGTGTGTGTGTTTGCGGGTGTGTACATATCAGTCGCTCCCAGTCAAACATTTGCCCTCCTCAGCATTCCTGGGATGTGATGAGTCCAGCATTCAACTGGGACACCCTGTTATCCACTCATTCACTTCCCACAGATGGCCAGCCATTGTCCAATAGTCAGTCAGCCCTGCGGCGCACACACACAGGCATACACTCCTACATTACACACACACACACACAAGTTCTAACTTTACAAAGTGTAAGACATAGCCGATACATACTGATTTTTTCTTACATGCATAAACACGCATACATCGACATCCGCAGAGACTGACATACAGATATGGGAATAGATACCATTTTATTCTGTCTTTATAGTTATGTCTTGCTAGTTCTAAAACAGAAATGAAAACTATAAACAATCTAATGATTTTACTTATAATTATAAGGACTAGAGGTACACCAATAAATCGGCTGGGCCAATATATCGTCCGGTATGAGAATATCGCAGATATATTATTGGCGTATATGTCGGCCAATAAAAAGACATTGCAGGACAAAAATGTCAAAGTAGGTTTAGAAACAATGTCTCCAATACTTAGCTTGTCCACCAGAGAGCACTGATAAGTTCATTTTTTAACTCCAAAATGTCTGGCTCAATAGATATCGTGGTCACAACAACAACCAAGGCAGCAATTGAAGGCATTGTTCTCAAAAACGCTTATGTTACGCATTTATGACAAACATTTTGATTGGCCAATCTATCATCTGACTTTTTTTAAAGCTGCTATAATCAATATTTTTATATTAACAATAGATCAGATGATCAGTGTATGTGAAAAGTGTCGCTCATGGTGTTGATCCCACAGAGAATTATCACCCAGCTCCCCTCAGCTCCACTGGGCTTTGTTGTCTAGCAGGAGAAAGAGATTCCTGTGTACCCGCATGGCATTATTTTGTAACCTGTTTTGTGGGACCCTAATGGTGTCCAAATAATGGCCCATGGGGTTCGTGCGGCGGCCATCTAGAATTGATGTCCATGCGAGTAGAGAAAAACGCAGATTTTCATAACTCCTGCACATCATATTATATCATTTTGACACCAGAAATCAAATGGAAAGCTCGTTGGCCTGGTACAACTACCCTTTATTGGTGAAAAACAGGCAAATAAACCATTTTAGGCTCATAACAATATAACTTTTGCTATTTTGTTTTGCAGTAGTTTCCTGGAATAGCCAAATGCAACTAGTTTATTGTCTTATATCAATTGCAGGATTATTAAATGGATGGCAATCACTCTAACTGACATAGATGGCAGTCATAGAAAGCAAAACTCATCAAAACCCCGTTTCACTGATCTTCATCGTTGTCCATCTCATCATCATCACTGACGACACCAGCAGCCAACAGGTCAGTGAGAGACGGGGGCAGACCAAACCGGCTCCAAAATCCCTCCCTCTTTCTTCTCCCACCCCTGAACGCCGTCATATGGTTTAGGCCTCCAGAAGATCGGCTCATCCGCCCGCCTGTAACAGGCCACTCTATAGTTCACCTGCTGGATCTGAGGGTCTCGTCTTCTCCCACAGTCTTCTTGAGCATCTTGCTCTTCACCAGGTTGACTGATGTCTCATGTGCTCGGCTGTACATCACGCATGTGAAGCCCTCCAGCTGCTCCTGCACTTCTGGCTTCCCCTTCGACTCATCGGCCAGCTGACTGCAAAAAGACTGTTGGGATAATTGCTAACTTTGCTCTTTCCAAATCTTGCATTCTATTCAACATACACAACATGCCAAATTACCTAAAAAAATCATCCACCAAGCTCAAAGCCTTCGGAAATGTTTAGTTTTACAACCTGTCCAGCACCAAACAGCAGACAGACAAAGTTAGTGACTGAACATAGGGGAGGATTTAGCTGCTAAAGAGCCAGATATTTACCTCACGAGGGTGAATATCGGATTCACTGCTCACCCATTCATCAGGTGGCCAGTGCAGAGTCTTCATTTTAGTAGGCCTAGATTCAGTAAACATGAATCTGATTTGATTTGATGTGTTGTACGATAAACTGACTCCACACAGTTCTCAAACCTTGATTGCCTCTGGTTTATTTTATCCGATTATTTTAGTGGCTGAAGAAGAATAAGCATTTCAAGAAATTTGACAGTAGCTGAGAATTTTGTGTGATTTCTGTTTGACAATGAGGCATGAAGTTGACAAGAGCGTTTTGTCTCTCCTTTCCAGATATTGTTTTTCTTCTGATCTCTGGTCGATGGATTTATCACTGACACTACAACAATATTTTAGTAAGTCTGCTATCCATTTTCATTATTATGGCACTTTTTGTTGTCTCCTCTGACCTCAAATCCAGAATAGATATTTCATTCACTTCCTGGTCTGTTCTATTACTCAAAGAGTTTTCAGTGCAGAGTAGTAACTCTTGTAGCTTTTAGGTAAATAGGACCTATCATCAATGGATGAGCCACACCGTTGCACTGGGTGATGTGTTCCTTTATTACAATGAACATGGCCCTGTAGTTTATTTCGAGTCAATCCCATCCTGGTGCCATAATTACTCCCATAGTTACTTGTGTATTAGTCCACCACTGAAACAAATGCACTTTTTATTCCAGTTAGAGAGATGTTTGATAAAAACTACAGTATTGTTTTAGCCTTTTTAACAACAAAAATATTTATGGGACCCATTTGTGAAATAGTTTAAACTTATTAGGAACCAATGGGCGCAGAGTAGAGAAGAAGAAAATTACATAAGAAAAATGTAGCATAACCCCAGCCCTATCTTCCCTCTACTTCACAGTCTGTTCATCTCTGGTGTCTGTTTCTTCCTCCAGCGGTACGTCTGCTCTGTCGCCTGCTCCTCCCCTCATTTGGCAACTCCTCACTGGGACTTACTGTGTTCTTTCTCCAGGCTAGAAAATCGAGTGAAGCATGGGTGACTGGAGCTTTCTAGGGCGGCTGCTGGAGAACGCTCAAGAACACTCCACTGTGATTGGAAAGGTGACTGATTGACTCTTCATTATCTCGATGAATATGAAATGCTATCACATTAACTTTACCCCCTTCTTCTCACATAATCCTTCGATGGCAACAATTTAGAGTTAAGAGTGTAGAGTTATAACCGATTTCTTGGTTATACGCCGATGTCTGCTTCCATAGTATTTGAAACAGTTAGATGATGCAGATTGACCATACTGCTCTGCTTTTTCAACGATCTCATTGTAACAGGGCATGGAAAGCAGCTGAGACTTTGTCCTATTTGTCAGTGTACTGAAAGGGGGACGAGAGACACTGTGGAGGTCAGGGTAGTAGATGGGCGAGTAGTGACTCAACATCTCTTTTATGAAATGTAACCATGATCTTTCCCTAACCTTCATCAAGTATTTTAGTTGTCTAACCCAGCTGTTCCGCAACTATAGCTTATTTGCCATGACCACGATCCTTCCTTAACCATAACCATACCATAGTTGCCATGCGCAGATATTGTGGAAAGCAAGAATTTTTAAAACCTCATTGAACGTAATCTGGAGTTTTGCAGAATTGACCAATATTAACGTTCTTGTCTGGTGACAGGGTAGCAAGGCTCAGTTCAATATATTGCACCAAAATCTAATACAACGACCACATTAAGTACAGAAGTGCCTAAGATATGTGACCTTCTCCATCTGGGCTGACTGACTTTTTTTTTTAATCCTTCCATCCTTCCTCCCCAGGTGTGGCTGACCGTCCTCTTCATCTTCCGCATCTTGGTGCTGGGCGCAGCAGCTGAAGAGGTTTGGGGCGACGAGCAGTCTGACTTCACTTGTAACACGCAGCAGCCCGGTTGCGAGAACGTCTGCTACGACGAGGCCTTTCCCATCTCCCACATCCGCTTCTGGGTGCTGCAGATCATCTTTGTCTCCACGCCCACCCTCATCTACCTGGGCCATGTGCTGCACATTATCCGCATGGAGGAGAAGAGGAGGGAGAGGGAGGAGGAGCTCAGAAAGGCCGGACGGCACCAGGAGGACCATGACCCTCTCTATCACAACGGAGCCGGCGACGGAGGAGGAGGAGGAGGTGGTGGGAAGAAGGAGAAGCCGCCAATTCGTGACGAGCACGGGAAGATCCGTATCCGAGGGGCGTTATTGAGGACCTACATCTTCAACATCATCTTTAAGACTCTGTTTGAGGTGGGCTTCATCCTGGGACAGTACTTCCTCTATGGCTTCCACCTGAGGCCGCTCTATAAATGTGGCCGCTGGCCCTGCCCCAATACTGTAGACTGCTTCATCTCCAGGTTAGAGAGTAGGATTTTATTATTATTTTATGTATTTCTGTGTTTTTATTGTTTCTTATTTGTTTGTGTTTGTTCATTTGCTATTTAACACTCCACTCTGCACGGAAACTCTTTCATATTACTCTATACATCTGCTTCAGTTGAGCTTTCAATTGAACAGTCCCCCTTAGTTAGTGTTGCTATGCCTATCAAGCTTTCTGTTCCTGTAGGACACATTGGCAGTCGTGATAACGGTGGCAGATTTACCACTCGAAAGTCTTTAAAAAAAACGGGTCTCTGATTTCACACAGTAGTAGAAAAAAAGCAGGATTATTATTTCAAGCCGGCAAATGTCAATTTTGTCAAAATGGCCGTTACTAGCAAATTTCTACAGCTGTGGCTAATTGTAAGTTAAACTAACATTCGCTGTATGAGTTTGTCTCCGGCTGACTTTTTAATGTCTCCAGCTGGCTGCCCTCGATGGCTGAATGCACGATATTGTGCTAAAAGACTGTGGCTTTTGCTGCATGTCCCAGGCAAAAAGTGCTCACTAATTTATGATCTAGGTGACTTGGAAGTAAAGAAACAGCATCGTTCTTGTATTGCAGTGCTGAGCTAGTTAGGCTCAGTTAGCTGCTAATTTAATAAGGTAAAAGATAAGGAAAAATGTAAGATCAGACTGTTTCGCTCTTATGTAATGTAGCGTAGCATCCAGGACAGGTTTTCACACAATGGATGTGTTGGTTGTGAAGGGTGTTTTTTTTAATGTAACCCCAAAAACTAAAGCAGTTAGTTAATGATGTGCTTCCTGGACTTGGAAGTGACAATCTGTTCCTAGGTAGCACGCTAGTTATCCGGACATGCTAACATTTGCAGCTCATGTAAAGCTCATGCAAACAAACACACTGTTTAATCTATTCCTTACACTTTCGGGTCTTGTGTTTTTGGTTTAGGAAAGGCTTAACAAGGACTCCACCCTTAAAAATCCTGAGCTCTGTGTAAAGAAACGCAGTCATTTATTTGAACGAGGCCAGTCCATCTAAGCATTGGAGGTGACAACGCAGAGGGCTCGCTCAAAAAAATGCAGGATTGTCCAGGAGAGAAGTTTAAAACCTGGCTCAATTTTTGCCGCAACGTCATCTGGCATGATGCTGCAGTGGCCAGTTAAATACATGCGCGCACACAGTCCTGGTGCACCACTTTGTAACACGAACACTGTATTTCTACTTTTTACCTCGCGATCGTCGCAACGAAGTAGTTGCCGTCGTCCTAATAGTATAAACCGTTGTGCAGTGTTTTGGTGCGTTATAAGCCTTTAAACACATTAATCTGCACCTCCAACTGGACTTCCAGTATTGTATTTCATTGCCTCACTGGTACTTTAAACATCATGCACCCACCAACACAGCCGCGTGTGCTGTTTTAACGCAGGGCTGTTTTTGATTGGAATGCCCGCTTACTACTGCCCCATGCACAGTGAAACAGCGAAATCCAAAGTTTGACAGGCTGTCTGTGCCTTGTTACGGTTGCCAAGCTTTTTTTTGTATGTATTTCCTTTGTTATACTATTTCTTAACACATTTTCTACGAATACACTTGTTTTCATTTGTGAATTAAATCAGTTTTTGTTCTTCTGTTGTCGCAGGCCCACTGAAAAGACAATCTTCATCATCTTCATGCTGGTGGTTGCCTGTGTCTCTCTGGTCCTCAACCTGCTGGAGATCTATCACCTGGGCTGGAAGAAAGTCAAGCAGGGGGTCACCAATGAGTTTGTACCCGACAGTGAGTCGCTGCAGCTGGGTGCAGATGAGCCTGGAGACGCAGAGACGATTCCCGAGCAGACCTCTCCGTCAGTGCTCGACTGTTTGCCAGTGTATGCCAGCGTGAACGTGGTGGGGCTCGGAGCCACAGGAGGAGGAGCCTACAGTCCAACTGAGGCCTTAAACCCTAACACCGCCTCTGTGCCCGTCAGACTCAAGATGGACGGCACAGCGTTCCAACCAGACGACTTCCTGTTGGAGGCCCTGCCCCCTTCTTTTTATGGCAGCGGTGAGAAAGTGAGTGTCGGGGGTCACGGGCAGCTGACGGCAATGGAGCAGAACTGGAGCAACATGGCGCTGGAGCTCCACAATCTGGATGGGAGAAACTCCTCCCCCTCCTCCCCTCCTCCTCTTCCCTCTCCTCCCCCCTCCACCTCCTCCTCAACCCACGAGGAGAAAGCCCCACCCCTCCCACCAGGGGAGCAGCACTCCACGTTTCCTACACTTCCTCGTCACACCCCTCTTTACCCCCTCACACCGGAGGAAGAGGCGGTGGATGAGGAAAACACTGTCGCCACAGCACCTTGTATGGTCCCGCGTGACGACTTCACCGTAGTTACCAGGGCGGAGATGCATCAGCCTCCTGCTGCTGCTGCTGCTGCGACAGACATCCGCAAGCCAAGTCGGGCCAGCAAGATCGGCAGCGTCCGAGCTCGCCCTGATGACCTGGCAGTGTAGCTAAAACAAACACACACACTCACTCACACGTCTACACGACCATGCAAACATGCTGTGTACCTGCTGTGTCACATAGAAAACCTACATCATTTTTTTCACATATGCACAACAGCAAAGAACCACACACAGGTAAGACCTCCAGCAAAAGACATGCCTGCAAGGAAGACATGCAAAACACGTTACCACATACATTCAGCTGGAGATGGCTGCTTGTTTTAAACTCAGAATTATGAACCAGAAGTAGCGATAGAAAGTTTGGCCAGATTACACTGATGGCATCATGCTGATCCCCCACCTACATATTAGTAACACATCAACTTGTAAGATAACAGCTCATACAGGCCTTGGAGAAATCTCCTAGTAATGAAGTGGATGATATTTGATTTCAAACTGAGGGGCCTCTATGATATAATAATAATATAGCCATATTTTTGAGCTTTGGAGTGAGCCAGGCTAGCTGTCTCCCCCAGCCTCTTGTCTTTATGCTAAGCTAAGCTAATCAACTTGTGGCAATAGCTCCATGTTTTATGCACAAGCCAACATGGCTGCCACTTACTGTTCTGGCCATACTCTCACTTTTCTTTGGAGAGGTTGGACAGTGGAGGTATACAGACCCATGAAATGGGATTACAAACATACACACCTGTATACACATATTTACACACACACACACACACACCCCTACAGTGTGTGTGTGTGTGTGTGTGTGTGTGTGTATATATATATACACGCAGCACAGACACAAATAAGGAAAGGTTATAGTGATGATGATGATGATGATGATAATTGGACTAACTAATAAGTTTGGGAGCGTAGAGGCAGCAATACTATATTCTTTTATTTTCATCTTACTTTCATTTCTTTGCCGGGAGACATCAGAGGAGAGGTTTGCACTTTTGTTTCTTTATTTTTCTTTTTCTTTTTCTTGTGACGTGATGATGGAGCTGAACAAGTCTGTGTGTCGTGTTGGACCTGTCCGTCTGTGTGTACTGCTCTCAGCCAGCCTGTAGTTTCAATGAAGAGAGGGATGCACTGACGTTAAGACAGAGCAGATGACTAGAGGAACGCGATAAAGCAGTCCCACCCTGAGACATAGTCCTTAGGCTTCACAGGCTGTCTGCGTGTGTTTAGGTACTTTAATCTTGTTTCAGCGTTTACAAGATGACATCTCTGCAGTTACATCAGGGTAAACTATATAAAGTATATAAATATGTAAATATATAAGGATTAATAGTATCGATATGCACCACAGGATGTTATACAGAACTACCTACATTTTTAAAAGAAAGTTTCTGGTCAAGATGCAATTTATAGTAATTTTTACCTAGAAAATCAAAAATCAAAAGTGCTTAAGCGTTTTCTGACATTGGTCCCACAGGTCACTTTATGCAAAGATCCAATGTTAGAAGAGTTGAGGCAATTTTCTAAGAGAATACACAATCAAGGGCTTACAGTACATTTCAATGAGTTCTTTATTGAGCAATTTTAAGCTTTGCAGCTTGAACAGAGCATAAAAATCAGTACACCTTTCTGATGCTTGTGTTTGCAGTGTGTTACAGAACTGTCGAGTTCCCCCTAACTGTTCTGTATAGGAGGACTCTTAAGTTAATTTTCTAGACTAGCTGTAGATTATACAGTAGCTTTTAGATTTTTTTGAAAAAAACAAAGCAATATGATCTAAAACAGTAATCACTTTTATTTCTCTGTCAGTTCTTAACAGGCATCCCACATAGGAATTTTTCCTCTTCTTCTCATTAATTCCTGCCAAAAAACCCCCCAAAACATATAAGTTCATATAACTTCCCAACAGTTTTAATTTACCAAATCAAATTCTTGCTGTTTCACCAAAAACAACATTCATGAATAAAGAATGTGTCCCAGTAACAAGTCACCAAAGGAGAGTGGTTTGGCGCAAACAGCGTTTTGGGTTTGTACATCTTTGTGTTTCTCTCTGAGCAGAATATTAGTTGATTATACTTAAGATACTTGACGAATACTAGAAAAAGCGCTAGATTATATGACATGTGCCTGAATTAGCATTTGAATACCATAACTAAAATAAGCAAAGAAAAGTCTGATTCCATATGTTTACATTTCGATATAAACAAAATGTTGTTTCTGTAGTTTGATCAAATAATCTTGGTCCACTTTTTCAGGAGCTTTCAACCACATCTCACGCCGTTCATTGTGATTGCAGCTTTGTCCAGGTCTGGTAAAAAGTTTTACCATCAGGTTAAATAACCCATGACACTGTCCTGGGTTCATTCTCCTAAAAACAGGCCTGGTATCCTCAATGGTTTGAATAATTACATTGTTAAAGGAATAGTTTGATATTTAAATTTGGCTGTCGGTCAGGGTCAGGCTTGCTTCATATTTAATGGACAGACATGAGAGCGGTATCAACCTTCTCATGTAACGCTCGTCAAGAAAGCAAATAAGCATATTTCCAAAAATGGCAAACTATTCCTTCAACATATCCGTTTGATTGTTTAGGTACCCCAAAAGATTTTGTTTAGAAAGGTCATGGCTTGTCAATGAAGTCCATTCAAAGAGGTTGCAATTCAAGTGTTGCAGTGGCTAATTGTAATAAACAGCAGACTTGATATAAGCTGACACAACAACTCTGTCACTCTGTCACTGTTGCAGAGTGCAGCAACATGTGCAAAGTTTCATACATCAGCTTTTGGCATTAAGCAAGCAATTAACAGGTCCAGGCTACAGACTATATTAATTGTTGCATTCCAATCCGGTGTTCCAGTTCCAGGGACACGCATTGTGGCATTGTCATGGCTTCGTCAGAGCCACCGTTAACGGCATTTGTTCCACCTGTGCTTTCAGACAAAATGTCTGCCGTGAAAGAAATTCTGTTACATTTGATCCCAGTGTGCTCTTCCCTACAGTTGTGCCATCGATGCTACACTATGATTTGAATATGAACATAAAGTTTGCGATTAAGGCTTCATTTACAGCAAAAATTGCTGAAACTTGACTTGGGAACTGAGCTTTGGCTGGGCAGGGCCTTTGGCAGGAGAGATCGATGGCATGTCAAGGTGCACATTTAGAACTCTGAGTTAGAATATTTCTGATTTCCAGCTTGTTATGAATGCAACAGCTTAACTTGTATCACCCAAATGAAACATGAGGTGACAAATGAGAGGCAACATGCAGGCACTTACATTTTGGTACATTTGGAAACATATTTTCTAAAGACAGGATGATCCATAGACTGAATCTATGCTGTTTGCTGGCTCTGTCAAATGTTTACATGTCTCTGATCAAACGTAGCTGCCAATATACAACTTCAGCACACTATGACAGCTGAAGCACTTGATCTATTTTTAGACAAAAAGTTATTATCTGTGATGTGTAAGATTTAACCAAAGATATTTGTGCCAAAAATATCGCAAATCATAATGGATTTTTAAAGAGCTTTGCTTGGGAACCTCGCCCCTAAAAGTCATGCCTCCACCACAAGATCAGTTTAATAACCCTTTCATGACTCTGGGAAATAAGAGAATTCCACTAAAACCAACACATTATGTTGAACTTTGTCTCTAAAAGATTGTTGAAACAAGGTTCATTTTACTTATTTCTATTGCTGAAATGTTTTTCATAACCTTGTTGTTCCAAGCTGTTCTTACTACCTTTGATATGTAGATACAGATTTGCACAGTTAGATAGTTATAGACCACTGTAATGAGGATATGAATATATTATAAATAGAAAAGAAAAAGGGTTTCCTTGGAGGAGGGATATTAACATATTTTTGTTTATTTATGGAAATAACACTTATCAAATTAGACTTGGAATGGGCAAGAAATGGATTGTGATGTTACTTTTCTGTCCTGAATATGAATTGAGAGACCTTTGGCTACTTCAACTTTTACACCATGGATGTGCCTTGAATCAAAAATCCTGCGATGGTGTGATGGGATTTTCATGGCTCCCCCTACCAGCAGGGACACGGAATCCCATGTGTTAAAAATGAAGAACCCCTGCTATTACTCCCGTTGTAAAATGACTGTCTTTGAAGAGAAGTGCCTTGCGTCTGAACCTTTTGTTAAAGAACATGTTGATGTAAATGTTTATTTACCTCAGATGTTTACAGAACTGTTACTGAATAAACTTTTTGTACCATACCTGTTTTCTGTCGGATAGCGTTTTCCTTTTGGGTGATTTCTTTTCCATTCGGGGTCCAGAAACCAAAACCACTTCATCAGATATCCATCCTCAAACTGAATTTGCAAAAACAAGTGACATAATTGGCCGTTGTGTATTCACCTCTCCCAAACAGCAATTGCCCAATCATATCTTAGCAACAGTATCTAGGCATGGCAGGCATGGCAGGCCTGCCAAGCTTTGGATTGTTTCACTTGCTGAAGCAGAGAACGTGTATCAAAACTGTTTGAAGGGTC
The DNA here is from genome assembly GCA_011952105.1 of Coreoperca whiteheadi. NCBI lineage: Eukaryota > Metazoa > Chordata > Actinopteri > Centrarchiformes > Sinipercidae > Coreoperca > Coreoperca whiteheadi. Next base: position 12,660,947 of record CM022483.1, read on the forward strand.
ATGTCTTCTTTTAGTCTTTCTAAAACCAATAGCAAAATTGTGAGGACTGGATGAAACAGTGTGTTTGTCTGCTAAAGCAAAGTAAACCACAAACATTAGCATGGCTGGCTAACTAGCATAGCTAAAAAACATATGTAAAGTAACGTGGTTTCCAAGAGTTAGCATGTCATTAACTTACTGAATTATTATGTGGGGTTTGCAAGTTATGTTTAACAAAATTCAAGACTGGACACCAGTTCCAAATGCTACTAAGCGAATCAGTTTTGAGTGATAGTGGCTCTGCCGTGTTCTGGATTGGATTGGCCATCGTTTACCTGAGTGGCCAAACTCACCAGTAAGTCCTCTAATTTCATGTAAAAATGGAACATTTAAAAATACAAATAATAAACCCTAAATCTAACCTCCTTTGTTGCATGTACAAGAAATAAGCGCCATATCATGTCGTTTACACGATCATTTTTAATGCAATAAAAAATATTCATGTCGTGATAATGGCGATATCCCGACGTGTTGACCTAATGACGTCATATCATTACCCACAGCAACGAGAAGCATGGCTGAAAGCGAAAGTAACATTGGAACGTGTAGCACGGGGGGTGGGGATGGGGGTACATCAGTACTGTGGAGGTGGTTTGGTTACAAAAGATAAAACTTATTTCACCACCTCAAGCAAAAGCACTTGGCTGAGTATGAGGAGAGACAAAAAACCCGCGAGGAGAGCTCAACAGCTATTGTGAGTTCTAAGCCAAAATACTTTTCAGGTTTTTGTCATATTGTCAAGAATATCATTATCGCAGAAATACCCCGGAATATTGTAATATTATTTTAGGGCCACATCACCCACCTCTACTCAGAAACCAACAATTTCCGAAGGCGTTTTCAATTAATGCCATTTGTTTTTGTTAATTAGCTTGCAGGCCAACTAGAGCTGATAAAATCTGCCTGCGACAGCAGCGTTGCCAGATTTGTAATATAGATGCCAGATTTATAATTAGTACTTTTATCCTTCTTGAAGGCTATGTTGATCATGACGCATGAGGCGTTTTGTTTTCCAGGCTCCTCCACTCGACGCTGAACAGAGTTTTCACAAGAGAAGATAATGTCTTTGGCTAAACGTCTTGTGACTTCATTTTGTAATATGAGGCTATTACAAACCTGTCAGACTGATGAACCTACGTCCACATCCCCTCCCACGCATCATAGCTACGTTGGCCTGCTTAAAAAAACAACCAGATGTGGGTACATTTGTAGGTGTGTCAAAAAGCTGTTTAAATAAGTGTTTTGTAAAATGACACATTTACACTCATTCTCCTGGTTATGACTCCCATACAATAATCTTCCTAGAAATACGATACATTTAAGCCTCTGGTACGATAATTTAATATTTCCTATCTGGCAACACAGAGCAACAGTCAGCTGGCAAAATAGATGGTCATCAGCTAGACAGGAGAACACCAATTTTGTCTATTTTTTTTAATTTTGTATGAAATCAAGGACTCATGATTTAACAAATTGATTTTAAAAATTTGAATTTCAAGTGTTCATTGTGGTGTGCTAGTGGGGACAAAATACAAAAGAGGGCCTAAACATGGTGATGTTTGCCAGTTTATTCAACATTAGTTCCTCCTTAAACATAGTGAAAACTAATCGTGTTGAAATTTGCTGTAGCTGTTCATGGTCCCCAGAGAATGAATGTTTTTGGTGACCCTGTCAAAAATATCCACTTGTTGATGAGAAATATTTAAATCTAATACGCAGATTGGAATTAAAATGATGCCGCTTTTTTAGAAGCATTTAGAATCTGACCTCACTACTTCCTGAGATCCAGATGCCAGTAAAATGAATCTCTGGCTGACAAAAATAACTAATGGTGACCAGAAACACAAGCTAGTATCTTCTGGGAATGAACAATTAAACATCTTCGCATGTATTTTCTTTTTTGTTTTTGATTGACCTCAAACTTTTTCCTTACCGGCCACCATACACACTTTACGTCAGTGATATTACCTGGAAATAACATTTTAAACATGCTGCTGATTGGCTTTTTTTTTTTCATAACACCAAATGACATGAAATAAATAAAAGAATGAATGTTAATTATTTTAGCATTATTCGAGGTCCACTTATTAATATTACTTGATAGCTGGTAGCGCTGTGTGTGTGTGTGTGTGTGTGTGTGTGTGCGAGCAATGAAAACAGTCCATACTGTCTGTATGTATGTATGTGCGGTGGTGTTTCCATGTTCACATGCATGTGTGTTCCTGTGTGTGTGTGTGTGTGTGTGTGTGCATGTGTGTGTGTGTGTGTCCGTCCTCATGGCCTCACCCATTAAGCTGTGCTGAGGCCAGCACTTCCTTTATGCTTGCTGAAAGTCCCAGGGATTTTGGCTGAACAAAAACCTCTCCAGGGAGTGAAAAGGCCTTGAATGCCTGCTAATGCCGCCCCGACCTCTGGACCCTTGCAGGCTGCTGCGTACGTGTCCATATGGTCCAATGTGAGCATGGATCGTTTGTGAACAAACTGTATATTGTAATAATGACTGGAAAAAAAACACAATTTTTTAGACATCTCGGCCATAGGCGTTTTGACTTTTGGATGGTGGAAATGGAAAACTTGACTTTTTATGCAGAGAATATTACAAAAAATAACATCACTATAACTTACAATTCAATTGAGAATAAGAATTAAATTGATTTGGAACAGGATATTAAGAACCAGCACACTGACAGGCATGCAGATGAAAGCCATTCGAAAGCTAACAATAAAGCGATATACCACACGGCCTAGGGCTAAATATCATATTAGCCTCATTCCTGAACGCTTGGTTGGTTTACAAAAAAAAAAATTCTAAATAGCAGTCAAAATAAGCTACCAGTAACAGTCCCATTCATCAAATACAAACATGGGAATGTTTGACTATAGTTTGTTGGTGAGAACGTGAAGAAATGTTCTGTTTTTATTGGGAGCAAATCTGTCTGTGATTCTGTTGTGGCTCAGCTGGACAAATGCGCTGCGCTACTGCTTGCAAGGTCAACCTTGATCTCCGAAGGAAACATGTCTGTGTCAAATTGGTTGTTCACGGTTCTGATTCGGCCTCTACCTTGCAAGATATAAAGTCACAGAAATGTCTTTAAATAGAGGCCAGCGATGTAGAGCTTCACACCTGCCTGGAGACCTTTTACTGAGCTTGCATCTGCACCTGCAACTTGCTGATAAAAATCATTAAAAAACGCAGTACAGGAGGGTAACAGCAACTCCCCTCTATGTTGTTCTGAACTGTCAAACTTTGTGGCTGAATGCAAAGTTGTCTGCAACAATCTCTTCTGTTTGTGGGGTATATTGCTTCTGAAATGATTTCTGCTTGTATACCCGTGATCTCGGTAAACTCCATTTTGAAAAGACACAAGTAAATGGAGAAAAGATATTCACCAATTTGCCTAGATGGAGGGAAATACTACAAATAAAACACACAAAAAGACAAATGCTACAATATGCACACAACTTGCTTGCGTGTGTAAATGATGTTATTTGCACAGCGTCGTGCTGTCCACCGGCTCTCTAAATGGTAGGGGGGGAAATGAATATGAGATACATCTCCCATGTATAGGGTCGGGTTAAGGGCTCAATTTTATAGCCCTATTTTTTACACTAGAGCGCTTAAGCTAACCAGGCACATTCATTTGTACAGTGGGTCCTCTAGTGGCCAAACTCTGACATTACTTAACAAGTTCCCTCTGGATTTAGCTCTTAAGAAATTGTTTCAATAAGTTTCACTTCTCAAAACTCAAAGTACATAAACCAATAAATATGGACTTTTGTATTACCATGAAACTGTTTTCATGATAGTCACTAAAATGAAGAAATTAACACTCCAGTGAGCAGTTTCATAATTTTTATTCACCAAACAAGTCAGACTTGACTATGATGTCAGTCGTTTTCTGTTACTGTGGTTAACATCTTTCATCTGGTCTGAATCACTGTGTGCATGAGTGGAGAGAAAAGCTGGTGTTTGATGCTAATGCTTTCTCTCTGTATTGTCTGAGGACGTTTATAAGACTGTGAAATATTCTCTCGTTCCCTGATTCCTAATCCTCACATCCCATCATGGCTGAGGTGACATTTTGAGGCAGAGGGGCGATTCTGCTCAAAGCCAGTGTCAAGGCGCTTTCATAGTGGTAATACTGCGAGCCCTTGAACACATTAACTCCCTCCGGTCCGCACAGAGCAGCATCGATGTCGGACAAGGGCAAGGGCAGGTCTCGGGTCACGACCCTGGGCGTGGCGGATAGGTCGACATCGCGAATGCTCTCTCCTGTTGGAAGAAATATGTGTGTGAGGATGTTTGTTAATTGCTTGTGCGCAAACATGCATTTCAAGAGATTTGCTAATATTCAAAACAAGTTCAATTCAAACATTCACCAACAAAGGAGAACTAAGCACTCTGTAACCTTACCTTGGATTATATGAACTGTGTGTTCATCAGGACAGAGAAAAGCAGCGTCCACATGTCCTTCAATGCCGAGCTCCTCCTTCAGGGTTTTAGGGTAGCCTTCAGCCAGGGTGAAGCGAGTAGCTGCTTTATAGATGTAAACCTGATCATCCTGCAGGTGTTTGAGGGATTTTAGTTTTAACTTCAACACAGATAGATAGATAGCTAGATAGATAGATAGATAGCATGCAGGACATTCCCCTTTCTATCTAAGTGTCCTGTATCTGCAACCACAGTGAAGTAGGGTGAAAAATGGGTGGAGGTTTCTGATGAAAGCAGGTTTACCTTAATCATGTAGATTTTGTCAGTGTAGGAAAAGACAGCGTCCACCCCGCCGGTCACCTCCTTCCACACCTTGGTGATTGGGAAGGCGTGAAGGCCATCACGATGGGTGTCCAGACGCATGTAGATGCTGCCTGAGCACATTGAATTGTAGTCTTAGTGAAAGCTTCACAGCAAGCTCGGAAGAAAATACCAAAGGAAATAAAATCCAAAGGAATAGTTTGACATATTTGGGAGATATGCTTATTCGCTTTCGTGGGGCGAGTTAGATGAGAAGATCGATATCACGCTCACATATAGATGAGTGACAAATGAAAGGAAAAACCACAGTGAAGTGTCTTAGTCAGGGCACCACGAGCCTCCAAAACAGCGTCAGTGCTCCTTGTCAAGTCTGTGGATGAACACCATTCCTGATGAACACCAAGATATTCCCTCATTTACGTATGCAACCTTTTATTTAATCATCTCATTGAGATCAAGATTTCCTCTGCAAGAGAGACCTGATTACAGCAGATAGAAAGAAAAACTAACGTAGCCTGGCATAACAAAAGCACATATGGCATCACAAACAGTCCATCACTAAAAAGATTTGAAGTTGAAAGTTTATATTATATCATTTAGTCTTAGCTGTTCTTCCATCTTAAATATAGACTGTAAAGGCTGTAGCATTTTCACACTCACCAAACCATTCAGTGCGGTTCAATTCCGGCCCTGGCCTATTGCTGCGCTTCGTCCCCTCTGTCTCATCCATGTCTTTCCTGTCTCTCCCCGCCTGTGACTATCTTAATAAAGAAATCCCCCAAAAAAATCTTATAAACAATGGGAAGCCTGAGCTAGCATGCAATTAGCTTAGCCAAGCATAAAGCCTCGAAGCAGCTAGCCGGGCCCTTGCCAAAGTTAAAAAAATACTTCTAACAGTACCTCTAAGCTCACTAATTAACACGTTTGTTTAATTTGTACAAAAACTAAGACGTAACAAGACAAGACAAGAGTCTACGGCCATGCTAGCGCCTCTGTGAGGCTGTAGCCTACTTAGGCACAGTGGTGCTTTGAGCTAAGTGCTACGGTCAACATGCTAACATGCTCATAATGACAATGCTAAGTTTCTGAAATTGCTGCTGTTTCTTCCTGTTTCCAGTCTTTATGCTAGGCTAAGCTAATCGCCTCCTGGCTCTAGCTTCATATTTCATCCATCCAAGTCTCAGCAAGGAAACAAATAGCCTACTGTATTTCCCAAAATGTTGAACTATTCCTTTAAAGACTACTATCTTAGTTTATTTGACTTACCTGCAAAGAAATACATTTTGCCTGCATCATCAGTGGTGGCAGCATCGATTTTGACCTCACTACATTTAAGGACTTTATAATGACCTCCATGACCTGCAGTCAAATACAGAACATTACACATTTACCGGAAATAAATACGTTTTTCAAAATAGATCAGTTTATATTTCTTGTACAAAATAATGCAATCTAAAGATCTGACCCAAATTGGACTGTTCTTGTCCCGATGAACTCACCAAAGTTGGGGCACTTCATGAAGTAACTGCGGGCATCTTTTGGGTAGAGACCGCTCACCTCTCCGGTTTGCGGGTTGAACCTGGTGAAGAGGTGTCCATGGAAACAGTAGTGGTGCTCCAGCCAGCGTAAAGCAGAGGTGCAGACAGGCAGGTGGGACCATGTCTTGGTCTTCACTGTCTTTGTGGCAATACCATAAACATGCACATCATGTCCTATGGGGGGAAATGATTAGTTTGAGAAAATGGTTGCCAATTATTTCCACCATATGGCCATTTATTTACAGTAGGCTAATTATATTATAGTTCACTGGACAATAAATGATTCGCATATGACGAACCTGCAATTGATATGCTTAAATTTAAAAAAATATAAAAATATAAACAATTCAGCCAGTATTTGCTGGACAACCTGTTTGATATACTCTATGCATGCTGTATTAGGACAATTCGGATTAATTACATTTGACTTATAGGCTTAAATTCCTGCAATTTGTGTGTGAAACAACAACTACTGCTTTAAAACATCATGATAAAATACAGCAAATTTCCTCCATTAAGGGGCAGCATTATCTTGATAATACTGAGATAATTCATCTCTCTTTATCTCATTCCATTATTTCTTCCTTTTATTTTAACATTATTTTACAGCTTGAGTCAGTGAGATGAATGGTTTTGCAGTGAACGCCAACATACCCTTGAAGAAAAGAACAGAGTCGGTAACACACTCTCCTTTGGGACACTCCACAGCAGCATCCAGGTGGGTAGGGACTCCTGGGAAGTCCTCCTGGATCTCTTTTGGATACCCGTCTTCCAGAGTGTGGTTATAATAGCTGAACACCTTGTCATCCTGGAGATCACATCAGAAAAAGTAGAGATCAGTGGCAGATATTGCTCCACTTCCTGAAATGAATTTTTAACAGAATTATATCGTAAATGAAAGCTTCTTTGGATCATACCAGGAAGAAATAGATGTGATCATGATTGTCTGGGTTCTCTGTGTTGTGCATGCGGAAGGCAGCGTCAACATGGCCGATGAGAGGGATGTCATCCAGCTCCTTGAAGGACTCATTGGAGAGCTGAGCTGGACCATGGAAACCCTTCCACAAGTGGGCACCTGAAGGGAAAACACCAGTGGGTTTTCACTACACTGCAATGAATATATATTCAGTTTTTAAAAAATATAAACTGAATCTTAAATAATCCCACAAGAAAATAAAGTCCACCATGCAATCATTCTAAATGAAAAAAAAAAAGATTTGTGTCATTTTATATGGATGCTTGGCTTCAAAGTAAAGAAAATTGAGATGATTAGGATATTGCCAAGCCTCATGTAAATGTTTCTAAAAAATGTTCCAAACCTTTGAAGAAGAAAGTGTTTCCTTTCTCATCAGGAGTGATGGCATCAAACTCAATACCTTCACACCGGTCTGGCAGAGCAGCTCCATCTTTATTTCAGATATATATATATATTATACATCTATATATATGTATGAAAAAATTATAAATACAGAAAATGTTGTCATTAGACATGTATTTTACTATGTAACAGACACATTATGGACAAACCAGTAAGAAAGCAGGGTCATATTTGAATGTTTATCAAAAACCCACCGTCTACTGTTGCATCTTGTGGGTGCCTGTGGATGATAAAAAAAAAAGATCCTTAAGCAATTTGAGGGTTATGGGGGGATGTCATCCCTCTTTTCAGCAAAATGACCAACAGGCATCGCCCTTGTTATCCTGCCATCCCCCTTCTCCATCCCCATCAGAGAGTGCGCAGGGTCGGCGGAGTGTTAGTCTGCCTGACTCCTTGATCCTTTGTCTAACTTTGTGCAAGTTAGAATCTATGGACCCGACCTTGGCTCTGAAATAACAGTAGCCCAACTGTGCCGTGTGTATTTAAATGTAAATGACACAAATACATACGAAGAGAATATAATGAAAATATTAACGCTGGGTGTTGCACGCGCTCCTCAGGGCTCGTACCAAGTTGACTGACTCTGCGTAGCCATGGTAACGCAGCGGGCGGCATTGTGGGTAACGCTGGGACAACGTGAGTAAGCTAACGTTAACGTTAACGTTAGTTAGTGCGGCAAATAAATCGATTTGGCAGCCTATTTTGCTGAAACAACTGAGAGTCAAGTTACACAAATGGCTCCTAAAAGAGCATTCAGGAGTGGCTCTGAAGGGCGGAAGATGAGCAAATTGGAGATGGAAAAAAGAACACGGGACAGAGGTTTGTGATGTGAATCTGACGCTCGTTTTTCCTGCAACATTGAAGTTGTGTTGAACGAAATCGAATTAAACAGAACACAGGTTCATTTTAACCTGGCTGGCTAGAAGCAATAAATGCATTTGAGTATTTAACGTTAGATACTGATTCTAAAAGGTTTTTCATTAGTACATGCTTTCTTTTTTCCCACCGCTTGCTAGCGTTAGCTAACCCGAGTAGGATTTTAAGCATCGATTAACCTCCTTGTTTGGAAGGTTAGCTTGTCTTGTTACCTAACGTTACCAATATTTACTTGCAACATTAAAGTCGTGTTTTCGAACAAATCAAACTGAACATAGCCCCAATAACTCTAACCTGCCAAGCTGGCTAGAAAGTCCTGAATGTATTGTTCGTTTTAGCTGACACGTTTTTCATTAGAACATGCTTGGTTTCTTCTTATTTGCCTTCTAGTTATGTTAAATGGCATTTTGTAGATCAGGTCTGGACATATCTGGAGGACTGGATCATTTGCAGATTTGGATAAAATCGCCCTTGTTGTGTGTTTAATAAATAGGCCTGGAAGATACATATAACATACCTATGTAATGTCTTCCAGACTGTATTTAAAAAACAATAATAATCTAACATATGATCTTTTCAGGGGCGTTGTTGACACATTTTGGAGCGACCTCCGCTGCCCCGGGACCCTCGCCCTCGTCAGCTGACATGGCTGCAACTGAGAGTTCTGGGACATCTACGGCCTCCTCTGACGGGACTGCAGCTGCAGAGGTCATAACAGAGGTACCACAGCCTTCTACATCCTCCTCTGACCTGGCTGTATCCGCAGATACAAGAATTAGGCTAGGGCTTTATGATAATCCTGCAGTACTGTTATAAAGTAGCCTTAGAGAAGCCATACCGGTTCAGGCAGATGCGGGTCTCTCTTAGCCTACGCTCTCTCCCGCAGAGGAGCACAACAGCAGAAGGGAAGGAAAGACGGCCGCAGCATGACAGAGGCCAGCTCACAAATGAACAGAGCTTGGAGAAAAAGTGCTTCATGAATGCTCAAGCTTTTATTCTTTGCTGTTCTCACTTGTTATTTTTCAAATACAACACATCTTTGTGCTGCAAATTGAGCATTTGACAACATAATGTAATAATTATACATTATTTCAGAGATTAGTAAATGCTCCTAAAAATCAGTTCAAGGCTCATAAAATAGGCTGGCAGCTGAAAAAAAGGCACAAGGCAACCCATCACCCATCTGCCCCCTCCCTCTTTCCCTTTGTGTATGTGTGTGTGGGGGGCTTCCATTGGGCCCTCCCCCCTGTTAGAAATGAACAAATCATTTCCAAAAATCCTTGAGTCTTGATGACAGGGGATCAGTCAGTGACACACCACCAAGATAATATGATGACTTTGCACTCCTGTATTTGTTCAATTGACCCAACCGGTACACTTTGTGAACTAGCAAATAGAGTTCTGAAATGAATAAACAGCGACTTGAGCATATCTGCTGCACTGGTTTAACTGATACAGAGGGTGGACAAAATAACGGGAACATCTAGCAGTTAAATTAATCCAATGCAACAAAAACAAAGTGCAGCCTCAAACATGACCATAGAGTTGACTCATCAGGAAAGGTTTTCAGGGTTGTTGTATTGGTTTGCATTATATTATAAGATTTCAGTAATTTTCTACCCCCTGTCTTTATGGATATATGCTCAGGTATTGCTATACTACAGAATATATAAGAAACTTGAAATTGAATCATATCACATATCAAGCACAGGTCATATGTTTTGGATTTTAGCCCAAATTAAACTGCACACACATAGCTCTGTCTTTTCAGCTGTTGGAAATACAGTTGTTAAAACTCTTGAAACATGCACACTATGTCAGCAGTGAAGGATCTTTGGATCAGGATATTAGGACTAGCACGCCCAAAGCTGAAAGACCTATCTTGAATGTTAATTCATTACAAGAGAGAGGAATTCAATAATACTCACGCAGGCGCTCCATTAGTGAGGGTAATTGCTAAGCAAAGAAACAGAGTTTTGGTGAACAGCTCCATGCTGTGCAGTCCTGATGAAGTCGTGATGTGGACTCTCGCTGTGGAGCAGAGTTGTAACTGTGCAGGAGCTGAACCTGCACTTTTATACTGAAATGTGTGGAAACTGTGTGCGTGTGTGTGTGTTTGCATAGACAAGGTTTACAAAATTTTGTTGTTGCAAAATGAGGCTTTGTCATGACCATTTACGATCAAACGACGCATCACAACTTACTCATTTAGTGATGTCTTTATTTTCATACTGTCGGTATTTGCCTTGAAGCACAATACCTTGGTGTAATTTGTCTCCTTCAAGAGCTGACACTGACAGAGATCTGCTCACGTGGTTTAAGCCTAAACCCTGTGTAACCCAAGTCTGGGATCTTGATAGTTGTTCATCAAAACTCATAGTGCTTGAAGAAATCTACTTGGAGAGAAGGTAAAAAGGAGAAGCTTTACTTTGTAGATTTCATGAAATTATTGATGCGTGGTTCACAGCCACTCAATTTTCTTACCAGCCACTTTCTTAACCGGTGTTCTGTCGAGATGTGCTTATCTTATCGAAATACCCTACAAAGATATTATAGTAGTTTCAAAATATGCTCCCCAAATTCTAAAAGTACATCTACCCTTGTTTGTAATTAAAAAAAATAAATAAATAAAGACGTCATAATACTGTGAGAGTTATACATTTTTGGGCTATACACAACTTGAAATGGAAACACATAAGGGAACATAAATTGTCAAAACAATGGCAGTCTATAGCTGAGCATGGTTAAATTGTGGCTCGTTTCGAAGGTTATGTAACCGCTGTTCCTACGGTGGAAAGTTTACATACATTTGTCAACTATAACTGACCAGACGATGTAAGACTGAATGAATACTTTTATCATGTTGAAAATATTACCCAGCAGTCAGCCAAACATCCAGCTAAGTAGAATTGGGTGATACTGTGCATGTAGTAAGCTGTAATTAGCGGGGAACCATTGGAAACATCCGTTCTGAGGAAATGTTGCAGTACATGCAGAGGTCAAGCTCATCTAATAGGCTAGGCTATGAACACAGAGCAACCGGTAAGCAGGCTTTCACATTCTTGCAGGCGTTGTGGACACAGTACAATCTGGCCAGGTTTAACAGGCTGGCTTTGTAATGTTTCTTTGCAAGTGTCTCTACTAGTTAACGTTAGCTAGCTACAAACTGCCGCTCAAAGGCTACGGGCAAATTTGAAGGTGGATATTTTTGTGTGTGCATGTTACTCAATGCAGGAGTTGACGTCCGGAATCAATCAGCACACCTTAAATTTAAACCCCTGCAATGAAACGCCACATTGTTTTTCTGTGTCTCATGTTAAAGTGTCCGAGTGAAACAAGCAGACTTGTGATTCACTCTGTGTTGCGAAATGTCAGAAATGGCTCTGTTATGCCATTTTTATTTACCTGCCACCGTGGTAAAGTGGCAGTAGGTTGAGCAAAGTCACCTGCCACTACACAAAATCACCCGCATTTGGCAGGTAGTGGGTGCTAATTTCCAACCTTGCATTTTACCATTTCTAACTGTGTTTGATAATTACATGGTCTTCAAATCAGGATCAGTATGCTCCCTTTGTTCCAATTTTTTATTTGGTGGTGCCAGTTTTGTGCACACATTGTCATCAGAGAAATCCAAAAGCTAATGAACAGCCTTTGACGTTGCGTGTAAGGTGTGGTTAGACAATAGCCCCAGTAACAACAATATCATGCAGAAGTAGATGTAAATCAAAGTTTAATTATATTTACTCAGACAAATTGACAGTACAAAAATCATTAAGCCCCTCCGAAGCTTAACTAAACTGTTTTTTTCTGCTGAAAACACTATACTATAGATTAATTACACTGAGAGTTCTAAAATGTGTCTTGATTATTGATTAATTAAATGTTTTGCAAAATGGGCACAATTCCCAAAAAAATCATTCATTATCATTAGGGCACACAGAATTATGGGCTTTTCAGTGAGATCTACTGTAGATTAATTGGGGGGAAAAAAACATTAGAAACACTCAAGTGTAACTCAAAAGCATCCATTAGTACTTTTATTGACTACTTGTATCTTTTGTACTGAATCGATAGATAGAACGCTTGCCTTGCTTCTACTGATTATTATAATGAAAAAAGAATAAGGTATTATCTCCATTTTGAAGTCTAATCAAACATGATCTTATGAAATTAAAGCGCAAAGGAGGTAGAGACTGTAAATTATGTTCAATGAAACTCATGTTATACATTTCCAATGATATTCCCTGCTATTACAGATTTAGTCCTCTCAATTTCTCACAGCAATTGGTCTTAACTCTATCCATTTTTGTTTCTATCTTTGTCTTCGTCATCCTCGACACTTCACTTGTAACGATAAATCTTGATGCAATGATTCATGCTGTCTGAAACAACCATGTGGCCATCAGGGACCAGTGCCAGGCCCCTTGGGCTATTCAGGTTATCAGTCACCAATGGCCAGCCAACTCCTTTGGCTGGGTAGAAAAGAACACGGTGGTGCTGCTTGCCCCAGTCTGCCACAAGAACATCCCCATCGCTGTCGATACAGAGACCCCAAGGGCAGGTCAGAACAGGCCCCAGGCCAGAGCACACCCCAAGGATTCTAATAGTGTTCCAGCCAGGCTCCAGGACTCGGATGCATGGGGCACGTCCAGTCTCATTTCCGCGTTCAGATACTGCCATGAGCCCAGTGGTGAGACAGGCTGCCACAAGGTAGGGCCTGTGGTACCCAGTCACCACTGTGCGCTCCAATCTGGCCCCTGTTTTGGGGTCCAGCTTCAGGGAAGTTAGGGTGCCACGCTTGATGTCTGCAACCAAGAACTCATCATAACGGGTAACAGTCACCCCTCTGGGAGCATCCAACTCTTCATTGGCACAACCAATCATTGTGCCGCCAAACGTTTGCAGGAGACGTCCATGACGGCTGAACACCAACACAGCTCGTTCAGCAGCACAGGTCAGGGCAATGAGGCCCTTTGAGTTCACAGCCACGTCAAAGTAGTTGGAGATGCGGGAAGACCTCTCTGATCCTGAAGGAGACACCTGCTGTACAACATTCTTCTGGAGATCAGTCACCTGAATACGGGCATTTCCACAATCCACCACAAATAGCTGCCCTTTGACCGTTGCATGGACGCCGCTTGGTAGGTTGAAGTCAGTACGGCCTGATCCTTGTTTTCCAAACTGTTTGACCAGATAAGCCGAGTCAAGCGCAGTTGAACCACCCTCTTCCTCTAGTTCCTTCAAAGCTGGCACAACTCTCTTTTTCTTGTCTTTGTTATATTGCTGTGATTCCTTGACTTGGTGTAATTTGTCTCCTTCAATAGCTGACATTGACAGAGATCTGCGCACATGGTTTAAGCTTAAACCCTGTGTAACACCTGTCTGGGATCTTGATTGTTGTTCATCAGAACTCATCGTGTTCCTGTCAGATTCTTTGCCATATCCATGGCCTTGTTCAAGAGTTGAAGCTTCAGAGGCAAGACGCATTCTGTTGACCTTTCTGATTCCTCTACGCTGACCTTTGTCACTTTTAATCAATGGGCAAAGTTTACCAGAGAGGTCAGCGATGGAAATTGAGCGGCAGTGCTTTTGCTTGAGGGGTCCATTGACTGGAGTATTTACAGTATAGGTGTAACAGGAAACCTCGCTGTCCACTGGGGATGGAGGGCTTCCACTGTCCATTGAAGTTTCATTTGAGGTATTTTTCTTGGATAGGGTGTGTTGAGAAAGTGGATGATGCCTAGTGGAAAGATCCACAAGACTGTGCTTGGAGAGTGAAACTTTGTGCCTAGTCATAGTAGATATTGCCACATCACTGCTTTTTTCATCATTTTCTTCAGGAGGGCAGGATAGTTCTTCACATGGGACCAAGATAAAAGCCTTTTTCTTCTTCTTACCCTTCAGTGTGGAGTCCCTCTTTTTTCCATTTTTTCTGCCGTCAGATTCATCCCCTTCAGATTCACCTTGAGTAGAAACTGGCGGGATAGCAAGGAAAAGGTCTTGCCCCTGTGTTTCTGAATACATAGACTCCACTTCCTCTTCTTGGGATGACTCCGATACACCACGATGTCTTGGTATGGGGGACTTTAAGGTGAGCTCATCGTCATTCTCTGTAGAGCTTGACAGACGTAGTTTCCGGACAACACGCATGTTCCCACTGTTTACTTTATTGCTCTCCTCCGGACTGTACCTTTGCCCAGTTCTGTTTGGTTGTGGTTCCTTTCGAATTTCAAGAGGGGTAATGTTTGAAAACGTTGTATCCCCTGAATGCAAGGCACACTTTTGTCCTTGGACACCACATACACCAATTGGGTAGGTCATACCTTGCTCACAAACTTTAACTTCCCCAAAGCTCGGGGTCTTCGACCCAGGGCTTGGTAAGAAACTGACCCTTTTCAGTGTTAGAGAGATCTCCCAAGGTTGGGTGACCTCTGCCACTCCTCTTTGGAGCTGATTTTTGTTGGATCCACCAGCAGTATTGCCCCATCTTTGTATTTGCTCCTTCAGTTGTACAATTTTTCTAAGTTGTTGGTCAACAAGTTTCTGCACAACTCGCACGGCTGCAGCATTCTCCCTTTTCACCTGACTAAGGTGCCGCTGGGCTTCTCTGTGGTCCTGCTCAACCTTCTCGAGAAGGCGACGTTCTTCTCTCTGAGCTTCAATCACAGCATTGTCCAATTCTCGGTTCACCTCATCCACTTCGGCCTGGTGTCGCTCCCTGAGGCTCTGCAGTTCTCGTTCTCCTTTCTCCAGGTTAGAAAGGGCCTGAGCCACCCATGGAGGTGGTAAAGTAAGAGATATGGGTGTAAAGATGGACTCCTGTGGGGTGAAGGATAAGGGAGGTGGGGAGATCACATCTCTCTGTTTTGGAGTGCTGTGTGTCAGCAGGGCTGAGAACCCAAGGAGTGCTCTTCTCTCTGAATGAGACTGCATTAACATTGTGGATGGTAGATTTGTACAATCCTATTGTCAAATGGGGTTCCACTTTTCACGGCTTTCTGAGTATGGGTCTGTAAAGAGTAAATGATAAAAAGAAAATTGTGTTACCATCAAAATCCTGTTAGCATTAAAAACAGTGAAAGATTAAACACACAAATAGAAAAGGCCCAGCCTTTACAACTTACAATAAATTATTTAATGGTATTACAACATACACTCAGGTGCTTTTTTAAAACTGTACAAGAACAACTAACACTGTGTCCTAACTAAATACGAGCTTCTGACTATCACATCGCATAACATCAGGTGCTCTCTGTCCACAACTGAACCGTTAAATAGGCAGGTTTGTTGTCATGTACAACAAACCATGTACCTATCAGCTGTGCGCTCAACCGTTCCTGATCCATGTTGCAGATTTTTCAATGCGAGCGACAGGAATAAATAGAAACAGGGCGTCCAACAAAAGTTCAGCTCAAAACGATGCGCCACATTGCGCAATGCTGCGTCGCACGCGGCCAGTTAGGACATTCCAATAGAATACAGTGCAATTTCCCAGATTGTGTCGTTGATGCTTGCTCGAGTTGTATGCAGTTAGGGCACATTGTAAAGTTTATCAATTCTAAACAAGATGTCCAGCTTTGGGGAAAAAAGTGAAACTGCACTACATTTACAAAGGCTAAATCAATTTGAAACACAGATTCCCTTTCATTGCAACTTTATCTATCCCACACAATATTCAGTTTCTCACAAGACTCTAAAGTGCTCTCAGGTAACCACTGTTCTTTCACCCTGAGGCCAGCGTTGTATTCAGACTTCAACACTGTTGGCAACCACTGATCACTACAACAATGAATGTCCTAAATGTTAATCAACGGTTTGCTAAAGCACATCTCTATTGAGCAAACATTTGCCTTGAATTACCAGAGTCATGCTCATCTTCATCTAAATTATATAATTTAATCAGTATTTATAGCTATTTCCAACATTAGATGATCACTGAGTGGCTGTATACCAGGTTGAGGCAGGAGGGCTTATGAGTCTTTGTTTGCCAAATAGCTGCTTCCGAATGCAGCACAGACCCTCATTGTCACTTTTGGTGGAAAAATCCTGTTCTCATCTGTTTGGCATTGAAACTGAACTCTGTCTTTCACCAGCACCAACACAAAGTATGTAAGAGACTGCCAGGAGAGGGGTCAATTCTGTCTTCTTCTTTTTTTGTTTCTGAATCTTTATGACCATGCAAGATGGATAATATTCTGAGTTGGCAATTGTGGGTACCAGCGTGCATATCTTTGGACCTAGTGTAGACCTAGTAAGAGAGCCTTTTATCCCCCCCCTCTTGAGGAAAACAACAAGGCTGAAAGATGAAAGGGTGAGGTGTCAGTTTACCTCTGCATGTTCACATCAGGGTCCCCCTGGAAACATGTGACCTCAGAGTGTCCATGGAAAAAATCTGTTTCCCATGTTTTCAAAAGATGTTATCGGTGGGTGACATGTGTTATATTCTTTTCAGGACAGTTGAAATTGTACTTTAAAAAGAACCTAAACGAGAAATTAGGAGCAGGAGATCATGGAAAACATCATCTCGAGTACAACCTCAATGTCAAAACTACACTTTATGCACAGACAGGTTAACAGGTAACCAGTTATCAATCTTTTTGTTGGAATGAGGGAAAATGTAGGTTATGTGTCAGTTACAAATCCCTGTCACTCTCCTGGAGTGAGGCCACTGGGTCTTCTCATGTTACACTTTAATGTTGAATGAGAGGCACCAGTTGCTAAGTTACCAGATGGCCTTCACTAAGGGGCTGAGACTATAGAATAAATGATACCATCCATAATTGAGGGCATTATGCAGGATGTTCAGGAGCATTCCAGCATATCAAAACCAAACAATGGAGCCATTCACTGCAGGTTACAGAGCTTAAAGTTCACACGTAAATGCCTCTTTGAAATGTTAAATGAAACGCACTTCAGTCAGTTAAAAACAGAAATCTGTAGGCAGAAAATTGTCCCAAACAAAGACTTTTTAATTTTTAAAGTTACGTTCTGAGTACAAATGCATAACAGAAGTTTTTATTCATGTTTTAAGCTGCAAAATGTAAGAATGAAACATGAGATTACACCAGTGCATATACAAACATAGCATTTGAAAAACAAGTTAAAGATGTCCTACCTGAATTCCAGGTGTGTGCTTCTTCCTCCGCTGCTCTCGCTGCTCGCTCGCTGCTCTGTCCTGCAGCCTCCAGTTCTTCCTCCCTCCACCTCTTTCTGTCACTCCCCCATCTCATCCCTCTTCCCTCCCTCTTTCTTTTCAATGTCTTCTGCACAGGTTGTTGTCTAATATGACAGCAGTGTCTTTATGTGTGTAGATTAAGAAATTAATATTTGACTTGTGCAAGACAAATTTACATTTTGGCTCTTACGCAGTAGTGTGGTGACTGATGTGCACCTTACCATTTAAAAGAGGATCAACAGCAGGCTGAGGTTGCTCGTTTTGGAGCTTCACAAACATTAATTTCCATCCAAAAATGGAAAAACGGGCACCAGTTAAAATGATACTTTTACAGGCTTTATCGTTTAAATAACTACTTACAATAATTACAAATTAACTTCTGAAATGCTGCCTGCTAATGAAAATGTTAATTATTTTGTGCTGTAAATGAACTGTTTCACTGGATTTACAAAGCCACAAAAGTAATAATTATCCACCATGAAATTTACAATGAATGAACACAAATATACTGATCAAACCTGTGATACAGACACCGGTTCACCAGATCCATTTTACTGACAAATATGGTAGTTCAACTAATTCATCAGATTTACTTTTCACAATTTAACCACTAGATGTCAGCAAATACAAAGCTTCAAAAAGAGGCTCACCTGTACAGTTAATGCATTGTGTTCTCTCAAATCAAATGTACTTTAAATAAGATATTATTTATTAAAGCACATAAAAAAATCTGTCTACTTAGGTATAACAATGCAATCAGTCTAACTAATTTACTCTACAACAGGCCTTCGTGGAAGACACTCATATAGGAGATCATCCATGTGCACTAAGGTAGAGGTACTGAGGGAAAAAGTCAAATGAAAAACTAATTGATTACAAGGTTTATCTTTCACTGGGTCTATGTTTTTTTTTCCTGAAAGTGTATTTTTTTTATTTAGAAACCGTAATCCTGCAATAAAACCAGGAACTATAACTTCAAGTGGTTTACCGTATAACTAGATATTTCAGAGAGGAATTGCTTTTTAAATTTATATCATATAAAGGTACTTAACACTACTAAACTAGTGAATTTCTCATTGCATAACGTGTTGCAGATGGCTGACTTGCCTGTACTGTAGCTGGTTTCCTCTCAGCTGTGGTTTAGGAAGAGTCTCTCTGCAGTCTTTTACAGGTCTGCACAGAACAGATTTTTAACAAGGTTTGGTCCAAGTTAAGAGAATTTACCTTCAAATGTTGTGTAATTCCCCTCACACCGATTTCAAAATCTGTGCAGGGTGGAAGCTTTGGAAAAAGAAGAACATTTCAAGAAATCTGCAAGAAATTCCATTTAAAAATCAGTACTTATGCTGCAAATCTGCAGGTTTCATGGCTGAAAAAAATCCACCACTGTCTAAATTAACTGCTCCTGTATGGATTTCTGGATGTTTGGTGAAAACTGAACTTTGACCTCAGTTTTTTAGAGGCTGTCTCTGTATCGTTCGGTGTTGTAATTACTCTCTCTCTGTCTCTCTGGGTGGAGGCTTCAAACGTCTCATTACAGAGGAAAAAAGTTGAAGAGAGGTTGTTGAAAATCATGACCCGTCTATTATGTAGAAATCTTGGCTACTTGCCCGCAGATACCAAAGGTACAAAGGGAAAGTACATTTTGCTTTTTGAAAGAAGAATTCCATCTTGTCGTGTTCTCACAGCAGACTATTTTTATCATTCTGTTGTCAGGCTGCTCCCAATCTCATCCCCGAAAACAAGACAGGATAGTTAAGTTAGTTTCATATCTAACTGAGAACCAATTGTTGAGTAAAAGTGTTGGTTATCAATCCCCATCACTGAATATACTTTTTAGACAGCACAGAAAACTAAAACCTAAACCTGTTTATAACTCTTATGAACACATATAAAGGCCACTGATCAATACATTTTGGTATCTACTATATTCACCTTTTAAGCAGTGTAACAGATTTCCTCTTCTTATAGGATCCAGCGTCTTCTCACCAATTATCCTCAAACACACACACACACACACGCGCACTGAGCGTTGCCCCCCTGGACACAGATGGGTCCTGAGCCATCAGTGTTGCTGGATGTCACTCGAGGTCCTACAGGCTGCCTGGCTGGTGTTGTGACTGATTATTTCTATCTTCCACTCTGTCAGGAGAGATGGAAAATTATATCGGCCTTAGGTGGCGCTCCGATATTGATATCACTGTTAAAACTCTCCAATCCAGCTGCTCGCTTCGCCTGCAACATCACTGCAATTAAATCTACCGGCCTATGTGTGTGAGTAATGGGCCCAATAGTTACTGTAACAAAACAATAATGTGATTCAGCATGGCAGCATAACAACCACATATATAGAAATATCAGTGCGATATATGACAGGGAAGTTAATGGGTTATTATTACAACTCCCAAACAAACGGCAGCATCACCGCAAAGCAGGTACTAAGTGGACTTGTTGCAAACAAACAATTAAAAAAGAAGTCTGCAAGCTTTCACAGATGGAATTAGAAAGGTGGTCAAGAAAGTCATATTGCACTCTTCTCTCCCACTTTGCATACAGCAGGCAATATTAGGTGATGAATATGGTAATGGTCCTCATTCTAGTGGGACTATCTCCTTTCAGAGGGGAAGATCTGGTTCTGCTGTTAGATTCGATTAATTCCTCTTCATGCCACTCCTCATTTTTGCGTCCCCCCCTCCGCTCCCCCTTCCTCTCTAACACTTTCAGGCCTATGATATTAGACGAACAATCGCAGAAACAAAACGAGCTGGAACAACCAAGATGGGAACAGATGGCACGTAATTGCCTGGTGGAGGAAGCCAGGGAGTCAATTTTTACCCGTCCTGGGGGAGTTGCAGTTGCAAGAAGGGGGGGGGGGGGAAAGTGCAGGTGCATTTGTTTTGATCAGATATGGCCTAGAGGAAGCATCTGAAAAATATTCATCACGCACACATTAGGGAGAGGAATTCAACAAAAGTGTTGTGGGTGAGACCTGGGACGCAATGGTGAGCTTTCATCAGGGCAAGGAGGAAGATGTGTGGCTGAGGCAACAGCAGCAGATGCATCACAAATTAATATCACACCGAAGTGTTGCAAAAACTGTAAAACTTTCAGATGGCAGCAGTCTGTCCTAGCATTTGCCAACCTCATTTTAGGGTTTTGTGATAACGTGGCACTCTAAATAATGTGAGAATACTTTGGAATAACTGATATACTAAATAGAAATATAACTCTTATTTATATTTGCCCCTGCATATATTCCAAACGTATATGAGAAGTTTTAGCCAGCTTCAAAATGTGTATAAATTCATGTTTTGACACCCTATACTGTCAAATAGTGTACCCATTCCTGGTTGGTGTCTTCAAATTCCTCCAATAAACAATAAGTACAGGTTTTGTTTTGTTTTTTATATTTCCAAAATGTCTTATTTTATAGTATATTATTAAACCTGAATGGGAGCTGGATTTACACTGCTCCAACAATGAGGCAGATTTGAATAACTCATTGGATCAAGCACAAACCCTTTTAATTTTCACAAATCAAAGACAAACATTTTGGAAGAACATTACTAAAATAACATTCCATATAATTATGACATATATATACCTGTTAAATATTTTATTCCACTCGCTACTAACCTGAACTTTTTTTTTTTTAATTATTGATCAGATTTCTTATTACACAAGAACAAGAAGAGTCTACAGCCATGCTAGTAGCTCTGTGAGGCTGCACTTGCGCAGCAGCAGCAGCTTTGAGCTAAATGCTAATATTAGCATGCTAACATGCGCACAGTGACAACGCTAACCTGCCGATGTTTAGCAGGTTTAATGCTTACCATGCATTCTGTCTCGGTTTAGCATGTTAGCATGCTTTATGTTTTTAATTAGCATTAAACACAGCTGAAGCTGATGGGAATGTCATTTTTTTTTAAAGATTATATTTGGGCTTTTTGCCTTTATTTTGATAGGGACGGCTGAAGAGAGACAGGAAATGTGGGACGGGGTGGGGAGGGGGTGACATGCAGCAAAGGGCCGCAGGTTGGATTCGACCCGGCCCGCTGCGGTACGGACTCAGCCCACGCTCCACCAGGTGAGCTACACGTGCTCACCTGTCATTAGTTTTGTAGGAATTTGATCATGAACCAAATGAACACACCAAAACTTTGACCCGATGATGGCGCTAGATGAAAAGTCATAGGATCACAATAATGATTACAAATCATCCTGAGGAACTTGAATGTCAGAACCGATGATCCAGCCACTTGTTGAGATTTTTCAGGGGATAGGTGAAAACGTCAACAGGGGATCTCCAAAGTCATCAGGATTCATCTTCTGGGAACCACGAATGCCTGCACATGTAGAGAGTAGATGTTGACTTAATTGTCTGTGGAGACCTTTAGGATTTATCCTGAGAGCAGCAAGGATATCTGTTGGCAACAATTGGCTGGCGAATTTTCTTTGTTGTTTTTCCGATTGTTTGTGCATTGGTTGTTTCCCTTTAGCATTCATGACTAGTTTGTTTGGCTTTGCTTTCTTCCTCCTTGCCTTAAAAGTGAGAATTACACGAACGAAAGACTTGTAATGCAATATTTTGATATTTTGGGAAGACAGAAGACTGATACTAGAATACTGACATCACTCTCATATCTATCCGGAAAATATACAGCCAGTGGCCAGTTAGCTTAGCTTAGCATGAAGACTGGAACACTCTGTCCGAATGTAGCAAAATCTGCCTGCCAGCAACTCTAAAGATCACTAATTACCATTCTATATCTTGTTGTTTAATCCATACAAAAACCACATTGTAAAAATTAAAATTGTGGTTTTTCAGGGGGGTTATGTGCCTGACTATTTCTTGGCTGGAGCAGGGACTTCCTGGAGTCTGGTCAGCACCATAACATGTTAATTGGAGAGCTTTAGAGGTGTTGGCAAGCTGATTGTTTTACCTTTGGACAGAGCTAACCTTGCTGTTCCTCCCTGTTTCCAGTTTTATGCTAAGCTAACCAGCTGCTGGCTGTAGATTCATATTTAATGGACAAACATGAGAAGGCTATCAATCATCTCATCCAGCTCATAGAAAGAAAGTGAATAAGCATGTTTCCCAAAATGTCTAACTATTCCTTAAAATGCTGAGTAAACTACATTCCGGTTGACGTACAGACCAGACATTGATCAAATTTTCTTTGCTATTAATGTAGCTTTTTAGTTATTTGAAAATCCTTTATTTCAGGATACGTGTTAACTTAATCAGTCTGATGCAAGTTTTGCATAAATTTATATCAGGGGGTTAACTCTGTCATGACTACAAAGCACTATTTGTCTGCACCCACTTCATCCTTGGACACGAATCAGTCACATACTGTACTGAGATGAATTCCTTTTTCTGGGTCCTCTAAGCACTGACCACATCTGTTCAATTACCAGCATGGAAAGTGCATTACCATTGGCTTTGTTGTTGGAGATGCTTGATTTTCTTAGTAAAAAGCCGATGAATTTATAATGTTGTGATCCCCTCTGTTGTGAATCTCTTCAGCGGGCCGAGGACCGGGAACAGAATAAGCATTTTGATGAGCTATAGGCCGTCTCTTCTTTTTACAATCCCAAACTTGCGCTGCCTGCCCAATATCAAACTAATAAATTACAGCCCCGGTCTCCCACATAACTCACTGATAAATAAAAAAAAAGGGTCTGCCATAGTGTGCAGCTGTGACCCAGGGTTACCTAGCAACAGGTCATGCCCAGACGTGATGCACAAGGTAGAGATACACCTCTAAGGAGCGGGAGAGGAGGGAGGGATGGAGATGGAGGAGCAGGGGGAGGGAGGGAATGGGTCTCATCCTCAGTCTCTATGACCCTTGACAGATAGAAAATGCACTCAGAGGAAACGGCGTTTGATTGACAGGGATATTTGAGGAACCTGAGACTCCTTGGTTTCTCCATTACTGTTTTCAGGCTGGACTCTGCTTTATGACTGAAAGAAGTGGGCAGATAACAGATTTGTGTAGTTTTAATGAAGCTATTGACTGAAAAGTCCCATAATAATAAACCCTCTCATTCAGCTAAGGCATATGAAAAGACACATTGACTTAATTTGTATCTTCTATGTCCATTTTTTAGATGTGGCGTAAAGAAAACAATCAGATTTTGTTGCTCTTAATCTGCTCTGAAGAGTCCTCGTCTCTTTTATCTATCTCCTGTATACATACATTAACACACACAGAGAACACATTTGCCACACTGATGTACACAATCAGCTTTCCAACCTCTGCGCCCAGAGAATTGTCTGATGAAAACCCAAACTGACAGGCCTAAAAAGATTGAGCAATAGCACAAGCGACGCACATCCACAGCGGTGTACAATGTCTTTGCCAGAACAGTGCGGCATGGAAATGAGAGTGTTCAGTCCATGCCCCCCCCCCCCCCTCCGCTCTTCTTCTGTTGCCTGTGCGACTAACCCTCAAGGGGGCTCTGCAGCTGTGTGGGGTTAGCACATGGTCGAGTTAGGGGCCACACACACACACACACACACACACTGACAAACACAGCCTTTAGTCTTTGTAAATATGGAATATTTATGCCACGTAAACTGTAATAAGTTGTGCTTTAATTAGAATAGAATATACCTCAAATGCTACATGCACAGTCGTTGCGCATGTAGATGCAGCAGCTGGTAGCTCCTTCAAACTTTCTACATTTGTTTTAAGTTGAGGGTTTTTTCGGCTTTCTTGCTGAAACATCATTGAATGATGTCGGATCGGATTTGATTTACAATTTGACTGGATCAGGAGATTTTGACTACGGCAATGGCTGCCCTTCTAGGTGCTATGGCCTGTTGGCTAGCTCCTTCAAACTCTGCTACATTATTGTTTTCATCTCTTACATCTCTACCGAAACACATATTACAAATTCATCAGAAAAGGTATCCAGGGTTTGGATTAAAGAGCAGCGGAACTTGAGACGATCCACCCAGCCAGATCAACCGGACCAGACACCACAGCGGGTGCTGTGCAATCACCCCGGGAGGAGAAGAAGAGCAGGGATAGGAGCCGAGTTGGCCCAGCTTGGACTTAAGCCTGCTCCTGACTAATGTCCGTTCTGGACAAAATGGGACTCAGGTTGGCCAAGCCACAGAAAATCTGAAAGTGTTGTGCGCACATCTTTGCAGAGACCTGCCTGACCAACATCCCGGCTCAAACACTCCAGTGTACCAAGCTGAAGGAGCGCAAGACTCAGCGGGATGAGGGCAGGGGGCCTCTTTGTTTACATCGATGGTGCTTGGTGCCCAAGCGCTGTCACGGTGGAGGGACCAAAACAGAGCTAAAGGGAGAGAGAATATTGGACTTAAATTCATCAGTTGGACACCAACACAACTTTAAATGAATGGTAATGTTGCTACGTATCTGCTAGATGTGTAAATAGGCAACTGTTTGACCACTATTAGGCATGTGAATGCACTTTATACATTTTGTAGAAGAAGAGGAATCACCAGGAGTTAGCCTATGATTGAATCTTGCAAAACAAAAAGGGATTTCTCTAAAGACATAATTTCTTCACACTAAAAGTACTATGTCTAAAGAAGAGATTTAAAAGATGTTAATGACTCAGAAAGCTTAAGTTTCTCGGGCCCCTGATGACAAAGGCTCTTGTGAAAAGTAACCTAATATAAGATCACCAGGCTCAACCTTGTTTAGTTTAGGTGCTTTTAAACCAGCGAAATCTGCAGTGTCCAGCTGAACCATTTCAGCTAAATCTTAGTTTTAAGCCAGGACTATGCAGACAGACATACAGACATAAGGCCTCTGGTGTGAAAAATAGCAGGGAGCCAAATCCATGAAGAGCTTAAAATCAACAGTCAGGGAGCTTCCATAAAAAGGCTAAAATAGGAGTGATACAGTCATGCCATTTAGTTCTGATTAGAAGAATGGCAGCTGAGGTGTATACAGTCTGTAAATGGTGTAACGTATTTTAACCACGCTAGTGGCATGGCTCTAAGGATGGCAATGTCAGCCGGCTGCTCCACCACTTTGGTGCAGACAACTACTGCACAGCTTGGCATGAAATATTCTAGAAATGTTTATGGCCCCAAGACAATGTATCATATATGTACAGATATATAACGACTTTGGAGATAGACTGAACCAGCAGTTTGACATTAGTGCTTTTTAGTGAAATATTTCAACAACTATTGCCATACCATAAAATGTGGTACAGACATTCATGTCCCCCTCAGGATTAATCTTAATAACTTTGGCGATCCCTTAACTTTTCATCTAGCGCCATCATCAGGTTAAATTAAAAACTAATGATGTTCCCATCAGCCTCGTTTGATTACGTGTAAAGAATCGGTTGCAAGAATCCAGGTGTAAAAAAATACAAATGTGTAAGACCTCTGAATCTCTAAAAATTTTAAAAATGATTAGTGGACCTTGACAAGAAATCATTAAGTTAGAATGAAATAAAACAAACAAAGAGTTCACATGTAGTGCAACGCTTTATGTAGCCACGTGGAGTCTGTTTCACTTATTGGACACGAATAAATAATAAAAAAAGCAGGAAATGGAATAGGAGGAGAACGATCTCTGATATCTCCAATTGTGCTGAATATGTGCAGGAATGAAATTGGCCTGAGGAAGATAAGCAACAACAGTAAGCGGTACAAACGCTAAGAAAACAACAACTGTGCACACTCTCTGACAAGGGCTGCACCAACCCCACAGAGTGAGTGTTGAAGTCATATGTGGTTTTCACCTTACATCCGCACAAACAAGTTCCCCTCTTGTTTCCCAGAAGCTCAACATACACCAGTTGAGGCAGTGGGCGACGGGATGGGGGATGTGCGCCTCTTCATGCAGTTAATGGACAGCATACACGCGGTGATAATTCACAGCTAGCAAACATGACGTATGCCATCAGAGGCTCGTGTGAGTAAAATGGGCATCCATCACAGATGCTAACAACTCTGATTAAAAATACATAATCTGCAAGCGGTCCCCTGATACCACCGTCAAGCCATTTTGGGTCTAATTGCAATTGGTCTCCGTTATGATCAAAGGCAAGTCACACCTGCTCGCCTTTAGCTTTCGTTTCGCTGATTACACTTTCAAATTTCATCAACGTCAAGTTGATAGATATGAAATTATGGGGTAAACCTGTTTACTCGTGGTCAACACCATCACAATCACCATCCCATCTTTCGCCTGGACCTCCCTCACACCTTGGTTTTCTGCTCTCCCTTTGAAATCATATCAAATGTTTCGTAGAGCATTGAAAAACAAGAAAGGAAGCGCAGCCGTGAAAGACACAGTGGAACTCGCAGTCCTGATACAAACACAATATATAACGGAGAAGTGAGCCAAACTGCTTCCCCCGTGCATCCTCACCTTACCCACCACCTGTATCTCTCAGGGTGTGAGTGAGTGACAAAGCTTCAAGAGGAAGAGTTCCAAGCCTTCACTCACAAGGCTTTGCACCCGGCGCTCACCCAATTTACACCTCTCCCTTTCCTGCAAACCCCACCCAGGATCCCCTGGTGACAGCACCATGCTAACCGTCACCTCCCTGCTGGCATGACCGTGTGTGTGTGTGTGTGTGTGTGTGTGTGTGTGTGTGTACAAGAGAGAGTGGAAGAAAGCAGAAGAGCATGTGTGCTATCCTTGTGGGAAGCAGATTTAGACCTTCAGACTGGGTACCTGTTTTGCAAGGACGGGTAATTGTTTCCCCCTCCTTTCTTCTTCAAGGGACAAGTGCAGAATAAGAACTTGAGTTTAAGGTTAAAATAAAGAAGGTGAGGGTTAAAGGTAATATAAGTTATGGATTAAAAATTGTAATTAGGGGACACATTTGAGATTTGATAAAGACGAGTATAAAGGACACATCTGCTGTTGGTCATGGCTTCTACCAGTTCCAACGATCAGTTTGATTACTATGCCTGTTCATTTCTGACCCTAACATTCCCTCACCTTCCAGCAGTGGCCCTCACCTCTTCCCACCAATCACCTCCTGCTCATTCAGCTCCCTATAGGATACAGCCTATACCACCCACTTCCCCTCGGTTTCTTTTATTTGCCTTTCCTTTTGGATCTTGCAGCCCTTTTGTTTGTTTGTCTCCTGGCAACATACTTTGT
The DNA here is from genome assembly GCA_011952105.1 of Coreoperca whiteheadi. Taxonomy (NCBI): domain Eukaryota; kingdom Metazoa; phylum Chordata; class Actinopteri; order Centrarchiformes; family Sinipercidae; genus Coreoperca; species Coreoperca whiteheadi. The sequence continues at coordinate 12,688,827 of CM022483.1, forward strand.
TCAGCGCTTTGGTCAGAACCTTCCTGTCTCCAAGTCTTACTCTTGGTCCATTGCCTGTGTAACTGAGTATTTACACAGCTGATGTCATTTTTTGTTTCACTATTATAGCCCTGTATAGTTTTTTTTTGTATTTATATGACAATCACATGCTGTATTTTAGCATGGTATCCAATAGAATAATACTCATCCATATTGGACAATTCTCCAATGATTTACATCCATCGCCAAAGTTAAGTGCCAACACAGGAAGTGGTGTTCCCCTTGTGTAGCGAGGTGGAAAGAAAGGGAGGAAAACCTGCCAAAGGGATTCGCTGCTTCTCATAGAAAATAATTGGGAGATCACAGCTCTGCCCAGCTCGCCGCGTTCTGTGTGTCTTTATGCTAAGAATGTAGCGGTCGGGGCGTGGATAGGAGTACAGCACATCTCACTGCGTCTCGTCACAGGGCTCAGTCAACATTTTGAGGCTCGTTATTAACCTTAACCATGCGTTGAAATAGCAGTCTTTCGTCAGTGGAAATACCTCAAAATATTTAGACTGTGCGAATACTCACACTAAAACTGTCTTAAGATTTGGCATATACTGTAGAGGCTTATGGTTAGGGAGAAAATTAATCTAGCGACAAAGAATGTGTACATGTACTGTATGTAGGGTTGTTTCTGGTGGTCTGTTTTAATTTTAGTTATTTAGTTTATTTTATTTTTAGTTATTTAGTTTATTTTTAGTCCAGTCTTTGTGAAGCTGTCTTTTTAGTTTTTATTAGTTTTGGTCACGTTCATAATCTTTTTAGTCTAGTCAAGTTTCAGTCAACTAAAAGTCTGAGCATTTTAATCTCGTCCACGACTATTTTCGTCTAGTTTTAGACATTTAGTTGAGTTTTAGTCAATGAAAATTGTATTTTAGTCTCTTTTTAATAATGCAATTCTATTTAACCCAGTCAATATAGTATACGTACCTAGTAGTATAGACAAAACGTACCAGGTTACGTAGGTAACCGTGCTTCCCTGACAGGGAACGAGACGCTGCGTCAGCTGACGCTATGGGGAATGCCTTCAGCATGACGGCCTCTGAATCTCTGTAACAACTCAGACCAATCTTGATTGGGTTTGACGTCAACACGTGACGCACGCCGGTGGAACCGGAGGTATAAAGGGAGCCGGCTTCACTGTTGTCGTCAGCCTTCTGATCGACTGAAGCCAGCCGCTCACAGGCATGCCGGAAGTATGGCAGCGAGACGCAGCGTCTCGTTCCCTATCAGGGAACCATGGTTACCTACGTAACCTGGTACGTTCCCTTTCAAGGGAACTTCAACGGTGCGTCAGCTGACGCTATGGGGAACGCAGTACCAACTCCGCCATGCTGAAGGGATGCCTGTCACGAGTGTGAAGCCAGCAGGGCACACAAGAGAGCCACAGATCCCGGATTATTTAAGCGGTCTAGGCTGTAAAATCTCACAAAGGTGTGAGACGAGGTCCATCCCGCAGCATCGCATATATCGGAGAGGGGGGTTCTCGACCACCAAGCTCTGGAGGATGCCATACTCCGTGTGGAGTGGGCTCTGATCGACAGAGGTAAAGGCAAACCGCGCACCTCGTAAGCCGAAACGATAGCCTCAACTATCCACCTGCTAATAGTGTGTTTGGAAGCCGGGCAGCCCTTACGAGTTGGCCCGAAGCATACCAGCAATTGGTCCTAATTGCGCCACTGGGATGTCCTCCGGACATAAATCTCCAGGGCTCTGACCAGACAAAGCAGTTGCAGCCTCTCACCTTCCCGTTCCGCCGATTCTGAAGGAGGATGGAACGCCTGCAGGACTACCGGCCGGGCCACCTCAGTGGGTACTTTAGGTACATAACCCGGTCTAGGATGCAGGATGGCACCTGAAACGATCTCCAGGTTAGCAGGAGCCACCGACAGGGAGTGCAGATCTCCCACTCTCTTGAGAGAAGTCATGGCCAGCAAAAATGCCATTTTTAAGGCCAGACACCTGTCTGATGCATCGTCCAGTGGCTCGAACGGTGGTGTGATCAATCCATCCAGCACCACCGTCCGATCCAACGGAGGGACTCTGACTCGAACCGGAGGCCTCATCCTCAAGG
>CM022483.1:12691914-12711025 GCA_011952105.1 Coreoperca whiteheadi
GCCTGTTGGCGCGCTTCCCTGAAGCGCTCGACAAATGAGCCGACCGCTTCCCCGAAGAGACCAACGGGCGAAAGCGGGGCATCCAAAAGGAAGGTCTTGTCCCTCTCCTTAATACCCGACAGAGTCAGCCATAAGTGGCGCTCTGTCGCCACCAGCAGGGCCATGGACCGCCCGATAGCTCGTGCCGTATCCTTCGTGGCCCTGAGCGACAAATCCGTCACACGGCGAAGCTCCTTCACATCCTCGGATGCGAGGGGCCCCCCGTCGTCAAGGTCATCCAGCAGATCGGCCTGGTATGCCTGCAAGACCGCCATGGTGTGCAGGCATGCACCGGCCTGACCCGCCGCTATGTAATCCTTGCCGACTAAAGCAGAGGTAGTACGGCAGGGCTGAGTAGGCAACGTCGGGGTTTTCAGGGAGGACGCGGCCTCCGGCGTTCAATACGCCGCCAGCGTCTCCTCAATACCTGGCATGCTGCCGTAACCGTTTTCTTCATGCCCGCTGATCAAAGCATACTGGCGACCAGTCGGGCTTGAAAGCCGTGTAGAATACGGCCGGGACCAGGACTTCGACACCTCAGTGTGGAGGTCCGGAAAGAATGGTAAATCCCGACGCGGGCGAGGAGGTGGGGCTACGAGGAAACGCTCGTCGAGCTTACTCCGGCGACGAGCGTCCTGCTCTTCCGCTGGCCAAGCGATATTGAGCCTAGCCACCGCACGGGAAACCACCTCCAGCAGCTCGTCATACTGCGGAGACTGGGCTGACGAGCCACCCATGTCACCGCCTTCCGTTCCGAGCACATCCAGTTCCACGGAACTGGAGTCTCGCTGAACGGGCTCCCGCTCCGGGACGGAAGAAGCCGCAGACTCGGTGCGGGCTTCCGGACCCCGAAAGCGGGAGAAAGAACCCGTGGATGAAGGGAAAGAAAGAGCTGAAGCTGTCTCACCTTCGTCGCCAAGGTCCATCTGCGATCCCCAGGAGTGTAGTCGCCGGGATGTCTCCGCAACCGCCGGTCCCTTACCGCGTGGGGAGCAGAGCTGGTCGCCTTCCTCAAAAAGCGCCAGGCGAGAGCGGAGCTTCCTAACCGGGAAACGCTCGCAATGCACACAGCCAGCCCCCTCGAGGGCTGCTAGTGCATGCTGTCTTCCCAAGCAGGCCGCACACATATCGTGTGTGTCACCGTCGGGAAAATAGCGTGGGCAGGGATACACGCACTGCCTAAACCGCTTCGCACTCGCCATTTTTCAGAGACCTAGAGCGCTTGCTGAAGATCAGAAGACTGACGACAACAGTGAAGCCGGCTCCCTTTATACCTCCGGTTCTGCCGGCGTGCATCACGTGTTGACGTTAAACCCAATCAAGGTTGGTCTAAGTTGTTACAGAGATTCAGAGGCCGTCATGCTAAAGGTGTTCCCCATAGCGTCAGCTGACGCAGCATTGAAGTTCCCTTGAAAGGGAACCAATATTTTCTTTTAGCCATACCTGTTTCAAACAAGGTTACCTTATAGACTCATGAATACATCCATTCCAGACACGGAATACGCTCTGATTTGAATTTATTTATTTAATTTGAATTTACAACATTGATTTTACAAACCAAACATGTTAGAAGTACACACACATACATTTAAATAAAAACAATAAATAAAATACCATCACATGACAATGCCAGAAAAGAATCAATACATTCAAGTTTAACAAAGAGCAACAAGGTTCGTGGGGTTTTGTCCTGTGATTTTGTGGCCGCAGTTTTCCTCGTCTTTTTCCACAACATCTTTTCTTTTCCACTTCTATGTAATGAAAGTTTTTCCAAATGTCATTTCTTCTTTTTCTCCCAAAGACGAACCCAGTCTGGCCGGCCATGGGCCCCTTTGTTTGTTGTCTTCATCTAAATAATGCCGCGAGTGGGGCTTGAGGAAGTGACGTCGCCTGCGTCTGGGCAGTGCGACCTGATGCAGCCCCTCAAGTGAGACAAAGGAAACAGAAATACTGTAAGATAGTAATAACGTGACTAAATGAGACGAAATAACATTTTGTTTCGTCTCGTTCTCGTAAATGAAAATGAGACATTTTAGCAGAGTTTTTATTTTGTAAACCGCGTTTAGTCTCGTTTTTATTCCTCAACATTATTGCATTATATATTTAATTATAGACATCGTCACATGCCCAGCATTCACCTCTCGTCTCGTTTTCGTCACGTGATAAAGGTTCGCTGGCACCGATATTTTGTCATAATTTTTGTTGACGAAAGCAACACTACATGTATATATGTGTCACGACCGGGATGATGCCCCACCACAACATATGTCACTGCAGAGGCCAAACCACAGAGACTCTCTGCTGCCTCAAAAAACAATCTGCACACTCACACTAAACCCACTCCCTCCTGAGCTGAACCCCACCTTTAAGTGATGAGTGAAGGGGCTAAAAAGAAATCATAAAAAACTCACTGGCAGGGTTTGAAATGATGTACCTACTGTACGCAAGGCCTGTTTAAACATCTTGACAGGATTAGAGTGGAGTTAAACTGCTTTGCAGGCGCAGTTAATTGAAGCGGATGAGGTTTTTAATAAAGCGTGCAGTGTTAGCAGCTGACAAATGGCTGGGCTGACACACAGGGGAAATTGCATTTAATGGCATCAGGTATGTGCTTTGCTGGAGCTTATCACATTACACTGGTGGGTGCGCGCGCACACACACACACACACACAGACACTTGCATTAACGTACACACTCTGCTTTCATCTTCATTTATGGGAGTGTGTGTATGCGTGCAAGTTGGCCCATATAAACACACACACACACAAACACATTAATTTATGCTTACCTGAACCATTCAAGGTGTTTTCCCTCATGGATTTCAATTATGGCTCAGCGGGATGCCTCAAGTGAAGTAGGTAGGTAGGTAGAGGGGTAGGTAGGTAGAGAGGTAGGTAGGTAGGTAGATAGAGGGGTAGGTAGGTAGGTAGGTAGACAGACGGACAGGCCGAGTCACACTGGACTGTACTGTAACACTGGAGGATTTTCAGGTTAGCTCTGGGAATAGACCGGATTGTTGGAAAAACTCTCAGCAGTACACTGTATGTATGATGTGTGTTGACTTTATTTTACCTTGCAGGTAAGAACTGCCTGAGGCAGCAACACCACATGAGAGAATGAGAAAATGGAGCAAGAGAGATATACGAAAGACAAAATGCAAAATAAGTTAAGAGTGGCACATGCATACTTTAAAATAATGATTAATTTAATTCAAGAATTAAATCAACCCAATAACCATAACCCAAACCCCTGCTTTTAGGTGTATTTCTGTAAAAAAAAAAAAAAAAAAAAAAGCATTTTTTTCTGCTGTCACCAATCAAACAAATTGGTGATTCCACCCAGTTTATGAAATCTTTAACATTTTCCGTTGAGAACGCAGACAGCTGCGGAATTGTACGCGGAAAGGTTCGCCTCTACAAACGGATCTACCGCCGGACGGCAGGGGACCGCCAAATGACTCACAAAATTGATTTTGTAGAATGGTTTTCAAAAGTATGAGGAGAAGCATCACTGACCATTTTGCGTTGGTAATTCACGTGCACTAGGAGTGCTTGTAGTGTGTACAGCGCATTGCAGTGGATTGCGACCCACTCCAAGCCTTGTGGCCACCGGATGCGGCAAGAATGAACCAGGCTTTAGTTCCTCTCTCACTACTTTCCAACTTTCCTAACCTGTCTGTGACACTAAAGATGTGAATCTTCATAAACAGCACACAAATATATAGTTTGATTTTTAATGAAGGCTCAATAATTTGCTAAAACAGCTGGGCACTTTAGTTTTCAGCAAAAGTCATTTAAACGGGAGGAAATAACGCATTTGTTGGGGACTATTTTCAGCTGCTCATTAATCCAACTTTAGTGTTGGAGTGAGTATTTGGGGCAGCCATAGACATCGACAGGTTATCAGCGAAACGCTTCATGAAAATGGTGTTTAAACCCCTTAATAACCTTTATTTATTGCGCGCAAACCCACTAAACTTTGGAGATCCCAAAGTTTCCAAAGATAGAATATACAGTGGAAAGAAAAACCTTTTGGAATTTCATGGTTTTCTGCAAATTGGTCATAAAATGTGATCTGAACTTCATCTAAGTCGAGGGTTTTGACAATCATAATGTGTCTAAAAATAATTACACAAAAAAATTCTGATCTTTCATGTCTTTATTGAACACAGTCCGTCAACATTCAAAATGGCAGTGGAAAAAGTAAGTGAACCCTTGAGTTAATAACTGATTGAGCCCCCCTCCCCCCCCGGGAAGCAAGAACCTCAACCAGGCAATGCCTGTAGCTGTGGATCAGACCTGCACATCATTGAGGAGGAATTTTGGTCCATCCTTCCTGGCAGAACTGCTTTAGCTCTGTCATATTCTTTGGACGTCTCATGTGTATGGCCCTCTTCAAGTCCGTCCATAGCATCTCTATTGGGTCGAGGTCTGGGCTCTGACTGGGCCACTCCAGGAGGTGGAGTTTGTTTTTCTGAAGCCAGTCTGTTGTGGACTTGCTCCGGTGTTTTGGTCATTGTCCTGTTGCATCATCCACCTTCTACACAGTTTCAGCTGACGTACAGACATCCTCACATTATCCTGAAGGACTGTCTGACATACTTGGGAATTCATCTTCCCCTCAATGATTGCAAGCTGGCCAGGCCCTGATGCAGCGAAGCAGGCCCAAATCATGAGGTTTCCTCCACCAGACTTTACAGTTGGGATAATGTTTTCATGAGGATATGCCGTGCACTTTCAACGCCAGATGTAGCGCAGTGAGTTTTTTCCAAATAGTTCAATCTTAGTTTCATCAGTCCACAAAACACTTTGCCAATACCGCAGTGTCGGTGTGCTCATTTGCAAACTTCAGGCGTGCAGCAATGTTCTTTTTAGTAAGCAGTGACTTCCTTCGTGGTGTCCTGCCGTCGATACCCTGCTTGTTCAGTGGTTCACATGTTGTAGACTCATGAACAGAGATGTTAGCAAGTTCCAATGATGCCTCCAAATCTTTGGCTGTCACTCGGGGTTGTTTCTTCACCTCACTGATGAGTCTTCGTTGTGCTCTTGGTGTCATTTTGACTGGGCGCCCACTCTTGGTAGAGTGGCAACGGTCCCAAAGCGTCTCCATTCGTAGATTGTTTGTCTAACTGTAGACTGGTGAATTTCTAAAGTCTTTGAAATAACTTTGTAACCCTTTCCACCTTTATGTAAAGCAACAATTCCTGATCGTAGCTCTTCTGAAAGCTCTTTTTGGCGAGGCATGGCTCATATAAGCGCGTTCTTCTTGTGCAGAGCAAACTCGGGAAGTTTGAGGGGGTTTTTATCAGTCAAAGTAGCTGTAGTCCACACCTCCAAACGTATTATCTTAAGGAGACTCCAGGTGTGCTAAAACCTGACGCCAATTAGCTTTTCTGAGGTCATTAACTCAAGGGTTCACTTACTCTTTCCACTGCCATTTTGAATGACTGTGTTCATTAAAGACATGAAAGATCAGAATTGTTTTGTGTAACTATTTATAGACACATTATGTTTGTCATCACCCTCGACTTAGATGAAGATCAGATCCCATTTTATGCCAAATTTATTCAGAACACCATAGAATTCCAAAAGGTTCACATACTTTTTCTTGCCACTGTACATCTAGAATTTGATAGAATGGTGCAGCCATGGAAAACATGGAGTCTTGGGTGTAAATATTTCTCTCAGTGTAAGCAATAAAGCTTCAGAATACATACGATGCTGTCAGACAGTGTGGAATAAGATGATTGTAACAACCTTAAAGCTACTTAAAGGGTAGGGACTGTATTCTTGCAGTAACTAATTATGCCACCATAATTACACCATTATGTAAGTTACTTCAGTATTAAAGTCCTTTTCCATGACATGCCTGACCAGCTGCACACACAGGCCGTAAGGAAAGCAGAGAGGGTCCTTCCCATCTTTTTGCAGAGGTTGTGTATCCATTTCTTCCTGACAATGTTGTCTCTGGATGCAATAAAGGCGAGAAAATGTCAGAAAGGACAACATGAATTATTTCAAGTGATATGTCGGGAGACCGCTGCATAGATGCCCTTTAGGAGTTGTCAGTTTGATATCTCACCCAGTAGTGCACGCACACACCCACAGATGCATGCACAATACACAGCGTCCAGAGTGTGGGCTTGTAAGAAATTCTTGATATAAGAGGACAATTAGAGTGTCTCATTTTCCCCTAATATCAATCACACAGCTCATGAATAAAGACAATTAGGTACTCACTATTCCATACAATTGCATCTGCCCTTTGAGCTCCCCCTCCGATTTGGGAGCGATGCCTCTTGGGTATATGGCGCTCTCATCGCCACGACTCAGTGTGAGCCACCGCAGTCAATAATAGGAGACAAAACAGAGGAGGCAAGGGCCCGAATTCAGACTAGATCAGATCCTCCGGACGCGTGTCACTCTTCATTAGGAAGGCGGGGTAGCAGGGGATGCCCTTAAGGTGAGAATGGCCACAGAGTGGAGCGGGTAAAGAGAGGGAGTGAGGGAGGGGCGGAGTGGCAGCTGTGGACAATGACAGAATCTGTGTCCAAGGGCCCCTCGGGCCAAACACCAGCTCTCCTCCACCCTGAACTGATCTCTCGCCTCTAGACCCATGGAGGAGGGAGGGAGGAAAAAGAGACAGAAATAGACCAGTCACACTCAGTGGACTTTCTACCCAGACTTGCTGTACTCAAGACTCGGGCTGACATTGATGTAACACATCACATCAATGTGTCTAATGTCATATTCATAGAAATGTGATTGGTTTACCTCAGGCATGGGTGGTTCTCCTTACAGCACACCAGCTTGGATAATGCCAGGTATTAATCTTTCATAGCCTCCATTAAATTAAGCACTTTGATTCACTTATTATTAATTTATACTGATTGCTGCTATGTTGGCGTACATACAGGCAAAGGCAGTTACTAGAGGATATCCCTCCCTGGGATTGCCATTTGGGAAGACAGTAGGAATAAACATGTCTTAGTGTAAATATTTGTACAGTTCCTAAGCAGGTTTGGTGATAGTGAAGTTTTCAATCAGGTGATTTATCACCACTGGTTTCTAATCCAATTGGATACTCCTTAAAAGCACTGTCAAGCCTTGGGCTGGTTAATGAATTCTTTGTTTGGTCAGTAAAATTGTAATAAAATAGTAAAATAATGCAGATTCAGGTGATAATTCAATATAGGCTGATCGAGCGACCCCTTATTTTTCACATTCGTTTTGTCATTTGATTTTGGTCTCATAAAATATCAATTCTTCCAGATTTCAGTCCTGGTTGATTTGTCCACACCTGTGGTTGTAACACCAAGTGCAGTTGAACAGTACAGCAAACACTCGTTGAGCAGCTACTTCATCAGAAATACAACAGAAGAGCAGCTAGTGTATGTGTTTACAGCGCAGCCAAACGGAATCACTTTGTTTTATTAAAGATGTCAGAAGTGTTGAAAGAAGTAGGAAATGTTGGTTTAGCTTTAGCAGTAACTTAAAACAGCTCTGATACTTCACAGAGAGAGTGAGCAGTCAACAGTGAGGATCATATCAGTGAGATACAATTACTCTGGATCGCATGGTCCCTTGTGCTTCGCTAAGCAATCTGGATCCAGCGCGGGAATGGCGGACTCTGCCACCAACATTGAAAACTACTATATGGAGAGATAATTACTGAATGTAAATGCATTAAATGGCTTTTGCAGAAAAATATGCTGACCATATATAGTGTTAAAAATGGGGTTTGATTACAACTTTAATAAATTGCCGAAAACGTTTTTGGAGATATGTTCTGTTTTTGCACCATCCCGTCAAACATCACACCGAGCATTACAATATCAACATAGCTGATGTTTTAGCAACACGCGTTTTTGTCATCAGCAATACGTCAAACTAATTACCTCGTCTAAAAGTGGACAATGGGGGCTGCGGCGCTCTCCTGCCACACGTAGGTGGCACACACTCGCCTTATTAGCCAGGTCAAATATAATCAGTGATAGACACGGCAGGGCTGCTTAATTATGGCTGGCAGCTGGCAGCGGGGGCCTTCCTTTAGGGCCCGGGTTATGCCCATGCATGAACCCCCTTCCGCGCCCGTCCCTCCTCCTCCACCACCACCCACCCACCCACCCCACATTGCCCCAAATGAAGAATAAATCTAACCTCCCTTTTGTTTGGAGTGACGCATGTGGCAGCCCCTTCATTTAAAGCAAGAATAAAAATGTGGACAGAATTCAGGATTAATAGAGGGGAATGGGGCATTCAATTAGTGTAATTGTGAGGTAACAGCGGTGCATGCGTGTGTGTGTGCTTGTGCGTTTGTATGCATAAAGCTAATGAAAATATCCTTCCAACAAGAGCAGATCATTTTTTCGGAACAAATCCACAAAGCACCTGAGCTGTTGGAGGGCTCCGATTTTTCAATTTCATAAGACAGAAAACCAGACAGCCTGTTTTGCTGCACTTTGGTTGACACAACAGATGTATCCGCATGGCAACTTCCTCCCAACTAGGCAGAACACATCCTGAAAAGGCACTTAAGCTCCTGTTGCAAATAGCTTGTAAATCTGCACTTAAATGAAAACAAGCGAGAGCCCGACTCCTGCCTGCCTGCCTCCCTGCCTGCCTGCTGCGTCACTGAAGAAATATGGCTTCATGAAGTTTCTAACCAACACAAGGGGGAGAAAGAAGCAGTCACTGGCTGATATACTGTGTGATTATATTGTTTCTACACCAAAATGTTGCTCCAATCAAAACTCTGTGCGATTGCATGCAGCGGAAAAACAACTGTGTGTGTGTGTGTGTGTGTGTGTGTGTGTGTGTGTGTGTGTGTGTGTGTGAGAGTGAGAGAGAGGCACTGTTTGAAGCTGCAAGCAGTTGTGCATTTTGATCTCCCAAGGCTGTCTGTCTGCACACACACACTCACACATGCAGACCCCCTGATTCAGCCTCCTCTGGTATATTGATCCATTTCATTCTGCCTCAATGAGATGCAGACAGCATCCCAGTGCCCAGACCGCTCATAATCATGATATAACACTCGACTGTATTGAAACCTGCCATAGGAAGGCATAAACCGGATAATGCAACGCCCGGGATAATGAACAATATCGGATGACATATCGACGTTGTCATGCACGGGCCTGTAATGCAACATAAATGTGCGTTGTGTGATGTTAGGTTTGAATTGGTACATCCATGCAGGAGCAGACACACAGCTGCAAACACATGGGCGGGGGGGGGGGGGTTGTCCTTAACACTGCTCTATACAGTGGGCAGGGGAAGTTATGAAAGCAACAGAGCTGTGCACTTGGAAAGCTGGACCTTGGAGAGCGCTCCATTCAGACTCAATTGCTGCTCGTTGCGGTGTGTAAATGTATGGCTGTGTGTGTGCGCGCGTGTGTTGTGGTTGGGAACTTAAATCCACTTTCCTGCTCTGCTCTCCCTTTCCCTTAAGCCTCTCCCCACCGCATCGCACCGTAGCCATGGCAACTATTCCGATCGATCCGGTGCCATCTAATGCCAAATGTTTCTCCAAACCAAAACTTAAACAATCAGGCAGTCGTCAGCGACTCGCCAGTGAGGTGGCGGCTCCAGCAGAGGAGCACGATGGCAGCAGAGTCGGCTTTTCAGAGCCTAGTCCGTCGGTCTTACTGTGAGCAGTGGCGAGATGGTGAATTCAGTTCAATAAAATCCAAATCATTATTTTCCTATGCTAGAAATGGGCTTTGCGGACAAATAATACAACTGATGAATTGATAAATTCAAATACGGAACCAAATACAGAATCAAGCTGCCAAAGATGAAAACACAATGCACTTGTACCCCTGTTTTTCCGTTCTTACAGCACATTTCTGTAGTTTTCTCACTATCCAGGTTTTTAAAAAAAATTTTATTGCTGTGCATGTGTTGGTTGTGGAGGTTTTCTTCATTCGCATGTGCTTTCGTAAGTTGCTGTACACTGAGCTTCCAGTGCCACCGTCTAATACCAGTAAAACAAAGACAAGAAAATCTAACACAGACTTCAGCGCCTGCCCAGCAGCTGGAGGGGGTGTACGGGTTTATGTGAGGAGGGATGTGTCACATTTACTTCATGTCAACAGCCATGGATAGCTGGTCAGGGTTCAGGGTTCACACTGTGATATTTCACCATGTCTCTGTTCCCCTAAACTCCTAGCGTTCGAGCCAGTGTTTGTATCCAGAAGCGATGCGGTCTCTCATACCAGATCTCTCAGTCTGCCTGCGTCTTTTTATGTCTTTATGTGTGCGTGCGCAGGGGAAGACAGACAGAAAACCTTCCAAAACCAAAGTGGAATCAAACGCACAACACACAGAGGAAGAAGAGTTGGAGAAGAGGGGAGGAGAGAGAGAGAAAGGGTGAATGAAGAGAAAGCTTATTACCAGAAAACAGATGGCCCCCCAATTCACAGTGGCCCCACGGGGACCTGGAGGGACACCTCTTTGCACCTCCGGGTTACCAGCGCTGCAGAGAGGGGTGGGGCACTTAAACACGACTCTGTGTGTGTGCACTTTTGTTTGTTAACTTGTAAACAAAAAGCAAATTTGTGACATCTCTGGCAAGGTGCCATTCTTAGCTCGACGCGGTTTGAAGATTTCCCAGGAGTTCGCGTTTAAAGACTATTACATTTGGCGTCTCGTTACGACTGAAAATGGAGCTCGTAAGACAACAACAACAACTCGGCGATGCCATGAGGTTGCCTCTGAGTAGGACTTGTCTCGTTTTCCTCGTCGGATGCTGTGAAAACCCTTGGACCTTTTCGCATTCAAAAGAGCGGAATAATCCTTTAAAACCAAACACACACACACATTTGGCGTCACCTTTTATTTCATCAAACCCATCACTTGACATCATTGCTGGACGAGCTAATGTCACAACATCCGTAAAATGAGATCTCACACGCGCTCAAACATTCACACCCTTTCAGTGTATGTGTGCATATGCAACGGTACGAGTGGACACACACACACAGATGACAGGCAGTGAGTGGAAATGAAGGATTTGGAGTTCTATCCCGTTACATTATGCAGCAGATGGCGTTCAGGCCGAGCCCGGCCAGGCCTCTCCCAGGAGAGAAGGAGTGAGAGAGGAAGAGGGGAAGATGGGGGAGGTGTAGAAAGAGGAGTGAGGGACAAAGCTGTTGTCTTTTCTTTTCTTTTTTTCTTTTTTTTTTTTTTTCGTGAATGCACGTGTTCGTTTCCTATTTTTTGACGGAGTCCCTCTTGGGCCGCATGTGGGACAGAATTCTCATCGTCTCCCCTCCTCTCCTGTCTCTCTCCTTTCCTCTCCTCCCCCCTCCTGCCCAGCTGAGGCTACACCTGAGCCCAGAACACGGAGGCCCACGACCCCAGCTGACCCCCCGCCGAGAGGAAGGAAGCGGAGGACGGAGGCGAGAAAAGGTAAGAGTGGAGGGAACGAAAAACCGCGGCGAAGCTGAAGCTGCGGGTAAAGTACTGTAGGTGTGTATTGGAGAGAGATTGTGGAAGGAAAAGTAAAATTTCACACTAATTAGCATTTTTGTTGGTATTTCAGAAGATTTCGTTCTTAAAAAGAGGAATATGATTATATCTCTTTCAGTACAGCAGCTGTATACCTCGACTAATTTGAACAAAATTCACACACACATGCACCACAGTTGACTTGATCAAATGCCACAATCAATACGCACACACACTGATAGACACACATACAAAGCGGCCTGTTAAGTCCCCCCAGATCATTGCCCCCGGCGCTTTTTGTTTTGTATTTTCCGAATTAATTGAGCCAACGCTCAAGTGTGGGGCCAGATGTCACTGCGACCTGTGGGGATTATTAGAAATCTGTTTCCCTCATTGTTTATGTGGACCCCTTCAGACCACACTGCCTTGCGCTCTTCCCGCTGAAGTTTCAGGGAGAAACAAGCCCCAAACCAGATTGCTAATGTACAAAATAACAGTCTCCGGACATGGAGCCTGAATATCGACATGTGGGACATTCTGGGACTTTTCTGTCCCACCTCCAATGACCGTAGCCTGTGCCCAATGACCACCAGGGGCCCCCTGATGCCCTCCCGGTTTGGCCCAAACAGCGCCACACTCCTTGGCAGAGCTCTGGGCCTAATGAACTCATCAGCCAGCTGGAGGCCCTGGATGGGGGGACAGGGGCCACTTGGTGGAGGGTGGGGGTCCAGAGGGAGAGAGAGAGAGAGGGGGGGGGGCAGGCGCCCAGGGTGCTAGGTATGAGGAAGATGGAGTAGTGGGGCGGCTGAGGACAGCTCACCAACATGGTAAATGAGGCAGGTGCAGCTTCAGAGGAGAGCTGGGGGCCAAGACAGGAGGGTCAGCGGGCAGGAGGAAGAGGTACGGGAGGCTGTGGAGATAGAAAATGTAGGTCTGCGCTGAACCTAAAGGGTGGGACAGAGAGGAAGAGATGGAGGCAAGGACTGGGTTCATGACTGCGGCTCCAACGTGGAGCTCAGATCAGCAGGTGATAAAAGACGGAAACTCAAAACAGGGCAACATGTTAAATTTACTAAACCTTTGGGTCAACTAGTTAGGTGTTCAGTACATGTACGAACAAACACGCTAAATCTTCTAACTGAACTAACTATACTGAATCAACGTGATGTGTTCACTCACTGTTGTACCTACTGAAGTGCATGTGAACGGCGATCTGCTTACCTTAGAAACAAAGGTGTATGAACTACGTAGCCAATGGCTGCAAATCTTTGAACTGAACGAAACGATTCGAATCAGCAAAGTGAGCCGTAATTTCCACCTCTACAGCTATTTGTGTCAACTCCGTTTAAAAAAGGAACACTGTTTAATCGGACTTCTATGTCAGCTTTGTCAAACTTAAACCGACTAGTTCTGTAAACAGATACTTCTTTGCTCCGAGAAATTGAAAGGTTTAACGTAGACGAACTTAAGAAATTAAGTTGAGCCAACAGCTGTTTAGTTAATTGGCAAGAGGCTTGATTCCCAGTTGTATCTATTTTTCACTGCAGTTTCCCCTTTGATTGCCTCATGAAACACACGGCCTAATCACTGCAGATGCTAAAATTCACTGGGTTAAAATTGACACAATGTGGGTCAATATAGCACCAACGTGTCACTGCGTGTTACGTGTTGTAACTTGTACAACCAATAATACATTTGTGACAGTTTTGAGGTAAAACCCAACAGTGATGTAAAGAATAACACAAAAACGCTGAGTCGGAACAACCCGCTGATCCACGATTGCATCTGTGTTATATTGACCCAAACTCGGTGAAAATGAACCCGTTCCGAACAGCCGCCTTCCTCCTAACACGGATCAGAGGATCAGATGATATGCTAATTATGAAGCTACTGCCAGCAGCCAGCTAGCTTAGCTTAGTACAAAGACTGGGGGAAACAGCTAGCCTGGCTCTGTCCAAAGGTCACAAAATCCCCCTACCTGCACCTCTAAAGCTCACTGATTCACACGTTGTATCTTATTCAGTCTGTACAAACACGGAGATAAATGTTCAATCGCCATTTAATGTGGGTCATGTGCTTGACTCCTCTTGGTCTAGCTAGCCAGGCTAGCGGTTTCCCTCTGTTTTCAGTCTTTATGCTAAGCTAAGTTAGCCGGCTGCTGGCGGTAGCTTCATATTTAGCGTACAGACATGAGAGAGGGGTATTACTCTAACTCTCAGCCAAAAAGCCTGTTTCCCAAAATGACGAACTTTCCTATAAGTTCTGAAAGGGTTCCAGACCTAAAGAAGAAACTTTAACGGGACTTTCTCACTCTCTCTCTCTCTCCCACAATGCATCAAAACTAAAGACTGTCCGTCATCAGAACTCACTTACGTTTGCCGAAGCAAGAAACTGGCGTGTTTTGTTAAAAGTAAAACGTTTACTTAAAATGCTAAAATCCAAGCAACTTTTAATCCTCATTTATAAAGAATGTAAATGTTTTTACGAGAGAATAAAAGATGTGGTTTTGCGTCAATTGCAGAACACGGCTGGGTCGTTTGCTGACTAATAATGCCTCCTGACGTGCGCTGAAGTCATCACACTTATGTCAGCATCATCAACAAGACGCTACCATCCTGTTCGCTGCACAATCAACAAACTCATCATCCTCCCTCCCATCTCTCGCTGTTCAGTCCCAGGTGTTTTCTCCAAGTGTGTGTGTGTGTGTGTGTGTGTGTGTGTGTGTGTGTGAGTGTGTGAGTGTGTGTGAGAGTGACTGCACGTCCATGAGAGAGCGAGAGAAAGTGAGCACCTTTGTGTGTCCATATGTGTCTGGGTGGCGGGGAACGCGCTGGGCGCCCTGCTGGGAGCACAGATGGTGCTGAGGCCTGCCACGGCAGCGCTGACGATGGCCACATTCTCACATGGGACCCCCAGCTTTCTGGATCCCACACCTCCTGTTCAGGCCTGAAAAACAACACCCCCACCCCACCACCTCCTCTACCACACACAAGGCCAGGGTCCAGGCCACTGCCTCTTTCAATACCCTGGAAGAAAAGACAGAACACAGCACATGGACAAGTTGGCGTTCACACGCTGCCCAGAGTGTTTCCATGTGCGTGTGCATGTCCCAGTGATGCAAATGCAAGAAGAGTCGCGTTACATCGCTCTCAGATTTTTAGGGCTAAATGCTCAGTCCCCACGACTTCTACCGTCTCCTTTTTGTGTCTTACAAACGACATTGTCTCCCACTTGGTCTTCATTTTTGCACACTTTAATTTTTCTCCTCCATGTCGGCTTTTCTCTATCTTCTCTTTCTGGCCTCTAATTCCCTCTCTCTCTCCCTGGCTATCTCCCTCTCCCTCTGCCTCTCCCTCTCCCTCTCCCAGATGCCCCCTGTGGCTCGTCATCCACCTGAGAGAAGCCTCATACATCTCCTGACAAAGTGACTAATCCTTCCCATTTCACAGCTCCATCCCACTGCTCCCTGAATGTTCGGAGCCGTGTGTGTGAGGGTGTAGTGTGTGATAGGTGACAGGTGGGAGTATGTCACACGAGTTCAAGGTGTTTTTTGTTGTAACAAGCGGCTCAGACAGCTGCGGGGTCCACTGGGCTCTGACTGATTAGAGAAATAACTCCATTACAGACTTACATCACTTTGCAACTTTCAGATGACAGCTTATTTACAATGATGTCCACCTACACCCAAAAAAAAAGAAGTATTTTTATGGTCTTTAAAGTCTTTACAGTTTTTTGCCTGGAATACAATTTGATCCTTTCCAAAAGAAAACAGGTTTCAAATTTGCATCCTATTTCCTCAGAAGCTCTGCAATATTAGGCCTCAGCTGGATTGGTGATATAAGCCCTGCAAAGATAATCATAACCATAAATCAGTGTATTGCTTCCTGTGTGTCTGCAAGTTCTGAATGATTATGGGAACCACAGTAAGAGGGCATTTCAACCCAGACTATGCTGGTGTTCCTAAAGTGGTATTTTTTTAAAGGAATATTTCACGGTAGAATGTATAACTGAAGCCTTTTGATTTTTCTCAGAGGTGTAAAAAGTGGTTTCTGTTGATTTCAATAGCTTATGAGAACTGGAATGAAGCAGGCGAGGCTAACTTTGATTTTCCGATAACCTTTCGGGGCTTGAAATATATTCCTTTAATGCAACAGAAAAAATTGTCTTTTTAAGCACACTGAGTTGTGTGAAAAGGATCAGTTGGCAATAGATTGTTGTATCGATCAGACATGCCTTTTCCAGCATTCATGAAAAATGGACTTCATACAGCACAGCGAGCTGTAAACACAAGATTGACGTCACTTTTTAAGTTGAAATGCCAAACATGTTGGCAAACGGCACTTTATGTATACATCAAGCAGACAGAGAGTAACAGTACCTTTCATTTGGAGTCGCAATTTTTTCCGCCTGGTAAATGTAAGTCCAATATTCACTCTTTTCAGCTCTGTTTTGGTCTCCACCAACTCCTGAGGACAATATCCGGCTCTTTAGCTGCTAAATGCTCCGCTATGTTGCTGTTTCGGCACTGGGCAGGCAGTGCACAGTGGGCTAGCTTACAAATAGAGCTTTTAACGCTGAAAGCAGCTGCCCGCTGCTGGAAACGACGCCGATGAGAGCTGCGAGCGGGAACCAAAACAGTGGTCGTGGGCCTTTAAACAATGAGCTGAAAGACGCTAAATCTCTCCGTACAGCTGAGTCGGGTGGTATAATTATGTGTGGATTCATCACTACGAGCGTCATCTTTCACATACAAGTAGTCATTTGAGCGATTGTTGATACAAAAATATCGATTAGGGCAGCTTTAACTAAGATGAAGCTGTTTGATGTTTTAGAGTTTTAAAATAATGGGATCTGTTTAGGTCGGGTGCTTAGAGGAGGTGAAATAAAACAAAACGCAGTATTTCTTGTTAGAGCACACCGAGTTATGCTAAGAGGATTTATTCTTGAATCGATCACAACCGCAGTGTGAGATTAAGTGCACAGAAACAAAACGTCTAAGACGATCCGGTGAAGTCTTTTACCATCAACGTCACGATTGAACCAAACGTCATCCTTCTGACTGAAATGACCATTCTCTGGTGACGCCGCCGCCCTGCAGTTTGCCTCTCTGTCTCCGCGGTGCGTACATCAGCTGTGGCATGTAATTGCAGCAGGCACAAACAAAACAGCCTTGGAGGGGTCCTTCGTGTCTTTGGCCGAGGGCCTTGCGGATTGAGGAGGGGTCCGGGCGACGCAGACCACCAAGCATAGACCATCTCCACTTCCCCGTCTGTGGAGCAATTAGGGTGGGGGGCGTGTGTGTGTGTGTGTGTGTGTGTGTGTGTGTGTGTGTGTGTGTGTCCGTCCGTGGGCTCCAGCTGTCAGAAGGCCTCTGTCTCCTGGTCCTGACATGTCTCCGATACACCCCACTGTGAGTCTCTCCGTGTCACACACACTGCACGGACCCGGCCGGAGCCCAAGGCGAGCTGTCCGTCATCTCACACACGTGCACACGCACATTCTCTCCCTCTCTCTCTCTCTCTCTCGCACACACACACACACACACATACGCTGAGTTTTTACTGATATGGTCCTTCTGGCACTGTAGTAGTACTTCTCTCTCTCACTCACAGAGTGTGTGTGTGTGTGTGTGTGTGTGTGTGGTGGCGGCGGCGGCAATAAGCGTGCCGGTGGCTGCGGGCCACGGCAAGTCATCCGTGCTTCCCCTTATCGTTTTAATCACCTCGTTAGGCGCAGCTAGTCCCCACACTCACTGGCCACTGCCCGTCCTCTGGAACCATGCCCCCCTGACCCGACGCTGGTGGTGCCACCATGCACAGGGATGCACGATGGGAGGAGGCCAAGAGGAGTGGAGAAGGAGAAGAGGAGAAAAGCGTCAGACCATCCCTCAAGTTTCCTTTAAAAAGCGGGCTCTGGCCCGGCAGAGTTGTGTCGGTGTGCCGTACATAAACATGGACACCACAACCAACACGTAAATCTTTATTATTACATTATAAAAAATAGTTTGTGGTTGATCTGGATGTATTTGCTTTTCCAATAGGCTTCTTCTATCGACCGCTATCTTGGCACACCTGAATGTGTGACAGGTGCAACAGAGGGCAGCAGAACGTCTTAGGCCCACCCATAGGTGTGGTTACAGACAACTGGTCTGCTCTTCGGAAGTTAGTAGTGGTGGAATCAGCTGGCTGACAGCATATCAAGTAGTTAAATCTAGCTCCACCTTGAGCAGCTCCAACAGTAAACACATTGTTGTATAATATTAATAATCTATCAATGTCTTAAATAATAAGAGATCTGCAGAACCTTCATACCTCAAGTACATTTTGCTGATAATATGTCTGTACTTGTACTGAAGCCAGGTTTTATTTGCAGGACTTTTACTTGTAATGGAGTACTTTCCCAACTGGTTGGAGCCTGTTGGTGCCTATAAGGATCTGCAATAACTGCAAACTGGTTTTATATACAGTGAGAATCCTCAAAAACAATTACAAAGAAAGTTACGTTTGAGTGTTAGACGGCGCCGAATAGGATACACGTAAAACTCTGAAGCTGTCTAAATCCCCCTAAAAGATTTTATTGGAAAATTCAGCACTTCCTCAAAAGCTAAAATGATACATCAATGTGCTACTCTTGCAGTAGGGACAAACACGTTGGACGTTCTCAAACACGTCAGGACATAAGGAGAAAACAAGAAATCCAAATGAAAAAGGTTGGATGATGACAGAATGAGTTCTAAAAAGGAGCCCACCCCCTATCCTGTTGAAAAGTGGAATTTATTTTTTGAGTCATTAATATTAACCAAAACAAATGGACAGGTGTGTGGAACAGACTCAGCCAGAGTCCCAGCCAGCACAGCGGTGGCAGAGGCCAGCATCGCTCCGAGCCCGACGCAAGGTGGCTGCAACTAGCAATCCGTAGCACCTCGGGGATAATCAAAAACTGTTACAATCGTGACAAATCGAACGCACGTAAAGGAGTGAGTTCACAATATCACTATGGAAACAAGGAATCCCATGTGAATAAAGTTTCCCGGGTTGGAATATCGGCCTGCATTTAAAACACGGATGCTTAGTAAATCGTTCTACACTGAAAAGTTTGAAAAGTATTGCATTTTTTTTATTATGTTCCAAAAGCCAGAATGACACAAACAAGTAGGCTGCTGTGGCCCACACTGATCTGTTGCTGGATTTTCCCCTTGGGTAAAAAGAGCCCTTATCTCATCTTACCTCGTCTTAAACGACAACCAGAATATGTCGAGGAAAAACATAGAGACATTTTAGGATGGACTTCTGACTTCTGGATTTGTTTATTGTTGACCCCCCTCCCCCCTCGTCCTCTCCCCACCCGCACTTTTTTTTTTTTTGAAAAGACGAAGTTCATTTTTTAATCATTACTATTCACCGAAAACGGGCGCACGTGCACGAACTCACAACACGGACACGCGTATTTATTTATTTATTTTCCCCATCTTTTATCAGGCACACATCTCTGCCTTCCCTTTGCCCACTACTCCCACGGGAGGGAGAGCGCTTGAGGGCTGAGGGGCGTGAAGAGAGAGGGAGGAGGTGTGTGTTTGTGAGTGTGTGTGTGAGAGAGAGGGAGAGGGAGAGAGAGAGGAT
>CM022483.1:12718501-12747479 GCA_011952105.1 Coreoperca whiteheadi
AAAAAAAAGAAAACATGCCTGTGAACCCAAAAACTGCCCCAACCACCACGTAGTCTGAATTTTAATCGTTTTTTTTTTTTATCCAAAATAAAAAAAAAAAAAAAAAAAAAAAAGCCTCTCTAAACTCATAAACTCCGTGTCTTTGGGGAGGAATCCATCCGTCTTCCGGACACCAAATTGAATTGATCTCAGGGGCCCCCACCTCGCCTTCTCAATAGGGGCCACCTGCGCGCGCTGCCAGCTTTGAATAAACATGAAGAAGTGACAGCACGTGCTGCCGCCGCTGCCGCTCGCAGTCACACGACGCGCGTGCCTACGAGGGGCAGGCTTCCTCGCGCTCCCATTCAGCTGCGTAATGTGATTTCGCCGCTTTCACTGCAGCTGATTGATTCACACATCCGAGCATGGGGGTCTTTGTTAAACTTTTAGATGCTGTTATTGCTTCTGCAAAAATGTTTAATTACCCATTGCCTGATGTTAACCTTTTACTTTTGACCTTTACAAACTAACTTCTGAACAAACACGCGACAGACACAAATAAATGTATGATTTAACGGGTTGAATTGATCCAAATATCTCGAAAGCATGCGTCTGCCTGCCACATGGAAGGGTTTTCGTGTGCGTTTTGAAGCTTTCGGGTCATGCAATGGCGGCAACGTGCCACATGGTGGCGCACTCATCTTAAACTACGATGCTTTGAAAGCGCCGATGAACAGATTCTGAGGGAGAACCAGCGTGAAAAAGATGTTTCTCCACAGAGAGTGAAGCCAAATTATGATAAATTACAAATCAACCAAGTAAATGAGGAGTTTAGTCTGTTATTCTTAAGCAGCATGCATCAAAAGCCATTTTTAAATATGCAAACACAACATGACCACTGCTAAGAGTTCTAAAGTCTTGCTAAAGTAGGCCTTGATATGTTCATAATCTGACTACAAACATGTCTTATCTTTTTTAATTCGGGTACATACAAATAGCACCATCTAACATCCATCCCCCATCTTCCAGCCCCCATCCTTGTACACAACATTGGTGTTTATTTGGCTCTCCATGGGGAGGGAAAGGGGTCGTGTCCCAGTCATGACCTCCATTGTGTTCTGGAGGGGATGTCTCTAAGGGTGAGTGTGTGTGTGTGTGCGTGTGTGTGTGTGTTAGGGTAAGGATGCAGTTCAAAGGGGAGCAGAATATTGATTCATATATACAGCCGTGTAATTGCTGGAGGCATCTGTTGCCATGTGGTTTGAACTTTCATGTGAGTTTGGAGCCTGAATGAACTGGCCCGAGACCCCTTTGTCTCGTGACACAATAGAAGACGATTGGCAGCAACAACAGAGAGATGTGAAATCAATCAGTGGGGGGTACACGTTTTAATTGATTTTGTATTACCTTCATTTAATCAGCTATGCCTTTCGAGGTTAAAGGTGTCCTAGTGTAGGAATTTTTGTCTACTTATGCACAAGTGTCTGGGATTACATTTGAATAAAAAGCATTATTGAAATCCTTTCAATTTGCAAGCTTTTCGTTGTTTTGTGTAATTCTAATTAATGCCTCACACCAACTGATGCTGGCAGCCAATCAGGGTCCGGCATCTGGACTTCTCTGGCTGTGAAAAACCTGGTTTTTACATTCATTCAAGAAAACGCCAGTGGTTCCCAACCTTTTTGGATTGTGACCCATTGAAGCAGCACTCCGGCATTTTGGGGAAATTTGCTTTCGGTCGCTTTGCTGACAAAATGACCCAAAATCCTGTCTGTCTTGCCACGCTAAGCTAACTGGCCGCAGCGCTGTCTTCACCGAACAGACCGGGGGGCGCTACTGAACGCCTCGAGCTCTCGGCACGACAGGGAATAAGTGTATTTCCCAAAATGGTGTGCTATTCCTTTTAACGGATCACGACCAGGTCAAGCATGCAAACTGATTTTCAACCGTTTGATTCGAATACTTATAAT
This sequence comes from Coreoperca whiteheadi, assembly GCA_011952105.1. Classification (NCBI taxonomy): domain Eukaryota; kingdom Metazoa; phylum Chordata; class Actinopteri; order Centrarchiformes; family Sinipercidae; genus Coreoperca; species Coreoperca whiteheadi. The sequence goes on from CM022483.1 coordinate 12,720,451, forward strand.
TAAGAGAACTCACAAGGTAAAATTATTCAGTAATTCACAAGAAGGGAGAGAAAAAAATCAAAGGAACATCAGGAAAAATGTGTTTAATTTTGTATAGCGTTAATGTTTCTTTCAGCAGTCCTATCCTGGTAATAACCTTGCGACCCCTTGGGGGGAAACCACTCCTCTCTTGTGAGCCACAGTTTATTTAAAAATCTCAACCCAAACTGAAAATATGGCAACTCTTAAATAAATCTCTTCCTCGGGAGACACTTGGCCAATAAAGCATTCCTGTATGTCACATCAGTATACCGGCGCCCCCAAGCTCTTCCTGTAATACTTTTCAGTATGTTTACAATGAGTTATAGGAGCCTGAGCAGCAGGGGAGGGTCAGTGTCGAACATCAAAGATTTCTGTGTTCTCTTTTATTAAAGGACTAGCAGTTCCTTGACGGAAAAAAGAGGAATATTTGTTTACATTCCCTTTTAAGAGGCCGCTTCAAGGCCTCAGTGACTTCATTGTGTCTCTTTCACTGACTGTGCCCAGGCCAGATTGCTATCACTCCCCTGTTTTGTTTTGTTGCTTTGGGTGAGTGGTTGTATCACTGTCAACTGATTGCCTTATTCCACTTCACGGGCTGTGACGAAAACACTGCCTGTGCCCTCGTCTAAACAGTCAAAGAAACTTTGTGAATTTGACAGAGCTTTACACTACGGAGAGCATTCGACAACAATGCAGTTTAGCCTCTAAAACCAATTTTTGCTCTCATATACTTGTAACACGTCTGCTTGGTGTTCTGAACTGACTGTCCTGAACTCCAAAAAGCAGTTGAACTGTGCTCTGCTGGGCTTAATTTCACACTGCTCCTGTCTACAGAATATGCATTCAGTGCCTTCTGTGGAGACAGAACAGGAGACGCTGCAGCTTGGTTCCATGGCAACAGTTTTATTGGCTCATATGTGTGACATCCAAATCTGAGACCTGTTGAGGCAACAGCAGCTGTGTGAGATCCTGCCATTTCGCCGCTCCCATGCGAAGGCCAACTACTTGTTCAGAGCTGCGTCCTTGATCAGACCAATGGCTTCTAATGGTTTTGATTGTAATTGTTCATCTCTGAGGGCAGCACCGGTGCGTCAGCCCTCGTGTGGCTCCTTTGGCAGGGATTCATTGACAAAATAATTATAATATTCTTTTTAAGCACATTTCACCATGCCAAAGGGGTTATTCCAGTGCTTTTTGCAGTCTAGAGTTTCTAGAGCATCTGACAAGGAAATGACCAGAGGAAAGTGGCAGTTTATGGGTTCAAATGTGTTGCTTTTTTAAACTCGAGGGGGCATGCTGACACAACGGTCCCAATTTGAGGGTTGGGGCCCCCCTCCCCTCAAAAATGTGTTTTTGCTTATTTTTTCCTTCACTTGGACCGTGCAGAACTGATGCACGTGGAGCGTCCTGTTTCTCTCTGCGCTTACCTGAAGTCTGAGTCCAAGACGATTTTGTGACAGCACAGTGAGTTTGCAAACTAATCTCGGTCCAACGTGAAACTTACACGCGCGTGGCATGGAAAGGGGATGTCATTTGAAGATCTTTTCACGAGGTGATTGAACATTTCTGGTTTTAGGTTAGACCATATACACACAAATCGATATTAAAAGCAGAGTAGTTGAATATAAAACATGCCTGTAAGGGGGTGTTTAAGTTTAGATTTTGGAATGCTATGTTTGCTTGCTCCATTTGTATTCACATGGATATTTTCTGACTGAGAAAAGAGCCTTTGAGAACCACTACCTGTATACAACCCATGACTGTAATTAACCAACCCAGTATGCAGCAGCTTCCCTTCTACCTTGTATTTGTAATATTGGCAGTGACAAACTGCGGGCCCTAACCCCCCTAGCGCCATGCTTCCGCACTACACCCCCATATGCTGAGAAGCACTGCCCCCTGTGAAATTCCTGATTGCCAGGGTGATTCCTACGGTTACTAAGGGCTGCTTCCTACTGTAGCCTCCTGTGTGCACCGGGGGCAAACTATTTTACAACCTCTGGATAAATTCTCAACTACGGGAATGATATCGCCACCGGTAAAGGGTGAGTTCTGTTTTAATAACGCACGAGATACTGTCGGTCCTACGTGTTCTGCAGATGTTAGTGTGCGGGCTCAGCGGCGTGTGAAGCTCTCTCTCTCTGCCTTACAGTCTGTAATGTCCTGTGTTGATTCGTGAAGCCTACAAAAATGTAGCTTAGCGTCTCTACCTACGTTTGTATGCGCTGAACAAAGGCCGTTGTTCAGGCTGAATGTGTGTGTTTTTAAGGAAAGACTTGGGAACACGCCCTTGGTGTCTTCGCCTACCTGTATGAAAGGGAATGCTTTCAACTTCATCTGAATGCCCTCAAACTGCGGTCAGACCAACGCACAAACCCAGGCGGGCGCAGTTAACCGTATTTGTGAATTTTTCGCTACAGTTTCGAGTTTGTTACAGTGTCTGCTCGGTCAAATAGACGTTTTCATAGCGCCGTTCTCCACCAGAAACTCACAGAGCCACTGTGAGACATGGTAAAAAGTCAACAATGTTTCATACGGCTGACTTGGTCCGCATTACCCCGGCTGGTGCACCGCAGCTCAGCTGTAAACCGTAACCTGCGGCGGCACAGTTGACGCGGACGGAGAGGCTACATTGTTAGCACGCCCAGCCTTTGCAAACAACCAGTAAGCCAGAAAAAAACACCCCGAACACCCGTCTGAAACCACGGTGGTGTGCTTTGGTTTTTTCAAGTAGTCGCTCAAATAGGCTACTGAGGGGTGGGGGGGCTTCCGAGGCCACGGTGAAACCAGGGAGTTTCCTGCCTCTAGGTCCGTCTGCCTGTCGGGTCACAGGTAGGGGCAGGGCGGGTACACCGGCTCTGGAGCGCCACCAGACAGATAAGTGACTAACTGGTAAAGTGGGACGTATATTTCTCCTCATATAGCCTACTTTCCTCTTAGCTTAAATTGTTATAGGCATAATATAACTCTCCCTTTTTGGTTGACAGTCTCAACCATAGTTCAGCACAGCAGTTTATTTCCTGTGGGATTTATTAAAATGTATTATAAGCTAACGTTAGGTACCGCCATTTAATGTTGGGCTTATTAAGTGCTACGCAGGTGCTCCTGTAGCACGCGCTCTGTGTGGTGACGTCTGTAACCGTTAATGCTTTTTGTTTTGCTGGAGACATTTTCCAATTCCAACCAACAGACTGACCGACACCAAAATATATTGTATTTACAGTGATTTAAAACCGAGAAAAAGTAGCAAATCCTCACATTTCAGAAGCAAATGTTTGGCATTTCTGCTTGATAAATGACGAGTGTCAAAATAATTGATTTATTGACAGTAGTTACGCAACTTATGCCAGGGAAACAGCAACGGTGTCATCAGTAGGCTATTTCTAAGCATATTTTTAAACTTTATCTACAACTTGATCCCTCCTGAGGTGCTGAAATATTACAGGTAGACAGCTACTTTGGATCCCTTTACCGTATTTACAGTCATTTTCGTTTGGACAATAGCTTTGACCAATACTGTTGCTTGCAAGTGTTGTTGCTGTGTAGTAGTCAAGTGATATGAAGCCGACATGTGTAGCTCCATCACCTAAACTTAAAGGAAGGCTGGAATGGCCGAGCTTTGCACATAGCCATGCATTACTATTTAATTTAAACACTGTTAACACCAATGTGAGTAAAATAAATTGCGCCAGGTGTCAAAACTGCATGGGTGGGTTGCATGCTTACAGAGCTCACAGCATGTATGTTAACAGCAGTTAAAAGCATTTAAATGTGCAGGTCCCACTGTGCCAGTGAGTCCGACAGGGAAATAGTGCTGTCCCCAAGAGACTTGCTTATTCACCACTTTGTCTCCATTTCATGAAAGGGTCAACTCTGTCATTGTTGGACGCCTTGGCTTCTGCTTTGATTTCAGTGCTATATTAGGGGGGAAAAGTTGAGAAAAGTTAGTCTCTTGAGAGGAAATATGAGCCAGTGTCACCCCCCCCCCTTCTGTCTGTTAACTGTGGGGGTTTTTTTTCAGACCAGCTATGAGCTATGTTCTGGTCATCAACAGAACCATGAGTGCGGCACTTGCTGTGGCATGAGTTGAAGTGCTGTGTAACCCCTGGGGAAACTGCGGCAGCAGCAAGTGACAAATATAAAATAGAAACACACATCACAAGACAATAAGAAGCGGCGGGAACACTGGTAATAACCCAAGTCTAAAATGTTTTTATATACTCACTTTTATAAAATCGGCTGATGTTATCCCAAGCAGCAGTAGTGGAATAAGAGTGTAAAAACTCTAAACTGTTAGGGCTCCCGTTGGGAAATAAAGAATCTGGGCACAGCTATTATTCAGTTATAATCATCATTTGGCACTTAGGGTTGTAAACTGTTAGAAACCTTGTTTTAACCCCTGAGTGGACACGTGGTTGTGCAAAAGAAGATTTCTTCCATTGTATTCATAATTATCATTCAGCAGAGGGAGAGGTGTGAGGCAAAGACACTGTGGGATGTGAAAGAGACAGATTTTGAAAAACCCCTGGTTTATAACAACTAGATAACCTCACTCCGGCTAATGCAATCATCAACAGCTGCTTTATTGACTGGCCGCTCAGGATTAGCTCATTGTGGTTGCCTAGTAACACCAGCACAAAAACGCAACAGGTAAAGGCCAAATGTGAATCAAGCCTGAGGTGTGGAGCCAGCGTCAGTCAGACATACCCTCTCATTGAGAGCACACAGAAACTGGTGGCGATCTGTAATTAACCCTGTGTAAAAGGTGCGTGTCCATGATCACTTCAGTCAGTAACAAGCAGATTCTAATAATCCAGTCTCTTAAAAGGCTTATACTCTGGATTCCGCTGTTGTTTCTCCATCTCACTATCCAGTCTCTCTGCTTCTGTGCGCCTCAGTCGTATCTTAGTAAGATATGATCTTACGGGATACCTGAGGGGTTAAATGCGGTGACACCGAGGAATGTTGATCGAATTCCACAAAATGAATGGCCCTCATTTGCTCAGGCATGGACAGCAACACAGCGATCATGTGACCGGGGCCAGACTTCCACGGTGACCTTTTTTTTTTTTTTTATGTTCCCTCGTGTCCCGGCATGTCTTGTGACTCTGGCCGTCAAGGACTTAACTTCTCTCGGGCCGAAGTGAAGTCATTATTTTGCACGAGCCGGTTGTCTCTGTTTAAGGTGCGAGCGCGAGGAGAGGCGTTATCATAGTGCTAATGGAGGCAGAGCTACGAGGGTGTCGTGGTTACGGAGGGAGGGAGGAGGCGAGAGGGAGAAGTGTCAGCGAGTCCGACGGATGAGCTGCATGCTTGATGGCTGGAGGTACCAGAGCAGGCTAATTTAATTTTCATGAGTGACAAATGCAGATATGTTTAAGAGATTATGGCAAAAGTGTGGTCAAATCTCACAGCCTAGTTATCCAGAATATGTAATTTGGTAAATATATGCTAATCGCCCAGTTTTACACGTAAACCCATCATCTCGTGTTGGAGAGCTTTTCCACTGAGTAAACACAGGTCATATACACCATCAGCTCTAAATACTGATGAGCTTTTAATGGCATCTTTGCTCAAGCTGGCATAACTCCAAGACCACGTGTTGTCTACAGACTCAGCGCTGGTGATTTCAATCAGAGTGTGGTGAAGAGAAATCGTCATTTCCTGAACATTTGTCTCTTTTTTTTTTTTTTGCTTTTTAGTCGGTTTATTCTTTTGTTTTTCGAAGGAGCGAAATTGTTGTTTCCACAGTGGATCAGTGTAAAAACTAGTGTTGGGGATGGTTGCGGGAGTCAAAGGCGTGCCATAAAAGGCTGTGGGATTTCAGGATGAATCGCTGCTGAGTGTGAATGAGCTGCAGGGGGCTTTTCACTTCCATTCTCCAAAAAGGAGGAATGGATGAACGGCTTGCATGAAAGGAGGTTTGGAATGAGAACATAACAGATCATCTTCTCTGGTTCATTAGATGCTTAATTTGCCGCTTTACGCAGGGAAACTGGAAGTACTTCTCCTTGCTTGACTCCTACTCACACAGTAAGGGTGTCTTCAGAGGTTCAGGTCAGCAGGTCATTTGCAGGGCAGAGTTTGGTGGTTCACTGACTTTAGACTGTGTGACTGCAGCAGGCTCTGTACAGTAGACTTCCCTCATGTGTCTTTGTCTGTTGTTTGGCTTTAAATGTTCATCGGTGTGTTATGGGGCCAGCAAGTCCAGTAGAGTCAGCCTTATAAATGACTCTTGCGCAGCCTCAAGCCGCAGCTCTTTGTTTAAAATAAATACTCCCGTGTTTAGTTCGGTTCCTTGGGGCTGGTGTGAACGCTGTCAAATGAACTCTGGCGCTAACCAAACAACCGGACCAAGACCCATCTTTTCGGGCTGTGTCGGTTGTTTGTGGTGTGAAAGCAGCGCACACCAACCACAGGGTTTTGTGATAGTAAACATTAGGGGCTGCAGCTATCCGTTTATATTTAAGCCATCGAGTATTCTACTGATTATTCCATCGAGTAATCAGATTTGAAAAACACTTTTGCATTATCAAAGAGCAATAGTAAATATGCAAAAGAGAAAACAAGTCCGTTGTCTTAAAATGAACAACTAATTGGTTTCCTTTTAGAAAACTCTACATTATTATTGTTTCAATTGCATACAGTGATATTATATTTCAAAACTAAAGTAATTTAGTACATTTAAGTTCCATATTACATTCTGGGGTTTAATATAAAATCTGAAATGGAAAATCAAACTTACAAAAAACAGCTGTATAAATACTTAACTTTCAGAACTACAAATTTCCACCTAACTAGTTGTTAACTAGCCATTACATATAGTTAGAATTAACGTAGCCTTCATTCTTTACTAGCCTTCAGTCACCTTGTGTCGAGGCCGCCCTGTGGACGGGATGCTTTCTGCTGAGGTGCTGAAGCAGAGACGCCGTGCCGTCTTGGTCGGCCGGTTCAGGTTTACAGCAGACTCGCTGTACAGAGCTTTCGCAGAAGCTTTCCGTCACTTTCTCTGGCCTGTCTCTTCTCTGCGCCCCTCGCAGTTTTCTCTCTCTTTCTCCTCTTTGCAATCTGCGCTGGAAAATCACAGCAACGACGCTCTGAACCGTCGCTGATCACACACAGCGTGTATAGTTATGTGGATTAAACGAGGCTTCGATGCAAATCCTTTTAGTTGATTTTTTTGCAATCGAGTTACTCGCGGAATCATTTTTGCAGCATGATGTTGGTCACCGGCATTTGATGTGGAATTTTGGCACCTTGATGTCCTCGTAGGGTGGCGATGCAGCATGACAGTCGCCAAAACGGTCCAGTGGAAGAGTTACCCGACAGTCCTCAGAATTTATGCTCACAGCTCTTGGTTTACAAGAAACATGTCAGTGTCAACATGAACCAGACCAGAACTGAAATGCAACAACGTGTCATTTTTTTCATTGGTCTGAATCAAATGAACCAACCTACAGCAGAGAACGCACTTATCCTGGGCAGCCGGTACTATTGAGGTACAACACTGAAAACAATATAAACTGACTTTGTCGTGTTTTGGTAATCTGTATCATAAAACAGGTGTTGCATAATTGAACCAGACAGGTTTTAGTTTTAAAAGCTCCATTTGGAACAACTGATTACTCCAGTAATGATTAGTGTAACTTCAGTTGTTACTCAATATGGCAACTGTGTTCAGGTCCTACTCACCCGTCAATCCAGGCTCAATTATATTATCAGCAATATGCCAATACTGCAGTTTGCTTACCCTAAAGTATGGTGGCCTGTCTGTGAATTTGTTGTAAGTAAGGAGAGGAAGGATTCACTTTTCCAGGACATTTTGCGTATGTCACGCGAACCACAAAACATCGCTAAAGACAAGGGCCTAACGTACGTTCTTGCAAAAACTCAAGTTTGAAACTACGCAGAGTATGTTGTGTCCAGTATGAAAATGAGAACATTGAGAATAATGGTGTTAAACTACATACTGCCATAGTCAGGGCAGCAAACTGTCGGTATTCCCATGTATTCTCGTGGCTCTGCTGAAAGTATTTTCTTGGGCTGTTTACGCAAGGTTGTTTGTTGACATTCCCAGTTTAGGCCGCTGGATGTTTATTCTGCCGTCGTTCCTCGAGTCTGCGTTACACCTGTTACCTTGTGTGTGTGTGTGTGTGTCTGTTTGTTTTTTCCCTGTAGTTTTATTTTTCAGAAGACCTGAGAGTTTTGCTGGCCCATTTGAGTCTAGTAGTTCTTATTTCTTCCGCAGATGAAAAGGAAAACGCCCAGGTGCTGTGTTACCTCAAGGAATTTGGGATGGTATTGGCGCACAGACGTTTTCCCCAACAATGATTTGTGTTTTCACAAAGTGAATGAAATGGCCTTGTGAGAGATCATGCCCTCCGTGCTTGATTGCCGTGATAATTTTGCTCTTCCTCCTCTCCCAATGCCGGTGTTTGCCAAGACAAACAGACAAGCTCAGCAGGGGTCTTTGATTACTGTGAGGAACCGGCCTCCCTCCCTTTTAGAGCGGGGGATTCCTATTTCAGCTTCAGACTCTCCCCTCAAACTTGAAGCGGTTCCGCTTACCAATTTCCTCTGGCATGGCAAAGACAGAAACCACATGTGAGAACACCCGCGTATCCTGTTTCACTTCAATATAGACCTCAGAGCCAGGCCTCCCGCTGGCTTGCTGCTGTGCATGTGCAGGGGCTGGACTGTACGGTTTGCCCAGAGTGAACTATCTGAAGCGGTCAGAGATGCGTGGAGACACTGAGTCCTGCATTTTGTGAGGAAACACACTGAAGCAGGAAATAATCGATCAGCTTTGAGCCTAGCTGCTGTCTTTCCTCGTGGCTGCACTCTGACTGAACCTGGACCACGCACTTATTTAACCCCATTAATCCCTCAGCCCCTGCTTTTAAGAGGATTAAAACAGGTGAGGGAAATGCCTCTGTGATTGTGCTCAGCTTGCTTAACAGTCATTATTCAGTCGCTAAATTCCTGCAGTAGTGCATTAGCGATGTCTGGCCACTTCCCTCCTGGTATAGTTTCTTTTAAACCGGGGCTCTCAAACCACCGGCCCCAGGGGCCAAAAATATGCTAGCATTCTTTTTCTTTTGAGTAATAATTGATCTTTTTTAAGCAAAGCTGCAGAAGCCAAGAATAAAAATGGCATTTTATTTCACATTTAACTTTTAAAGGAAAAGTTCTACATTTTGTGAAATTTCCTGGGGTTATGAACAGGTGATCAACGCAGATAGGGTTAGGGCTTTGGTTAGGTGTAGCAGAGATATGTTTTTGGGGTTATTATAAGGCTGGGTTCAGGTTAAGGTAAAGGGAAACACATATCGACAGAGAAACACACTATTTCTTTGGTTTGGGACCAGTTTGCCCGGCAACTAGCAGAGACATTTCTGCTCCTGACCAAAAAAAACCCGGCCATTTGTGGTTTTTACACTTTGGTTTTCGCACGGATTAAACAAATGAGATATAACATGTTAATTAGTGAGCTTTAGAGCCAGCCAGGCTAGCCGTTTCCCCCTGTTTCCAGTTGTTTTGCTAAGCTAAGCTAAACGACTGCTGGCTATAGCTTTATATTTAACGGACGGGCATGAGAGGTGTTTTAATCTTCTCATCTGACTCCGCAAGAAAGCGAATAAGCGTACTTCCCAAAACGTTGAACTAGTATTCTAACAAGCTGAGCCTAACTGCACAACTAGCCATTATACATACTTTAGCTTGGACCAACTGCTTTAAACTACGGGATGGGTCACTTTTCATATCTGAAACTAGGTAAAGTAACCAAGCTAAGTAAAAGTAAGAGAAAATAATCTGTTTATGGCATTTTCACATCAGAGAGGATTAAAAAGTTGCTAATGTTAACAAAGGCTTTTGGCAATCCCAGCTTCACTGGAAGTATTCAGTAGGATCAGTAGTGCAGCTGGCTGGTGGTGGGACTGCGAAGAACCAGTTGAGGGAGGATTTGTCACCATGTGAGGATGATTCAGGCATTTAAAAATCATTTGCAGAATGAGCAGATCCAAATATGCAGTTGCGCAACCTTCAAAGCATTTTCAGGAGTCTGTGACAGTCACGCAAGCGTACATACACACAACACACATCACTCACAGATGTGCCGACACCACGCTCAGAACTGGGTCATGCTAGATGTTTTGTGCCACGGTGTATTTTTGGACCCAGTGATGTGTGTTTCCCTCCAAGTGGCAGATAAGGATTGCAGTTTGTGCACTAAATCTGGCTAAGGGATTCCTTTTCTAGGAGTTGTGAATGCAGAAAAGCAGGGATGTCTTGTGAGGTAGACGGTTTGCTGAGTTTCTCACCACCTTTAAGGCGACTGGAGCCATAAATCAGCCATAAATCAGCCATAAATCTCTGTGCTTGTGCTTGAAGCCTGGCCCGAGAGTTTCAGTGCAGGTTTCGATCGGGAGGCGTACTGCAGCCTCAGACTATGTCAGGGCAAAGCGGTGGTATGAAAGAGGAGATGGGAAAGCATTTGAAGCACTCTGGATGATTAATGCAGATATTAAAAAATATAAATGTGTTCATACTTCACCTAAAATACTGCTGATGGATAACTTTAATCCCAAACATGGTGTCACTTTACCTCAAAATGTCGTTTGAGAGAGCCCTCTGGTTAATATCAGCTCGGATTTAATATCAGTTATTTTTGTCCTCCGCTCCAGCCATGCCGGTTCATGGCTGTTTAATGCCAAGTGTAGGCGGGCTTGGCTCAAAGTGCACATGTGCAGGGAAGTGAGCAAAACTTAATTTATGTCTTTTTGAGCTAAGTTTGAACTACCTGTGTATTTTACACTTCACATTTTTCATCTCACCCAGAGCAGCTGTTTGAGAACCTGTGTGTGTGTGTGTGTGTGTGTGTGTGTGTGTGTGTCATGCAGGTATGTTACATGAATGACTGTGTTTACAGCATGCCTCCAGCCACCCATGACTCACTTTCCTCTTTCAATTCAATTCAATTCAATTCAAAGGGCTTTATTGGCATGAAAGTTTCAAGAACAATGTGGCCAAAGCTCTCCCTTTGTGCAGGTACAAAAATATGTGCTTTTAATCTGACTCATTTGAGCCAAAAGTATCTCATTCAAACACCTCTCCACAGCTCTCACCTTTTACTTTGTCATCTGAACCGTCTTTGCCCCCTTCCACTGACCATATCGAGTGCACTCAATAAAAGTCCTCTGATCACCCACTAGTACCCCTTAATGTAGTCCTCCACCTGCTCAGGGACTGTACATGGAATTAGTCTGTGGGGTTTTCCTGTGTCTTTGGTATTGCAAACTATTTGATGTCTGCTTTGGTTTCTGCGTCTGCATATGGTGCCATGAGAAGTTTTTCTGCAAGTCGATCCCCCTGGGCATAGAATGCAGCTTGATTTTACTGGAAATTACTTAATGTAGGTCCAATCACCCAGTGCAGTTCACCTGAAACAACCACTAATTGTAACGAATGCAATCACCGTGTTATTAAGTGCTTTGGATAAAAGCATCTACCTAGCTGGATGAGCTTCAGAACTTCAGGAAAATGCATGTAAACGGTCTGTTTTGTTCATTATGTATGTGGATGGGTGGCGTTCACATTGCTAAGCTGTAGCATGGCGAGTTGTGGTGTCACCAGATAGGAATTCTGCACAGAGGGAAATAAATAACGATTATTTTCATTAACAATTCATCTATTAGTTACTTTCTGAGCCCTGCAGTGACATTGTGCAAGTTCCGAGTTTAACAACCAAGGGTGTATTTTCCACTGGGGGTGGGTGGACGTGTCCCCTTCACTTCAAAGTCTTGTTTTAGTCCCCCTCGCTTTTATAGTTTCAGATTGATTTCCCCGCGAAAATCTCCCTAAAGAGCGTCCACTGACTGTCCAGCTGCCAGATGAAAGAAGAGAAGAGTTGATCCAAATGTTGATATACTCATTGGGGTCCCAATTAGCTGATGAAGCGATTAGTCATTCAACTGAAAATGAATCGGCAACTATTTTGATGATTAATCAAATTAATTTGAGTCGTTCATGTCGTTGTTTTTAACAAAACGTCCCTGCTTCCAGGCTGCTAGATGTGAACATTTGCTGGTTTTCTTGGTCTTTTATGACATTAAACTGAATATCGTTGGTCGGACGAAACACGACATCACTTCTTTCTGACATTTTATACACCAAACGATTTATAGATCAATTGAGAAACTAATCCAGGGGTGCAAATTCCACCGAGGGTGGGTGTAACAGTGCAATGTCCCCCTCACTTTTCAAAAGTCCTGTTTTTGATCCGATTTTCAGTCTTAAAATCTCTGCACGCTTTCTGTTTTTGATCTTATGTTATTTTTTAGATACTTGTGGTTAAAGATGTAAATATAGCCTTATGTCAGTCTCAGTTGTAAACGGATCAAGTGCTTTATTATTCCTAAAAGGAAATAGTGTGCAAGCCAAAGGTGCTGCTCTTGTTGCAGTAGCTTGTGTTTCAGTCAGTGAAACTAAATAGAATTTCCCGAGAGCATTAATAATCCAAAAATGTAAGCCACATTTTTAATTACAGAAAGGCATATTGCCCAATTTCATTTTATTCCGTGTAATCTGCTAGCTGAATATAAATGGATGTAAAGAAATAGCAATCACATATGTTTGTTTCCCCTGGCTTTATTGTGATCCACACTCATTCTAAAACCAAACCTACGCCCATGTTACTGTCACAACACGTTTTTTATTCTTAAAGTGTCTGGTTTGTAATAGTGTGAAACAGAGAAAGAACAAGAACGCCTCACTGAAAAAGTGTCATTATTTTCAAATGAAGGATGCCCTAGCCACAAGCAATTCATTATTTCTGCTTCATTGATACCGTCCTCTGGGCATTGCTGCTGTGACGATTTGTCTCTGGAGCGTAGTAATGAAAATGTAACATGCATTATACTGATCCAATCACCTGTTTATCAAAAGTAATGACATGTAGGTAAAATGAGGACGCATTGTTTGGAGCACTTCTGTGAATTTCTTGGTATTTTAGTTTGCCATCATAACTCCCCGAGACTCGCTCCCAAACCGGCAGCACCTCCATCTTCTCGAACGTCTCCTGTGAAAACGAAGCTTTTATCTTCGCCACGCGCTCGCTGCTGCGTTCATCGTCTCAAAGCTTGCCGGTGTTGGGCTTAAATTGTTTCTGCGTGTCAGAGACTTAAAACTGCCTCTGAACAACAGTTGTCAGCCGTATGGGAATAAGAGCAAATTGCTGCTTCACGGTAGCGGCGTGTCTTTTATCTGGAACACTCAGCTGGAAAGTAACCTCCTGAGAGTTGCGTCTGACGTAGAGCGTTGTCACTGCAGGTTTGGAGCTTCAACGTACTGATTGTAATGCAGCTGCAGATAAACACAGGCCCATATGAGTGTTTATGCATGAGGGGCACTAACAAACCCTAAAAGATAAAAATAGTTGTGATGAAAAGGCCCGTGACTTGAATGATTGATTCTGTCGTGTTCTTTATTCCATTTCAGACACTGTCTCCTTCTTGTTGGCTCCTCCCGTCTCTAACCGTCAAATGTGGGCAGGTTTCCCAGACATTTCACATTTCGAATTCAGATTTCCCGTCTGTCCTCTCTTCGCTCCCCTCCAGGTTGATGTTTCCTCAGCGGGCGCCCCCAGGGTCGCTTTCAAGCCTGACTGCCGACAGCTCACCACCTCTGTCAGCCTCTTGAACAAGCCAATTGATCGCCTGTAGCTCAACACCACCGCGCACTGCGTCTGCCAGCAGTCCAGCTGAGCAACCTCTGTGTTGCCCCGAGCCCAGCTGCCCGGGCAGGACTGCATCACCATGGACACGGAGTCCACCTACTCGGGCTATTCCTACTACTCAGGACGCTCCCGGGGCTCCCACAGGCATGGGTAAGACTAAATCCTGCTTCTTAAAGAATTCTTGTCTTCAAATTTCAAGGTGCACAGTACTGAAGAAGGGGTTGCCATCAAATTGAGATTTTTTTAAAGCATATTGAATCTTTTCTAAATGTAAGGTATGAATTAAATCTCCAACCATGTTTCAATGGTTACTGCTAGGCGTGGGCCGTATCAAGGTATTAACTGTATACCAGGGTGTTAGAAATCCCGAAGGTTTTTCTAGGTACGTTCCACAAGCTTTCTTAGCTTTATTAGTCTAATAAATGAATTAAATAAAATCAAAAAATGTCAAGAAACAAAATATTCTTACACCTATTTCCCTTACATAACTGTACTTCTGTACGTCTTCTGAATTCTAGCTTCTCTCTTTCACCGAACTCAGATCTTCATTTTCTTGTTAACTCATCTTACAACACACTTCATTCAACCGCGACAGAAACAAAATCAAACTCACTAAAACCATCTTGGTTGGTCGTTCCACTGTTCCAACAATCACCAACTCTGGTTTGGTCGAAATAATGATGCTATTGATGTATGTTGGAAATGTGTCTGAAAATTAAGCAAATTAAACCCCAAATCTGTCAATACCCCGCAGACACAGAGCAGGTTCCTGGGTGAATAAATGTTAGAAAGGAAAGCTAAAGGGCAACGAGAATGCCGTCAAACTCCCTTTAAGAAATAAGACACATTAACAATACCTTACGTGTCTGCGAAAACACATGACTCTAGAAACACAATATAAAGGCGTCATATGCCAACAGTCTCCATGTCAATTTGGCATCAATATAATCCATAAAGATAAACTGTATTTTCGTACTTTCATACTTTCTGTTCTTCACATTCTGGATTTAGTGGGAGAAGACCGTGGGGATGAGAGGCGACCGTTTCAAAAATGAAGATTTCTCACTAAAATATGTGCTGGTTGGTGAATTGAACACCGAGTTTTTTCAGCCCGTTACCAAAGTAACTACCCGGCGTTGCTTCCCGTTTTGTGCTGGAGAGATACAGTATATGCACAGGTGGTAAGAAGGTGACAGCGAGGTTTCTTTTGTTTATTTCATTTCAACTGCGGCCAAAAAGCTGTTTGCTGACTCGCTTGCCGCACACACCTGTATTAACAGGGCGGCGTAGCAGCAATCTAGCAGCGCCATAACCTGTCGTTCGAAAATCTCAATAGAAGCTAGACATTTGATGTCTTCAGCACTTATGTTGGGGTTTGTTTTGTTTTTTTTCCACAAATACCGTCAGATACCGTATAGCCAGGTGGAATGTCAGGGAAGTATGAAGGTATGAAAAAACAGATATCGCCCAAGCCTGGTTGGGCAGTAGTTTTCTTCCAATATGTGCGTGTTCATTTCTTTGAGAATAGGAAAGGTTCACTGTTGCTTTAGATGAACTGAGAAAGATAAGTAAAGAATCTGGTTGTAGATTAGAGGTAATAAAGCAGCTGGTTCTGTAAGTTTTTCCATTTCAAATGTTTCTTTAAACCATATCCTCAATGTTATACTACATGTAAATCAGGGACTCTCTTGGATAATTTAACGATCCCATATGTTTATGTTCTGATCACCAATTTGAATTAATCATAGTTGTTCATCTTTTGTACTGATGATTCATCGGGGAGAGTTTCCTGTCCATCCAAGCTGAAGAAGTGCTCCAACTGTCAATCATGTAATATTGTCTATGGGACAAATGAATGGGACCTATAACGCTATAATGTCAAAAATGTTGGACCAGAAGAGTTACATTTTAGAACACATGGAAAAAACTACAATACGGCCTAAAGTATTCCCCCCTCATGGCGAAAATAAAAACTAGGTCCGTGACGTCGCCCGGTACGGCGCAACCGGGGCCCCACCCTGGAGCCAGGCCCGGGGTTGGGGCTCGAACGCGAGCGCCTGGTGGCCGGGTCCTGCCCCATGGGGCCCGGCCGGGCTCAGCCCGAACTAGCGACGTGGGGCCAACCTCCCGTGGGCCCACCACCTGCAGGAGGAACCGTAGGGGGCCGGTGCTTTGTGGATTGGGTGGCAGTCGAAGGCAGGGGCCTCGGCAACCCAATCCCCGGACACGGAATCTGGCTCTAGGGACATGGAATGTCACCTCGCTGGGGGGGAAGGAGCCTGAGCTGGTGCGGGAGGTTGAGAGATACCGACTAGAGATAGTCGGGCTCGCCTCCACGCACGGCTTGGGCTCTGGAACCCAACTCCTTGAGAGAGGCTGGACTCTCTACTACTCTGGAGTTGCTCGCGGTGAGAGGCGGCGGGCTGGTGTGGGCTTGCTTATAGCCCCCCAGCTCAGCCGCCATGTGTTGGAGTTCACCCCGGTGAACGAGAGGGTCGTTTCCCTTCGCCTTCGGGTTGGGGATAGGTCTCTCACTGTTATTTGTGCTTACGGGCCGAATGGCAGTGTAGAGTACCCGACCTTCTTGGCGTCTCTGGGAGGGGTGCTGGAAAGTGCTCCGACCGGGGACTCCGTGGTTCTACTGGGGGACTTCAATGCTCACGTGGGCAGCGACAGTGATACCTGGAGGGGCGTGATTGGGAGGAACGGCCCCCCCGACCTGAACCCGAGTGGTGTTCTGTTATTGGACTTCTGTGCTAGTCACGGTTTGTCCATAACGAACACCATGTTCAAGCATAAGGGTGTCCATCAGTGCACGTGGCACCAGGACACCCTAGGTCGGAGGTCGATGATCGACTTTGTGGTTGTTTCATCTGACCTTCGGCCATATGTCTTGGACACTCGGGTGAAGAGAGGGGCGGAGCTGTCAACTGATCACCACCTGGTGGTGAGTTGGATCCGATGGCGGGGGAGGAAGCTGGACAGACTTGGCAGACCCAAACGTACTGTGAGGGTCTGCTGGGAACGTTTGGCAGAGTCTCCAGTCAGAGAGATCTTCAACTCCCACCTCCGGCAGAGCTTCAACCTCATCCCGAGGGAGGCTGGAGACATGGAGTCCGAGTGGACCATGTTCTCCACCTCCATTGTCGACGCGGCCGCTCGGAGCTGTGGCTGCAGGGTCTCCGGTGCCTGTCGTGGCGGCAATCCCCGAACCCGGTGGTGGACCCCGGAAGTAAGGGATGCCGTCAAGCTGAAGAAAGAGTCCTATCGAGCCTGGTTGGCTCGGGGGACTCCGGAGGCAGCTGATGGGTGCCGGAGGGCCAAGCGGGCCTCGGCCCGGGTGGTTGCGGAGGCAAAAACTCGGGTCTGGGAGGAGTTCGGTGAGGCCATGGAGAAGGACTATCGGTCGGCCTCGAGGAGATTCTGGCAAACCATCCGGCGCCTCAGGAGGGGGAAGCAGTGCCCTGCACACACTGTTTACAGTGGGGGTGGGAATCTGCTGACTTCGACTGGGGATATCCTTGGACGGTGGAAGGAGTACTTCGAGGATCTCCTCAACCCCACCGGCATGTCTTCCATTGCGGAAGCAGAGGCTGGGGTCTCGGTTGCGGGCCCGTCGATCTCCCGGGCTGAGGTCACTGAGGTAGTTGAGAAGCTCCTCGGTGGCAGGGCACCAGGGGTGGATGAGATCCGCCCTGAGTACCTCAAGTCTTTGGATGTTGTGGGGCTGTCTTGGTTGACGCGCCTCTGCAACGTCGCGTGGCGGCTGGGGACAGTGCCTCTGGACTGGCAGACTGGGGTGGTGGTCCCTCTGTTTAAAAAGGGGGACCAGAGGGTGTGTTCCAACTACAGGGGGATCACACTCCTCAGCCTCCCCGGAAAAGTCTATGCCAGGGTACTGAAGAGGAGAATTCGGCCGATAGTCGAACCTCGGATTCAGGAGGAACAATGCGGTTTTCGTCCCGGTCGTGGAACACTGGACCATCTCTACACCCTCTCCAGGTTGCTGGAGGGTTCATGGGAGTTTGCCCAACCAGTCCACATGTGCTTTGTGGATTTGGAGAAGGCATTCGACTGTGTCCCTCGCGGCGACCTGTGGGGGGTTCTCTGGGAGTACGGGGTCCGGGGCCCTCTGCTAAGGGCTGTCCGGTCCCTGTATGACCGGAGCAGGAGTTTGGTTCGCATTGCCGGCAGTAAGTCAGATTTGTTCCCGGTGCATGTTGGACTCGGGCAGGGCTGCCCTTTGTCACCGGTCCTGTTCATTGTTTATATGGACAGGATTTCTTGGCGCAGTCGGGGGCCGGAGGGAGTCCAGTTTGGGGACCACAGGATTTCATCTCTGCTTTTTGCGGATGATGTTGTCCTGTTGGCTTCTTCAAATCAGGACCTTCAGCGTGCATTGGGACGGTTTGCAGCCGAGTGTGAAGCGGCGGGGATGAGAATCAGCACCTCCAAATCCGAGGCCAGGGTGGCTGGGCGCTCCCTTAGAGATAGGGTGAGGAGCTCGGTCACTCGGGAGGAGCTCAGAGTAGAGCCGCTGCTCCTCCACATCGAGAGGAGTCAGCTGAGGTGGCTCGGGCATCTGTCCCGGATGCCTCCTGGACGCCTCCCTGGGGAGGTGTTCCGGGCATGTCCAACCGGGAGGAGGCCCCGGGGAAGACCTAGGTCACGCTGGAGGGACTATGTCTCTCGGCTGGCCTGGGAACGCCTCGGTATTCCCCCGGAAGAGCTGGAGGAAGTGTCGGGGGAGAGGGAAGTCTGGGCGTCTCTGCTTAGACTGCTGCCCCCGCGACCCGGCCCCGGATAAGCGGTAGAAAATGGATGGATGGATGGACGGCCTAAAGTTGCGTCTGAGGACTGGCTTCTGTCACATATGGGAGAAACATCCATACAGATTTTGTGTAGGTTTGAATTGAACGGTGTCTAGCGTTGTTCGCTGTTGTGTGTACGTGTTGAAAAAAAGTTCTTCTTTCTATTCTAGTCTGAAGCTGTCTGAAGAAGGAGGGTCCTCTGTTAGCAGCAAGTCATACAGATAGAATGCAGTTAGTAGGTGTTGTTTTATAACTGATGTTTCTTTCTCAAAGGTTCTTAAATATTTATTGGAGATATCTTAAATATTCCTTGATTGTTATATTTTCTTTTCATCATTCCAGTATTTTCTGACATTTTATAGACTAACTGATTAATGAAACAACCAATTGACAGACTCTATTGCAACGTTTTTGTCCGTTTAATCCCTTTCTTCAAATTTCTACTTCCTCGACCTTCCTTTCCCTACACGTCAAACCTGTGTGCCCTCGTCCACCTCCATGATCCCACCCCTCGTGCACCTCTGTCTTCCTCTCTGGCCTGGCGTGTGTGGAGCCCACAGCTTGTGCAGGCGCATTAGTCCGTCAGCAGTGAAACGAGTGTGGCTGACAGGCCTCAGGACGGCAGCAGGAGACAGGTGCTGAAGAGGCCTGACTGACTGATGGCTCAGCGGATACGTTGAGTGCCTGGGAGGAGATGAGAGGAGGACATTGGAGAGGAGGCTCCTGTTCCGCAACAGCCCCTCCCTTGTCACTGCCCCCCCCCCCCGTCCTGCTTATTCGCCATATATCTCTCTCGGTTCCCTCGCTGCCACCTGTTGCCGTTTAAAGGACTTTGTGTCTCATGCGGTCGGCCACTTTCTGTGCCCGTCTCGTTCCCCTTCACTCTCTCGCCTTCTCGCCTTTGTCCTCTTTATCTTTTTCCTCTCCTTTTCCTCATCACACCCTCGCTCCCACCCTTTTGCTCCCATGTGTCCGTCGTGATATGAACGCAGCAGCTGCCCCTTTCTCGTTCTTTCTTGACCTCTCCTCTGTCTCCCCTTCTCCCCCCTCCACCTCCCCCCTCTTAAATGGATTCTTGGCTACTCTCTGAGGATGGGTGGGTAGGCGCAGGCGTATCACTTGTTCCCCACTCGCTCGCATTCCCCTGGGCAGGAATGTGACCTTGTAGCTCAAAGTTACGCAGGGCAAAAGTGGTCTCACTTTGTTTGGAATCGAAGGGGGAAGAGGTTGGTGGTTTGGAAGTGGGTGATGGTGGCGGTGGTGTTGAGAGCTCCTATCCCCCTGCTTCTTTACTGTTTCTGCAGCCTTTCGAGTGAGTGACAGGAAATTGGAAAGGAACATATGGGCATCCCTGCCAAGCGCCTTTTCCGCTCCTCTGCTCCTCCGCTCCAACCACGACTGTGCCAAAGCCACCGGCTGGCCCCTAATTAGATATTCAAAAAACTGAAATTGTTGCCTTTGAAACCCCTTGCCATCGTTGTCTGAAGGTAATCTTTTTACGCTGAGGGGTGCCACGCGTGAGGCAGTTCTGGATCACTGTTGTCTAATTACACTGATGCGGGGAACAGATGCAGGCACGTGGGAGCGTGTTCGCCACTTGTGTGCGTGCACCCATACAAGTAATCACACACAGGGACATTATTGTGCCTTTGTGTATTTGTTGTATGTCAGTCTAAAACATAATTTTTCATACTATAATAGAAAAATGGAATGGGGTTGGCTTAGGTTTTCAGTGACAGACAGTGCCGGGTTTTTGGAGTTGTTTCCTCTCATAGCTGGCTTTTTGCCCCGCTCCTGTGTCAAACAATCCTTAACTGGTGTCCAAGATACTTCTACAAAAAATTTCCCCGGCTCTTCAGTGATGGCAGAGTAGCAACTCTGTCCCATGGACCTTACTCTCTGCCAAACGCTGAGACAAAACAGGCTGATGACACTGATTATTTTATTTGCATGTAGTCATTCTTTTTATCCCCTTCTGACCATGCTCAGTTGGACTAGAACAAAACACTAATACCCAAGAGAGAGAAATCTTTTAAATAAGTGTGGTTATTACAGTGATACCAATACATTGTTGTATTTAGCCAGAATCCAGAGATGCACAATTAACTGCGGGAAAAGGGCGTTAATGTGATTTTCACTCCTTGGTCATAAGATTCCATTACCACATGACTTCTTGGAAGTAGAACGCCATGTTTTTTTTAATGTTCTTTAGTGTAGTGCATAATCATTGACATTCAAATTAGGTTGCATGTTTTAAATGGTTCTCACTGGGTAAATCCAAAGACGTTGGTTTTAAAATCAGACCGGTAATTGGAATTTTTATTTTTTCTACCTGCAAAAGTGATTATAGTGTAATAAATAACAAAGAAAAAAGATGCTTTAGGTCAGTGTTCTACATTCCTGCCATAATTGTGTACCAGCTTCATACTCACACGACATCTATTGAATGTCAGTGCGTCCTGGGAGAGGGATCCCTCCTCTGTTGCTGAGGTTTCTTCAGTTGGGGGGGGTAGGTTTCTTTTTCCGAATCGAGGGTCTAAGGACAGAGGGTGTCATATGCTGTACAGATTGTAAAGCCTCTTGAGGCAAATTTGTGATATTGGGCTATATAAATAAAATTGATTTGACTTGGCTTGACTCATAGTAGAGAGATTTTAACCACGCTAACCACTTTAAGGAGCCTGGTACTGTAGTTTGGTATTGAGCCACAAGTTCCTCCAAAGCTTGGCTCCTTCACTCCGTCAAGTTTGAGTATTTAAATGATTATAAAATTGCAAATGTCATATTAGCAGCTGCTGATGTGGAAAATTGGTTCTTTTGATTGGTCTAACTCCAATTATAGGGCAGCACGCAGCAATGCGAATGGGACTGAGTGAGTCACTTAAACAGATTCATTCATAGTCATATCACCATTTGGAGGTTTCTGGATGATACTCTTCTTAAAGGAGACGTTTTATATAGATTTGTAAGTTGACCGTAAAAAAAATTTGTTTTTTACTGGTTTAATTAGTTTTAATAAATACTGTAGTAATAATTGAAAAAGAATTGTTCTTTTTAAATGGAGCACCATTTAAAAGTGGAGACGTGCTGACGACGTGCTGACGTTTTGTCTCCTTTCCGGTTATAGGTGTTTGTTTGTTACCTGTAGCGTGTAGTTTGCTGCTCTAGCTCAACACAGCTAATTTGTGCGACTCTTCATTACATTGACTAACTATCTGCTATAACGTTACATTTTAACGTTTATTAGTTTTGCCCAAGCACTTATGGCGCTTCAGTGTTGCTAGCTACCAGTCTCTACCTAAGCAGCTAGCAATGGCTTCTCTCCCTCTCTCTCCTTCTTCCTCTCCCGCTCTCTCTTGCTCGGTGTGTCAAATGTTTAGCTATTCCTCTGCCTCCTTTACTGATAATGGTACATGTAATAAATGTTGTTTATTTATAGCGTTGGAGGCGAGGCTTAGTGATTTGGAAACGCGGTTCCGCACCATGGGAGCTCAGTCGGTAGTTGCTAGCCAAGCCCCAGTAGCCGGTGCGGACCGACCAGAGCTAGCTACTGTTAGCCGTTCCCCGGCTGCTCGGGAGCTGCCGGGAATCCAGGGCGGCTGGGTGACCGTCCGAAGGAAGCATAGCCCTAGGCCGAGGCCCACGGTTCACCACCAACCCGTTCCCGTTTCCAACAGGTTCTCCCCACTCAGCGACGCATCCGCTGAGAAACCAACTCTGATTATTGGCAGCTCCATTTTGAGAAACGTGAAGTTAGCGACACCAGCGACCATAGTTAAATGTGTTCCTGGGGCCAGAGCGGGCGACATTGAATCATATTTGAAACTGCTGGCTAAAGATAAACGTAAATACAGTAAGATTGTTATTCACGTCGGCGGTAATGACACCCGATTACGCCAATCGGAGGTCACTAAAATTAATGTTGAGTCGATGTGTACATATGCAAAGACGATGTCGGACTCCGTAGTTTTCTCTGGGCCCCTGCCAAATCTGACCAGTGATGACATGTTTAGCCTCATGTCTTCATTCCGTCGCTGGCTGTCGAGGTGGTGTCCAGCAAACGATGTGGGCTTCGTAGATAATTGGCGGACTTTCTGGGGAAGACCTGGTCTGATTAGGAGAGACGGCATTCATCCAACTTTGGACGGTGCAGCTCTCATATCTAGAAATCTGGCCGAGTTTATTAGTGGACCTAAACCATGACAACCCAGAGTTGAGACCAGGAGGCAGAGTTGCAGTCCTACACGCTTCTCTGCGCTTCCAGAGCAGTTACCCACCCATAATCCCATAATGACGGTGTCTGCCCCCCCGGCCACTGAAATTTATAAAATCACAAGCTAACAGAAGAGGAGTTATACATAATAATTTAAGAAAAAAATTACCACAACAGAAATAGCACCTCAAAATAAGAGAATTAAATTTGGACTCCTAAACATCAGATCTCTGTCATCTAAAGCTGTACTAGTAAATGATCTGATATCAGATTATCATATTGATTTATTTTGTCTCTCTGAAACCTGGCTGGGTCATGAAGAATATGTTAGCCTAATTGAATCCAATCTGCCCAGTCATATTAATACTCACATTCCTCGAGGCACCGGCCGAGGAGGTGGAGTTGCAGCCATCTTTGACTCAAACCTATTAATCAACCCTAAACCTAAACTAAATTATAACTCATTCGAAAGACTTGTTCTAAGTCTTTCGCATCCAACCTGGAAAACACGACAGCCAATCCTATTTGTTATAGTGTACCGCGCTCCTGGTCCTTATTCAGAGTTTTTATCTGAATTCTCAGAATTTCAATCAGGTTTAGTCCTTAAAACAGATAAAGCAATTATTGTAGGTGATTTTAATATTCATGTGGGCGTTGAAAATGATAGTCTTAGTACTGCGTTTATCTCATTATTAGACTCGATTGGCTTCTGTCAGTGTGTACATAAACCCACTCACTGTTTTGGCCACACCCTCGACCTTGTTCTGGTATACGGCATTGATATTGAACATCTAACAGTCTTTCCACAGAATCCTTCACTATCAGACCATTATTTAATAACTTTTGAACTCCTATTACTGGAGTACACACCAGCAGTCAAATACTACTACAGTAGATGTCTATCTGATAGTGCTGTAGCTAAATTTAAGGAAGAAATTCTATCTGAACTTAACTCAATGCTACGTCTTAACATAACAGAGGACTCTTGTGCAAATTTCAGTCCGTCCCAAATTGATCATCTTGTTGATAGTGCTGCAGGTTCACTGCGAACGACACTCGATTCTGTTGCTCCTCTTAAAAAGAAGATAATAAAACAAAAAAGGGTAGCTCCATGGTATAACGCTGAAACCCGCAAATTAAAGCAAACATCACGAAAACTTGAAAGGAAATGGCGTTCCAACTATCTAGGAGAATCTTGTTTAGCCTGGCAAGATAGTCTTAAAATATATAAGAAGGCCCTCCGTAATGCCAGAGCAGCCTACTACTCATCACTAATAGAGGAAAATAAGAACAACCCCAGGTTTCTTTTCAGCACTGTAGCCAGGCTGGCAGAGAGCCACAGCTCCATTGAGCCATGTATTCCTGTAGCCCTCAGCAGTAACGACTTCATTAGCTTCTTTAATGATAAAATTTTGACTATTAGAGAGAAAATTAATCACGTCCTGCCCTCAGCTGGTGCCAACCGATTTTCAAGCATAGAGACGTTGGAGGGAGCTGTGAAACCTGATGTGTACTTGGACTGCTTCTCTCCTGTCGACCTTATTCAACTAACGTCGACAATTTCTTCATCTAAGCCTTCGACCTGTCTCTTAGACCCAATTCCAACTAGGCTGCTTACCATTAGTTAGTACGTCTTTTGTAGATATGATCAATCTGTCTTTACTGACAGGTTATGTACCTCAGTCTTATAAAGTAGCTGTTATTAAACCTCTCCTTAAAAAGCCCACACTCGATCCAGGGGTTTTAGCCAACTATAGACCTATATCTAACCTTCCCTTTATCTCTAAGATCCTTGAAAAAACTGTTGCTAATCAGTTATCTGACTTTCTAAATAACAATAGTATATTTGAGGATTTCCAGTCAGGTTTTAGAATGCATCATAGCAGAGAAACAGCACTGATGAAAATTACAAATGACCTTTTAATTGCATCAGACAATGGACTTGTCTCTGTACTTGTCTTGCTAGATCTTAGTGCTGCATTCAATACCATTGACCATCAAATTCTATTACAGAGACTGGAACATTTAATTGGAATTAAAGCAACCGCGTTAAGCTGGTTTAAATCCTATCTATCAGACCGATCTCAGTTTGTTTATGTTAACGATGAATCATCCGAGCACACCAAAGTTAGTCACGAAGTTCCGCAAGGTTCTGTGCTTGGACCACTTCTATTTACTTTATATATACTTCCTTTGGGCAATATTATTAGAAAGCACTCCATAAAGTTTCATTGTTATGCAGATGATACCCAATTATATTTATCGATTAAGCCGGATGAAACTGATCAGTTAGTTAAACTTCAATCATGCTTTAAGGAAATAAAAACCTGGATGACCAGAAATGTTCTGATGTTAAACTTGGACAAAACTGAAGTTATTGTACTTGGCCCCGAACGCCTCCGAGACTCACTGTTGGCAGATATAATTGCTCTAGAGGGCATTGCCCTGGCCTCCAGCACCTCTGTGAGGAACCTAGGAGTTATCTTTGATCAGGATCTATCCTTCAACTCCCACATGAAGCAAACCTCACGGACTGCCTTTTTTCACCTACGTAACATTGCAAAAATCAGGCACTTCCTGTCTCGAAATGATGCAGAAAGATTAATCCATGCATTTGTTACTTCAAGGCTGGATTACTGCAATTCCATATTATCAGGCAGCCCGAAAAAGTCCCTTAAGATTCTCCAGTTGATTCAGAACGCTGCAGCACGTGAACTGACAGGAACTAGGAAAACAGATCATATTTCTCCAATATTATCTTCTCTGCACTGGCTCCCTGTGAAATCCAGAATAGAATTTAAAATCCTTCTCCTCACCTATAAAGCTCTTAATGGTCAGGCACCGTCGTATCTTACAGAGCTCATAGTGCCTTATTACCCCACTAGAACACTGCGCTCTCAGAATGCAGGGTTTCTTGTGGTTCCTAGAGTCTCCAAAAGTAGAATGGGAGCCAGAGCCTTTAGCTATCAAGCTCCTCTCCTGTGGAATCAGATCCCAGTTCGGGTTCTGGAGGCAGACACCATCTCCTCATTTAAGAGTAGGCTCAAGACTTTTCTCTTTGATAAAGCTTATAGTTAGGGCTGGCTCAGGAGAGTCCTGAACCATCCCTTAATTATGCTGCTACAGGCCTAGACTGTCGGGGGACTTCCCATGATGCACCTCTCTCTCTTCACCTCTGTCCTCCTCTCCATCCGTATGCATTCATATCCCATAAATGCATGTTACTAACTTGACTTCTTCCCTCTCCCGGAGTTTTGTGCTTTGTCGTCCGTCTCTTCTTTCTTACTGTTACTTTCAGCAGGTATTTCAGTGTCCGGAGATGTATCTGGATCTGTGACTATGGCGACCTGCTGGGGCAGTGTTGCTGTGTCTCTGGTGCAGGGGACGAGTGGCTCGGGTCCTGCTCGTTGGGCTCCACCTGGAGCTGCTCGGTTGTCCGTCTGGACCCGTCATCTTCCCTTATGTTTTACCACCTAAACATTTCCATCATGGCTGTATATGTTATAGTTTGATGCTATAAATCTATTCTGTACTTACGACATCTATTGCATGTCTGTCCGTCCTGGGAGAGGGATCCCTCCTCTGTTGCTCTTCCTGAGGTTTCTATCAATTTTTCCCCTGTTAAAAGGGTTTTTTTTGGGTAGGTTTTCATTAATCGAATCGCGGGTCTAAGGACAGAGGGTGTCGTATGTTACAGATTGTGAAGCCTTTTGAGGCAAATGTGATTTGTGATACTGGGCTATATAAATAAAATTGAATTGAATTGAATTGAATTGAATTAAAATGTGAAGTCGTACAGAAGAGCGGTAACTTTTAGTAGTGGTCTCCATCCAGGGAACATGTCTGCGACGTGCTGAAAAAGCTCCTGAAAATCTAAATTAACTTCACAGAAAAATTCACACTCTGACTACTGATGATCATTGACAAAACTGTTCAATCTGTCGATGCAGAGCCCGTGTTCCCGCTGCACCGTCACTCAAAGATTGGAAGAAACATCTCTTAGGCTGTAGTATTATAATATTAATAAGCTTAAAATACATTGGTAGTGGGAATGTGTTAAGCCCCCAATATGCTTAATCACAAATGCATGTGGGATGATCAAAAAGCTATGAAACTCCCTCCCTGTACACTTTTACGACGTCAGAATTCTTTTTTTGGGGGGGGGGGGGGTTGCTGTGTTCGACAATTTCGGTAACTTTCTGAAACCGACGATCCAACATTCTCTCCCACCTCACGCAGCAGAGATTGG
>CM022483.1:12747504-12783589 GCA_011952105.1 Coreoperca whiteheadi
AAGTTGTTAATCCCCCAACATGTTAAAACAAAAAGGGATGGGGGAAGAAAAAAAAGATATAAATTCCCCCCCCTTGCCATTTTATGGGAGGGAGAATTTTTGTTTGGGGGGGGGGGGGGGTTGCTGTGTTCGACAATTTCGGTAACTTTCTGAAACCGACGATCCAACATTCTCTCCCACCTCACGCAGCAGAGATTGGCTGGCTGTGCGGAGTTGATTATGGCCGTTTGGAACAGCTGTAAACACTTTAGATTTCCAACATTCAGACAGCACGTCGTGCAAACCGCTACTTTTCTAGCATAACCCGACCCTAATATGTCACGGGAATGTGTCCCCTTACTGTCGTGCTATCCTCAGGAGCAGCCAGGCCACAGAGCTGCTAATCACACCCAGTGCCCCTCAACTGCTACAGTGGTGACTATATTTGGTGGAGCTTATCAGTCACTTTTAAAGTAACCGTTATCACAACCCAGAGGTTTGAAAGCTTAATTGTTGGTCCTGTTAAGCTAAATAGTATTATCTAATAATGAAAATGCTCTGCAAGAAGAAATTTAGTACCAGTTCAGGTAGAAAATCATGATGAAGGAAGCTTTCTTTTCCCACACCAAGCACTTCATTTCTTGATTGCTTGCTCTCGCCCTCCCTCCCTTGCTTTATAAGATGTTTATGGGTTCGAGATGACCCAGCTGAGTGTGTGGTTGGTCAGTTTTTATTTGGCTGCATGACTCTGCCCATTTGGTTGAGGCAGAGCCGTCCACCAGTGCCTTGGCTCAGAAGGCTGCACTGACACAAAGCTCTGTGGTCACACAGGTGTGTGGGTTGCCCTGCCAGCTATAGAGAGAACAAATTGGTCCACAGACAGTTTGGCGTGCCATGCCAGTTGGCTCTACTTTTTCAGTAGCCGTTATGCCATCGCTCGCCTTCTGTGTAAGGTAGAGAATGCGATCATAGCCACACTCATCCTCAGGTGTTCGAGGGAAACCGTGCTTCCACAGCCTAATTGGCAGGACTCTGCCCCAGCTCGCTGGGCATCTCTGCTCCCACAGGACCTCTCTGCCCTCCCCTCCCATCCTCACCGTTCCGAAGAGCCATACCTGTTTCAGTGATCCACGCTGGAAGTCAAATTCCATTAATCAAATCATAGCCCAGCACGCTGTTGGAATACCAACAAGCCGGCTGCATGCTAATGAGGCAGGAAGAGGATGTGGGACGTGGGGGGGAAGGTGTGTCTGTGCGTGTTTGTGTGTCGGGAGTGAGGTTTCCACACAGTGCGATCACCCCAGAAGCTTGCTGGAGGGGGAATGAGAAAACAAGCTGGGGGAGGGGAGTGGCTGGTAGACAGAGGCTGCTCTGTTCTAACCACTGCCTGGCCGCCCACAGGTCTGCTCACCTCTGTATTTCCTGTCTATGTGCATCCACAATTGCACATTTCAAAATGCTTGTTGTTCACAGTTGTGCAATCTTTGATGTCTAACACACATCATCTTTGCATGTTTTTACAAATGTGCAGTCTCACCAGCACGGTGAGAACCAGCTGTTCCTTTGCCTTTCGCTCTTTACTTTCACAATGTATCATGCTTTCCTGGGATACACAAATGGACGGAACACATGTTGTGTGTACATTCACGTGCTGTTTGCGCTAAGCCGTTTTGAAATGAAATACATGTGCCTCCACATTACAGGTTATCGCCTTAATGTGGATGTGGGTTATGCGCCATGATTTTCCCTCTCAGATAGTTTCATTTGAAGGATTTTTAGAGAAGAGGCCTGAACAGGTGGAAGTATCAGTCATTCACTAGAAAGATAGCAAAAACCAGAGAGGTCATAAAAACCATATTTTTGTGTGACAGAAATATATTTGTTTTCATTCTTATGGCTTCGGTTGTATCTTCCAAGTGAATACATGTAAATGTCATTCCTTTAATCCTTTTGTGACGCCTCTGACTTATCTTGGGACACCATGAGGGTTCCTGTCCCCCAGGTTGGGAACCACTGCTCTATGCTATTGTCCAACACAGAAGTAATATTTAATGGCACCATTCCATCCGTGGCTAAGGCTAAGAAAGGAAAAACTGCACTGTAACGTGTAAGATTAATAAGACTGTAATTTGTTCTGTTTTCTTACTCTCGTCCAACATGCTTTAATTAGTTCTCATTTAGTTACTTGTTTCCTACATTTCCCAGATTGCTTTGCACTGAGTAAAATGTGTTTGTGTATAGTTGGAGAAAAGTAGCCATATATTAGTCATTTGTTTTCCAGTAAATGTAACATTGTCCGTGACTATAAATGTATTTGTAGATAACATTATTAATGGAATGCAGTGTAGAGCAAAGTCAGTCCTATAACTATGAACTGTAATAACTTTGTCATATTTTCAAACGGTATGTTTTTACTTGTTACAATCACAGGAGACGTTTTTAGGATGAGGACTAACCGATGTGTTTGGTGAACGCAACATTAGCTGGGGTTCTAAGAAAGAGCATGACGGAGCTGCAAACGTTAGCCTAATAGCATCCAGGAGCAGCTTCCACCCAGTTTGGAAATAGAACAAAGTGCGTTTGCTAGTCGTCGTTGTTTTAGTTTTGCTTTTTATGTTACCTTTAAGCCCACAAAGAGAGCAGATAAACACACTGGTTAAACCATTCCTTATAGTTTTGCTCTTGTGTTTTTGGTTTTGGAAAGGCTTTCAATAACTCCATTGTTAACATGACCTCTTTTTCTTTCTTTCACATTAGCCTAGTGGTCCACAGGAACGTCTGGTAGACCCTGAAATGCAACCAAAGACATGTCGAGTGAATTTTTCTTTTTAACACAACCTTCTGCTACTCTCTGCTCTTTGCTTACTGTAGCTGTTACCTTTCCCTTACTTCCCCCCAACCCCCCCGAGCTGCTTATTATTCTGCTGAGGAGTTTGAAGTAGGATCACTGCTGCTCCTCCCAGTCTCCTCCCCAATTAATAATCAAAATCAGTGACATGCTTTGACTGACGATCACTCCCGCTGGAATAACCATCGCTACAGTGAGGACGATAGCCATGATAATGTTTAAAGTAATAATGACAGCTGTAATATATTTAAAGGCTTACATCAACCGCCTAATCTCCTGGATTTATTAGATAAGAATATGTCAGTCACTCTGTCAGTGAAAGAAGTTGCTGCAGGCTACTGGAAATGACTGTGTGCAGATTTGAAACATTAGTTGCTGTTGTGATTTTCTGGAGGAAATCACGTCCACATTCAGTAGGAAGTACAAGAATAAAGGCGGAAAGCAGAGTGGTTAACACCCTTTAATCAAAACACTTGGATCCAGTGCAACCCTATTAGACTGTAACATTTCCACTGCTGTCAATCATACTAATTCCTCCATTACCCCCGCAGGCAGGATATCCTGAACATTATGGTTATGAATTGTTATTGTGTGAGAGAGCCGTTTTTTCGAGGGTCACCTGAGTTTCGTGTTTGTTATTTATAGTTCAGTATAAGGCTATAAGGCT
Source organism: Coreoperca whiteheadi (assembly GCA_011952105.1). Lineage (NCBI taxonomy): Eukaryota > Metazoa > Chordata > Actinopteri > Centrarchiformes > Sinipercidae > Coreoperca > Coreoperca whiteheadi. The sequence continues at coordinate 12,750,999 of CM022483.1, forward strand.
TTCATTATCCAAACTTTCTGTCTTTGTCAGTTTTTGTCTGACTTTGAATAGATAAAAAGCTGCTCTAATCAATATTGTTGTATAGATCAACACGTACGTACGTGCAAGGTGTGGGTTGTAGTGAAGAACCCACTGAAAATGATTAGCCAACTCAGTTCCCCTCAGCTCTACGGAGCGCTTTCGGGCCTTTCAGCTCTTCTTTTGGTGTTAGGGCCTGCAGCTTTACAACGGCATCTTGAAATATCCTTTGTCCTCTCCAGACATGCAGCTGAAAAATAACTGTATGACATCTCTTTCATTCACCTGTTGTCCAATATTGTTGTCCAGTAATCTCTTTACTGCATCTTCAGCATGTGCTATCTATATGAGATCTGACAGTCTTGGCTCTGGTGTCTCTCATTCAGTCAGGGCCCTCCAACAGCTCTCAATACCTGGGAAATACAATCGCTGTCACTCAAATTAAACTTATATTATATATATTGTATTTTGCTGCATTAGACCTCAATACAGTCTTTTTGTATTACCAGTTTTGCAGCATTTTGATGTGTGCGTTCTTCTAAAACTATAAAATACTGTATGTACTATGTCCAAGCAGCCAGAGGGGGAAGGCGAAAGATGAGGGATTAACTGGTGCTGTCGAGCTTTTCTGTGGTAATGGATCTGCAGAGTGGGCACCGTGCCATGTGACGATGGTGATGCGGGGCGGGGGATGTGGCCATCCGCCGTTCACGCTCTATACAGGATTAGGCCTGTAAGTGCAGTGGGTCAGTCTGGCTAATGGAGCTCATATGTTAGGGACAGAGGGCCCTGCAGAGAGAGTGATGCGGAGTGAAGCGCCATCTAATTTCTCTGCCTTCGCACAGACAGCTGCTCTGGTCTTATCTGACTCAAACAGCAGCCGGCTGCTTTCACCCGCTTTCTTTGTATGTACAGTGTGATCATATGTGTAAATGTGTGTCACCTTCAGCACGCTTGTCTCTGTGACTTGTTCGTTCTCCGCTAAGCTGGTTTGCTGCAAAATAGGACCAATCAAAAAGCAAGGGAAAAGTCAATGGCCAGGGTCTGTACGGTCATCATGGATTACACTGGGTTTAAGAGGAAACAAGGTGCAAAGACTGAAGAAAGACAAATATACACTCATATTTGGTTCTTAAAGGGTTACTTCCATAAAGTTTAGAGACCCATCGGCAGATTAAAACAAGTTTGGTCAAAATCAAAGCGGCAGAGGCTGAGATATGCTGAGTATTTACGTAGTATGGGTCACATGGCAGAAACACTGGATCCTACATTTCCCATAATGCAACACAATAGTGTCTTTCGTTAGACCCCTAATAACCCTGATGACCCAAGGTTTTTTTTTGTTTACTTTGAAAAGCTCCTACAGAGTTACAGAAGACATTATACAACTGTTTTCTCTAGAGAGGGGTCAGTTAGTCGATCGACAGAAAACGTATCTGAAACAATTTCAGTAGTTAATTGTTTAAGTCATTTATAATGCAAAAGTCCCTCAAAAGTCTCTGGTTTCAGCTTCTTAAATGTGTATATTTGTTGCTGTTTTCTACTACGGTAAACTGATTATCTTTGGGTTTTGGACTGTTGGTCTGATATTGTATAGACTAAATGACTACTCGTTTAAGCAAAAAGATAATCGGCAATTGCAGTTTTCACAGTACGCCTTGTAAAGAGTAAATTGAACTTTTGTCCCTTGTTTCCAAGCATGTCTACTAGTAGTTCTGTATGGCAACATCCGTACTAGACCTACCATGATTTTTTTCTTTGTTTTACAGGGAGCGAAGCCGGGACCGACACAAGTCCCGCAGTAAAGACAGCCGCTCAGAAAAGTCTGTAACAATTAACACGCCGCCTGCGGAGCCGCTGCTGGGCGACTCGGCTGTTCGGGGTGAGCAGATGCAGGTAGGGCTGAACACAGCACCGTGTGCAATCTGTAAACACTGCACGATCACTTAAACGCAATCCTGCATTACCAAACCACTCCCGAAGCCTCTTTCACATGATTTCACGTAAACAATCCCCTCACAATTCCTGTACATTGGTATTTTAAGCAGAGTTACGCCTCATTACTGAACACTGTTTTCACAAGTGGCTTTATGGATGCCTCTAATCCAAGATAGGAAAACTCTGCTAGTCTGATTTGTAACGGATTTAGAGCACAGGAGAATTATCAGTCACTAGTCAAAATGAGTTGGAATGATGTTTGTCAGCCTGGGCTGGGACAGGCCATCTGGTATTTGAGGGCAAAAGCCAGAAGGGCCAGTCCACTTTTGGCGAGGTCTGGGCTGTCACTTTAAGGAACTCGATCACTGACAAATATCTGCAACAGGATATGGATACAGCAGGCTGCTTCTCTTGTCTTTACAACTTTGTTCTATTCCTTTAGTCAGAGGCAAACACTGTATCTCACTGCAGGGAGTGGTTCAATCGTTCCAGTGCGAGGTGTGGAGGGGGCTCCAGTGGCCCCCGCCAAAATGGACCAGACCAAGCCAAAACAGCAGCTTAGCTGTTTTTGACTGTCAAAATTCAAACTCTCAGAAATCATGGTGACTTTGATGTCAGTGATTGCAAGCTCACAAAATGGATTATGTGATGGATTATTTGATAAAAGAGAAATACAAGGTAGGAAGTTGTTTATCAAATATCGAATATTTTGCCTTTACAATTTAAATAATAACTCCAATATAGGCTACACGTTTGGCCATTGGTTCATACAAGTTATTCTTGCCAAATAGACGGTCTACTGACTCATTTTCATTTCATATAGCAGACAGCCATGTGATTATGTTTCTTGGAGTCAGATAAAAGGCAGAACAAATAAAAGACAGGTCGATCAGATAGCACTGTGTTAGCTGGGCAGGTTGGCTGCAAGTTGGCATGTTAAGACCTGAAATTCCTGGTTGCACTTGAGGGATACAGGAGTTCTTGGGCCAAAAACAATCACAGTGAAAAAAAAATTGGTAATAGCCAATTTGTTATTTTGAGTTTGGTGTGGTATTGTTGAACCAAAACACGATTCATTTTTCTGATCCTTAATGAAAGTGTCTTCTCCAAAGGTTGACTAAAAGCCTAATTGGACAGTTTTTAAAATAATCTTAAGTCATTATGACAACTTTATTAAGGCTGGGTGATGTGGCAAAACATTTTGTCACGATATGCAGTATTTCTTCATATGAGTCTATCGATATAAATCAGGATATTAATTAAGTCACCGTATCTGCTGAGTTTAACAGTTCCATTAAGCTTAGTTGTGGACTCAGAACCTGAAAAATGACCTAGAATATTAAGAGCTGCAAAAAATGAATTTCAATGAATAAATTATACAAAAACAAACTAAAATCTTGTGTGTATAAATCCTTGTTTACGGCCAGCGAGCTCATATCTTTGGTCAGTTGTGTTCATTCGGTGAAATCCCTCACTTTCAGCAGTGTGTATCGGCACCATGTCTTGCATGTGTGATATGTTATTAATGCTGGAAATAGCAATGAGTAATGTTGCGGTTAGTTGCGGGGGTGTTTCTCTGAGTGCCTCGCTACTTGTTCCAGGGGATGGGTCTAATTGCTGGTGTCTGAGACTGCAAGCACTTGCACTTTGCGTGCGCTATGGGTAGGTGTTGCCACAGGTGGTAAAGGTAGTTTGTGGTATTTCCCGTGTTTGTTGGCACAGCTTGTGGAAGTCTTAACAATATACAGAACATCACCAAGGCTGTTTCTTATTGGATGTAAAGCATTCTGTCTCATACAGTACATGATCAGACAGGGCTCTAAGTAGCCAAGGTTTCGCCACACCACTGACCCCCCTAGCCCAAATCAACATATTTTTCAGGGATGCACCAATCCAATAACCTGACGCGCCAGATGGTTTGTTACACAGAATGTCATCCTTGGAAACTGTTTGGGAAAGGGCAAGCACTTTATAAAAATACTTGGCAGGTGATTGGATGAACCACCTGTCTATCACCGACTATCAATCTACCAATCAGATCAAGGAACTATATGACGCAGTAGGAGAGCCGAAGCCAGTTGGGGGAAGAGCGAAAACATGTTTTCCATCGAGTAAAGCCTTCAGTGCCGTTCTTTGCTCTTCTTTCAATGAGGAAATACTCTCCAGTTCTGATATAACTGATGCTGTAGCAGCATCGACGCTAACCTCTTTAGGAGCCGCCAACAAACAGTTGCTTCGCTTCTCACTGTCGTCACACCTAAATCACGGCCCTAGCTGCCAGTAGTTCTTCATAGGACGCTGATTGGGCCGAACCACTGTGGTTTGGCTGAAAGCGCATAACCTGAAGCCTGGCAAGATGGATTCTCACGTGATCTCGCAATTTCAGCTGCCTTTCAAGTTACCAATGTACTGGATCGATATCACCGCCGATACTGACCTTATTCAGTGGATTGAATATCATAAAATGTCATCATTTTAAAATGTAGTGTTTCCGCGACCAAATTATATCCATTCAATCAGTTTTTAATGCCACATTCAATTCAATTGAATTCAATTCAATTTTATTTATATAGCCCTATATCCCAAATCACATTTGCCTCAAAGGGCTTCACAATCTGTAACATACGACACCCTCTGTCCTTAGACCCTCGATTGGATTAAGGAAAAACTACCCAAAAAAATCCCTTTTAACAGGGAAAAAAAAAGATAGAAACCTCAGGAAGAGCAACAGAGGAGGGATCCCTCTCCCAGGACGGACAGACATGCAATAGATGTCGTAAGTACAGAATAGATTCATAGCATCAAAATCATAACATATGCAATTATGATGGCAATGGCAAAATTGTTGTATATATATCTAATTATGTTGAAAAAGAGCTCCAGCTCCAGGTGGAGCCCAACGAGCAGGACCCGAGCCACTCGTCCCCTGCACCGTAGACACAGCAACACTGCCCCAGCAGGTTGCCATAGCCACTGATCCAGATACATCTCCGGACACTGAAATACCTGCTGAAAGTGACAGTAAGAGAGGGACGACAAAGCACAAAACTCGGGGAGAGGGAAGAAGTCAAGTTAGTGACATGCATTTATGGGATGAGAATGCACACGGATGGAGAGGAGGACAGAGGTGAAGAGAGAGAGGTGCATCATGGGAAGTCCCTCGACAGTCTAGGCCTATAGCAGCATAACTAAGGGATGGTTCAGGTTCACCTGAGCCAGCCCTAACTATAAGCTTTATCAAAGAGAAAAGTCTTTAGCCTACTCTTAAAAGGAAAAAAGGCAGTCCTTGAAGTTTGCTTCATGTGGCAGTTGAAGGATAGATCCTGATCAAAGATAACTCAGAGGTTCCTCACAGAGGTGCTGGAGGCCAGGGCAGTGCCCTCTAGAGCAACTAGATCTGCCGACAGTGAGTCTCGGAGGCATTCGGGGCCAAGTACAATAACTTCAGTTCACTTCAACACATCAACACATCACTCCCTTGCTTCATGTTACCTTACATTAAAATGGCTCCAATAAGTTCCAAGTATACAGATTTTAGATTTGGGAAAAAGGCACACTGTTATCAGATCCGGGCTCTGCAGCAGCAGATATCCTGAGTAGAGGAATGGGATTGGTATCGGGAGAGAAAAAGTTGGATCGGTGCTTCCCTAATATTTTTCTGGAACATCATACATCAGCATACTTAAACACTGTAACTGTGAAAGTCCAACATTGGAAGACTAAAACCTGGGCAGTTTTTAGGGGGCAGTGGGGAATTTTCAAAGGGCGACTCACAATGCTTCCCACTGAAAACTCAGCAACTCCTAACCAGTGTGGCTTTCAGTCTTTCTTCCCTCAAGACTTAATGACACTTGAAGCTTCTGCTCAGCTTTGTATTACAGTTGATTCAGTTGTTTTGTTTCTGGATTTGATCTCATGGTTCTGTGTTTATATGCTCAAAGATGTCAACTCATTCAGAGTTTTGGCGCTTCCGTTGACATGTGTTATCCGTATCGGAATAACCTTTTTCTTTAGCTTTACAGATTATAGTTTAGACAGGTCCAGATGCTTTCAGATAACTAAGATGAGCAGTTGATAAACTGTCCATCTTGTGAAAGTGTGAAATGCGTGCAGTCCCTTCTTCCCAGCATGCTTTGAAAGCAGGAATTTCAACACTTGCTGCTGGCAAGAGTCAAATGCATCTAATGAAAAACGAGATTGAGAGTTTAGCACACAGACTGCCTTGGCTTACCCAACTCTGACCCGCTGTTTTGGCCAAACAACTGTTTGGCACAGTGGCCTTCATCAAGTGTTCGGCTTAACCCGCTGAAGGGAAAAGATGACAAATACAAACGCACACAGGCGCTCCGACTTTCACCATCATTTACTGACCTACTTGGCGCACACTTTCCCTTGTGGCAAGACTCGTTAGTGGTGCCCGTGTGCCGTGTATGTGTGACTGTGTTTTTTTGTCTGCATAGTGTGTCTAATTTTACACTACAGGATTTGCCACAGAGCACAGCCATCCTTAGTATCTCGCTCTTCATGTCTTATTCATGCCGTGGCCTGCAGTTGTGCTGCTGACAGGGCGGTGAGTGTTTGGCTTTACTTTGAGTAATCAGAGCCACCAATTCTACTGAGAGAGAGGCTCAGCACAAATCCTTGTGTGTCTGTGTGTGTGCTTGTGCGCTCTGGTCTCCCGTCTCGCGTATGCTCCTGTATGTGAATGTTTTGCGTCTGTGTGCGTCAGAGTCTTGTCTCAGAGTCAAACTGTGCAGTGCTGCGCTCATTACTCCACTGCTGGGAATTAATCAGAGTCTTGGCTGACAGAGAAGCACATCGCTCCGGGCAGGGATGTCCTCACAATCCAGCACAAAAGTTTCTCGTGGCTGGGATGTGTCTGTGATGCCTCATCACAGGAATTATAAAAGAAGAGGGCTCGCTTTACATGTAACTGTGTCGTAAAACACGACTGGAGATTTGACATTAACACCAAACCAGCCAGAGAATTGTTTAGAGGATTTGCCTGCTGTCAAGAGATGGTGTTCGTATGTGTACATTTTTGTCACTTGGCAGCAAGTATTCACAAGATGCCGTAGGCATATCAAAGAAACTGAGCCACGTTTATTGGAATATTTAAGCATTTAGGGAAATATGTTTATTCGCTTTACAGTTCACACTTTACATGAAGCTGGAGCCAGCAGGCATTTAGCTTAGTTTAGCATGAAGACTGGAAGCAGGGGTGAAAAACAACAAGTCCACCTGCCAGCACCTCTAAAGCTTTCTAATTAAATGTAATATCTCGTCTGTTTAATCTGCACAAAAACCGGAATGTAGGAATGACAAGTCGCCATTTTACAGGGGGTTATGGGCGGGGCTATTTCTTGGCCGGGAGCTAGGAGCAGTTGCCAGGCAACCAGCAGAGACTCCAGGAAGTGTTACTTTGTTTTTACACTTTTTTTGTACAGATTAAACAAAGGTGATATTAGATATCAATTATTTAGAGAGATAGAGTAGGTGGATTTGTTACCTTTGGCTCTGCCAGGATAGCTGTTCCCTACTGTTTACAGGCGTTATGCTAAGCTAGGCTAACCAGCTTCATATTTTGTGTACAGACATGAGTGGTATCAATCTTGTCATCTAACTCTTGGCAAGAAAGCGATTAAGTGTATTTTTCACTCAACTACTCCTTTTAGCTCGTGTATAAACTGCAGAGCATTGCTTACAAGAAACCCCATTTTTTGTAAGGAACTTTGGTCATTTTTGCACCTTTTTTGAAAAAAGCAGCCCAGTTTCCCATGAAGACCAATTCTACACACTTTTTGTATCTCCAATGGGATTTCAACGTTGCTTCTAAATGAGGTTGATCATATTTATGTTACCTAAGATTGCTTGATATGTTTGAACAGAACACTTCCAGCAGGTTGCTCCAATTTCAGGAGGCAGGCCAACGCTCCAGGCTGTATGCTAATGCGTGGATGAGAAAAATACACTTCAAGTGCTCGTTCAGCAGTAAGTAGCCTCTGCTGTATTGTGCTGGCTGGGTGTTTGCAAAGGACAATGGAGGTGAGTATAGCTTGGACTGAGGTACGGCCAATCTATAGGTGGACTGACACTAAACAATGTGAGTAATTGGGTCAATTTATCCTGCTGTTATTGTTGTACGAAACTGGATATCGGAGTGGATAGTGAGGGGTGGATTGGAGTAGCTCAGGTCAATGTAGCATGCCAGCTTTGCGGCTTAGGAGTGTGATGTGGAGGGGCATTGTATGAGGTGTCAAACAGGAGAAATGTGATACATTTAAACCGTAAAGCATTCTTTGAGAATTAGCGCCTTCCTAGCCCAATAAATGGAGAGAGAAAGTGGAGCCGGGTTTATTTTTGGATGTTTATATGCACTTTAGAGAAATAACCTTATGTTGCCTTTTGGGATTTGGGATTTGCATTGGTCAGTGAGGTGCAGTCACTGGTGTTTGATCTTGTCGCCCCTGTGAAGGCCTTTTGCCCCTGCGCTCGCCAGTACTGTAACTGTTTTCATTTGTGCAGAGATCAGGTGGTTTCTGGCAAGGAAATTGTGAAAGACAATTTGGCTCAAAATGCACCTTAAACCTGTCCGATATGCATGGCTGGCATGTGATTGCACAACCTTTGGAGCTTACTTGCAAATTTAAGACATTTAAAAGCTTATGATATTGTCACACAGAGTTCTTGTTATATGCCTTCTTCTTTTAACCAAATTCTGTCATCGTTCCTCTACCACAAACACACTGATGCTGTTTCCAACCGCACTGAAGTGGCAACTTAAAGAAGTAAAAGAAAACCATTGTTGCGCTTCGACTCCGGTGTCTGTTAAATTAAACAAAAGTAGCCAGTTCTTTGAAGTTGCACCCTCTACCTCCCGCCGTTTCACCCTCCCTACAGCTCAATTCACTGAACCCAATTAAACTCCGCTGCTTTGTGATCTCAGCTGCTCGCAAGCCGGACCTCGGTATGTCAACAGCAGCTCCACTCTTGGCATTGCTTGGCACTCCGTGGGGCGCGCAGGCAGCCATGTCAGGCTCTTGGAAGAGGCCGAGCACTTGCATTCATGTTTGGGGATGTCTTCCCTGTGGTGAGTGCTTCCTGGCTCAGTCCCCTGTGAGACAGAATCCCGCGGAGCTTCGTGGTTATCCCGGTGCTTTGTGTGTGTGTCCGTGCTTGTCGGAAGCTGCGAGCCATGGCATGGCAGCAAGCTCTGTGGGTGGGCAAAGCAGGAGAGTGAAAGAAAGGTAGTCTGAACACTTTCCCACTGTACATTTGGAGACTGTTCGTTCGGGGTAGTTGTTTTAGGCATTTTTTCTGCCTGTACTAGTGAGTCGAGAGATGGGGAATGACCTGGAACAAACGGATTCGAACAATGGATGTTGGGGTTCATGGTCGTTGCCTTCACCCCTAGGCCACCAGAGAAGCTAGGCATTGGAGAAGCTTATTAGCACCCGGAGATGAACTTTGTGGCTGAAGACTTGAGGTAAGGTCAGCACAATTAAAGAATTCGCCCCAGGTTTCCATCTTTGCTTTTTAAAATTTAAATCTGTGGTAGACCGTATATCTTTTATGACATTGTGACTTGAAAAGATCACTTGCCATTATTGCAAAGTAGCACAGCAAAATTAATCTGCGCGTCTCCACGAAACATGTGGTTCTACAGCGGGGCTAGTTGGTGAACTGGTGAGCTAACTGCTAACACGCGTGTCAGCCAGGAACATGCTAGTGCTAGCTATTCACCACAATCATAGACTGTATATATAGATGGACGACATGACAGCTCCCCAAAAGTGAAGCCAAAACATCTCGATCGCCCCCTGGTGGCTGGCTGCAGTACAGGTCCTAAACCCCGCCCCCTCCATGTTAGTGGATGGGACATGAGCCAAACTAAAAAAATCAAAGTACATGCCAAATCATTCGGTCACAATAGCTCCCCCGGACAAAAGCTCTCCGAGCTAATTGTTCAGTTAGCTTGTTGGTTTGGTCACCCAAGGGACAATAAGTTGACACAGTTTATTCAAAAGTTGTATTCATACCTTTGACTCCTGTCTCAAGTGTCTGCAAAGCATTCCTGTTTTGTGGAGCAGTGGATACTCCGAAGGAGGAGGTTAAATAGTAGCTAATAAGCTATGATAGCTTGGTTTTAAATGCTGATGTAACAAGGCTTTAAGGATTAGGCTGCTGTTATTCTGTATTTTTCTTATTGTCAGCAAATTCCATGAAAAGATCAAAGCCAACAATCCATTAGTTCACCTCTCAATGCTTCAAAATCTTTAATATCTAAACAGTTCTAAAAAAAAAAAAAATCCAAAAACAATTGGACACTTGTTAGCAAGAGTTACTGAAACTCAAAGTTACTATTTATTCAAATTTTGTTCTCTAGTGAGTATTTGTGGCACCAGGACGGTGTATGTGGGACTGAGTCAAAATAAGCTACAATGTGTGTGTTCGTGGTGATGAAGGAACATGTCACCCAGTGCGGCTCATTGATGTGTTGTTAATTGTTTTTGGACAACAATGGAGCTCGGTGGCACAGAGGAAGAAGATATCAGGCGTTGATACACACAATACTCGTTAGTAGACACAGTCGCTGCTGGTTTTGGTCTTTTCATGGGATTTGTTAAAATATAGAACATCACCAAACTCATCTTTTTAAGACACACTGTCGGGTGTTTGTGTTCTACTGTAGATCAGTTGGTTGGATGAACAGGTTTTGTCTTACCTTCCTGACATGCATACACACACACACACACACACACACACACACACACACACACACACACATTAACACACATGCACCCTTGCCAGTGGCAGCACGGCGACACCACAGTGTTCACTGGGTCAGAAGCAATGGGCAGAGAGTGGCGCTGAGGCAAGAGACGAGCAGAGAATGAGGAGGAGAATGAGAGCGGATGCCTTGAGGGAAAGACTGAAAAAAAAGGGAAGGAGGGAGGAGAGAGAGGGTGAGCACGGAGGAGGATGGGAGAAACACATCTTTTAGAGTATAGCGATGGCACCTAATTGGTGTGTTATTTTGTTTACTCTCCTCTCTGGACTTAAAAAATTAATTTCTTGTATTCCTCTGCAACCCCGCCCCCATCTATCCATCCTTTTATCTCCCCTCCATCCCTGCTGCTGTCAGGACATCCCATGTGATCATGTCCCCCCAACTCGTCTTTCTCTCTCCTGCTCTCCCTCGCTCTCTGCCTGTCTCCGTAAAGCCCCTTACATTATGTGGCAAGTGAGCGCACAGTCCCATACAATACCTCCTGAGGCATGATGGGAGAGATTTCTATATAAAGACGGATAAAGCAGGGCTGGGCTGCAGATCAGGAGAGAGTCGGGTGAGGTCAAAGACAGCCACACACACACACCCACACACACACACACACACACACACTGTGGGATGGGTCGGGGGAAGGAAAGCAGTGGCTGAGCGCAGAAACGCTGTTAGTGTGAGCCGGAAAGTTTGGTGGTTGAGGATTTCGGGATGCAGTCGCCAATGTTGATGGAGGCGGGCGATGAAGTGCTGCAGGTGCTTGAGGTTTGCGAGACTCGAGAGGAGATTAAAGAAGTGATTGTCACCAACATAGAAGAAGACTCCAATACAAACTCACCTCCAGTGGCCAGCTGTGGACCAGGGACTAAGCCAAGCCAGGTAAGACGGAGAGGACCAACTGGCTAACACGCTTCCTGACTCACCAGAAACGATGCCTCAGTGGCTGTTACATGGTGGAACTACAAAAGTTCTTCTACATAAACAAGTGGGAGTGTCTAGTTTTAACGCTCACTGTTGCTTGTATGTCCAGTTCTTCTAGAAAGGGTTTGCGTGACCCAGAATGCAGGCCTGCTCAGGCATAAACTCTGCTTCATGTGGTTATAGCTGTACAGTATATAGAATGGGTGTGTGTGCGTGTGCACGTGCACGTTGGTGCTTGTGAGTTTAATACTCCGGTGCTCTGTGCTTGTTTGTGCTGCAGCGGAGGACGTTCGTAAATGCTGCTGATGTGGAAAGGAGACACTAGTGTTTGTGTCACTCCTCTGACCAAAACTTACATCCGGAATGTGTTATTCTTTTTTAATACTTTTTGATTGAATTTGGTTTTCAGATCTGTTGTCATGAGGTCTTATATATACAGCCTGCCCATTTATGCCGCATTCAAGCAGTTCATTTACTTGTTCTGTAATTAGTTTCAATGTAATTTATCCACTTTTCCCAGTTTCGTTCAAAAATATTTTCTTCTCAAAAGATAGGTCAACAAACAGGGTGTTGGGTACGCGCATCCAAAAACTACAGATGCTGGATCAAAAAGCAAACAGAAGGCAAGTACCAAACAAAAGATGTGCACACTGTGCTAATAGCTCTCAGCTTTTTTTATTTAAGAGAGCAAGGTTTTGATCTTCGTCAGGCATAGTCAAAAAAGTAATGAACAGTAATCAAGCCACTGCTCTTTCCCCGAAGGATCAATTATGACACCAATTTCCTGTTCCAGCTTTTAATGCTGCCTACAAGTAAAATGTAGTCGGGTATCTGTCTCTTTCCCGTCCAGCCTCCTCAGTGTTTCCTAGGTGCATTACAGCACTGTTGTTTGGAACAGTGTATCCCACTGTCTTTAATGGTTGCATTTACATCGTCCCAGAATGGCTTGAAAACTTGAGTCTGGTTGGCCTCCAGGTGTTCGGTGAAGCCAAACTTTCTCCATACTGAGAAGTGAATATTTGCACTAAAGGGAAAACAGCAGAAATTCTTTTCTGCTCAAGTTTACGTTTCTTTTTTGTTTCCAATTCAGCCAATTTCATATGATTTTAGCCCTGTTATTCATTCCAAGATATGTATATATTATAAATATGTCATCTTGTTGTTCATTTCACATGTTAATTTCTACTGAAGCTTCAACAATTAGTTGATTAATTGATTAGTCGATTGAACTAAAATTTATAAAATGTCTTAAAACATTTGATGCCTCCAGGTTCTCAAATGTGAGAACTTTCTGCTTTTCTTGGTCTTACATTATAGAAAATGAAATAATTTAGCGGTTTGGACAAAACAAGACATTTGATTATGTCACCTTGTGCTCCAGGTTATTAAGAGTTTTATAGACCAATCAATTATTGGAGAAAATAATCATCAGATTAAATAAATACATTTAACAAAAAATTCACTTTAGCTGCGTATGTTTTTTTTTTTTAAAGGGCTTCCACACTTCAATGTGTCTTATCCCTCACACTCAGCAAAGAACTTCTTTACTCCTAAGTTGGCTGCTTTAGCGCTTTCAGGGTGTAACTGTACAGTTTGATAAGTACGGGCCTAGGTTTCTGCATCAGGTCTGACTCTAATACTATACAATCTTTACATCAGTAAAAAATTAGAAGTTCTGTATTTCCCTCATAGTTACCTGACATTTCTGTGAACAATCCACTTCAACCATACTGCAATTTACCTCTTTTTCAAGTGCTGCTCAGCTGTCAGTCTCCATTGTCTCACAGTCGCTCCTCTATCCTGCGAATTAGTCGAGGGTACTGTTTTTTAAGTGCGTCCCTTCCTTTTCCTGACAAGTTCTTGGCAGCCTCGCACGCCGTCCGCAGTTTGAAGAAAGGTGGTTTTAAATGGCTCTTTGGGAGTGGATATTGCTATATTGTACACAAACACACATACACCACGCCTCCCTGGAGTGAGTAGAGTGCACTTGTTCCTGCACTAAGTGAGGGGCTTTGTTTGCAGCCCACTTATAGCTGAACAACAGAAAACAGGCTTTTAGTGAACATTTGATTTACTGCGAGAGACAATAGCTGTTATTTATACTCAGGTGGGGAAAGAGTGCAGAAAATACTCTGCTGAAAGCTTTGTAAATGCACGCTGGCTGACATAGCATGTAAGTGTACGTAGCCAGTGTGCTATATATACCGTACCTGTGTACACATGCAAACACAAACAGTGCTGTCTGAGCATCTTTTGCTATGCTACCAGACTTGTCATTTCTTTACTGCTCAGCTATTTGTGTTTTTCAGTAGGGCTCTGGTTATTAGTGAGCTGCAGACTGTACAGCTCAGTGTATTTTCGTAATAAAACAGTGGAAGGCTTATGAAATCTATAACAAAGTATGCTGGTTTCAAAACTAAGTTTTTATTTCACCCAGGAAACAAGACATCGAAATCAAAAACACCCCAACGACCTTTCGAGCGAAGGCCTATACCATCGGCAAAATCGCTCCAATGCGAACAAGCAGTCCTGTAACGCAATATGATGCCGTGTGCCGTTCAGATGTCGTGCAGGATGTGTTTAGAGCTCCGCAGCCGCTATATCATATTGCAGCACTTAGTTTGCAGCCTCGCCCAAACGTTATCAAAGAAATACTCTGATGGCACATTCTGCATCTCATCAAACCGCTCTTGCGATGCTTTTGAAACTGCTCAAGCGTTTTTAATGATGCCGTATTACTGCTGGGTGGGTGTGATTTTCCTCAAGAGGTGGCTGCACATGTTGCTGTTATGGATGCTTGCCTTAGTGATTGGTTACCTCTCTTTTTTTAGACACTTTTTTTTCCTTTGCTAGTTTTGGTCTTGCAGGTGGCTAAACAAATTGCTTGTCATCTCCTTTGAAGCAGTGCCAACGTTATCGCACAATTTTACGATAGGGTGTTACTCCTTACTGAGACTTGTCAGAGGAACAGTTTGATGTTGAGGGCGGCTGTGGCTCGGTGGCAGAGCGGTCGTCCACCAATCGGAAGGTTGGCGGTTCGATCCCGGCTTCCCCCAGCCATGTGTCAAAGTATCCTTGAGCAAGATACTGAACCCTGAACTGCTCCCGAAGCTGCGCCTTCGGTGTGTGAGTGTCTTCAGCGTGTGTGAGTGTGTGTGTGTGACTGGTTAGTTTAATTTGTACTGATGGGCAGTTAGCTCCTGCCATCAGTGTGTGAATGGGGTGAATGTGATGTAGTGTAAAAGCGCTTTGAGTAGTCAGAAAGACTAGAAAGGCGCTATACAAGTACAGTCCATTTACATTTTGTGAAATACGCTCATTCTTGTTCTTGCCATGAATAAGATGAGAAGATTGAAACCCCTCTCATGTCTGTACCCTAAATATGAAGCTAGAGCCAGGAGACAGTTAGCCTAGCTTAGCATAAAGACCGGAAGTAGTCTTAGTGTTATAATTAATACGTTGTAGTCAAGAGACGTGTTAATGAGTGAGATTTTGAGGTGCTGGCAGAAATTGTTTTTAACTATTGACAGAGCCAGATTAGCTGTTTTTTCCCTGCTTGTAGTCTTTATGCTAAGCTAACCATCTCCTAGCGCTAGCGTCATATTTATGACATGTTATGTGAGACAGACACGAGAGTGTTATCTCATCTTAACTCTTGGCAAGAATACGAGTAAGTGTATTTCCCAAAATGTAGAAATACTCCTGAAAAGGTTTTTTTTTTTTTTTTCAGTTAAGCTCGAAGCTGACAACTGTAGCTGATGTGCGCTACCTGAAAAAATGCAGCTCAGAGCAAGAGGAATAGTTTCATCAGAGAAATAACGCATCAGTTTATGTTTGTTTATCATCCGGTTTCTACTCGCTAGTTTGCCAATACAAACTACAGACACATTGTGCTCTTCTCTTCTCCTCCCTGGTGGTATATGAGAACACGTCATATCGGATGTTTCCATTATTCAGCTGTTTAGTTTCTACCAGAATGCCTCAGCTCCTCCCAGAGCAAAATATTGCTCGTAAAACCTTGTCTGGGTGGAATAAATCACTGCCGACGTAGGACAAGAGTCGACCTGACAGGTGTTTAGTTGCAGTGCGCATATTCATGACGCACATGTAGTTGTGAGCAGAGGATTTCACATGTTGGTTTGTCTGTGCTGTAATCATCTCTGGCCCTTGAACTACTACTGCCCTCACTTTCACTCCCTCTCTGGATCAATCCCTCCCCTCGCTTTAATTGGCTGTCTTGTTATCGAAAACCTCTTTCATGCTCTTGCCCTTCTCTTTTTCCTCTTTGTTCCCTCTCTCTTCGCCGTTCCTCTCTGTTTCACCTGTTTTCATGTGATGAATGGGACTGGGCCTCCTGCAAGGCCGCTGGTACTGAACCGGATCAGCCCGTGGTGATTGGTTAATCCCGTGAGCAAATGTGGGTCACTAGTGTCTATTTTTAGTCATGCCGGCTGAGGGAAAGCCCATGTACAGTAGTATGGATCCAACAACAACAACGTCCCGAATTTCATTAGCGTTGAGCCAGAGTGAGTGTAACATACAGGAGGGCGTGTTGAAACCTTGAGGATGAGCATTGTAGACAATAGGCCGAATTGAATCCTCACACCAATTTTGTTTCCTATGAAATTATTTGAAATACCAGGTAATGTTCTGTTAATGTACTTAACAATGCTTACTTGTAGAGCAACTATTTTAAAAAACGCTTAATAATTTTTTAAGCAAAAAGGCTCATGCTCTCAATTGTGAGGATTTGCTGCTTCTCTTTGCTGTATGTGATAGTAAAGTTGGTATCTTTTGGTTTTGGACTCCTGGTCGCACAAAACAAGCAGTGTGAAGGTGTCAGCTTGGAGTCTGGGAAATTACGGTGGGCCGTTTTCTCAATGGATTAAATGATGAATTAAGAAAATAACTGGCAGATGAATTAATGATGAAAGTAATTGTTACTTGCAGCCCTACTTACTAGACAGGATTGTGTCATTAATACATTTAGACCAATCACTTGCTTGATAAATGGGTCAATCATTCGGTCTGTAGAATGTCATTTGTCCTTTTAAAAAATGACATGAGCTATTAATGTTGTGTAAAAAGTGGAGTTCTTAATAAGAGTCCAATTCAATTCAATTCAATTCAATTTTATTTATATAGCCCAGTATCACAAATCACATTTGCCTCAAAAGGCTTCACAATCTGTAACATGCGACACCCTCTGTCCTTAGACCCTCGATTCGATTAAGGAAAAACTACCCAAAAAAACCCTTTTAACAGGGGAAAAAATGATAGAAACCTCAAGAAGAGCAACAGAGGAGGGATCCCTCTCCCAGGACGGACAGACATGCAATAGATGTCGTAAGTACAGAATAGATTCATAGCATCAAAACTATAACATATACAGCCATGATGGCAAAATTGTTGTGTGTATATATAGTTATGTTGGACAGTAAATGTAAAACATAAGGGAAGATGACAGGTCCAGACGGACAACCGAGCAGCTCCAGGTGGAGCCCAACGAGCAGGACCCGAGCCACTGGTCCCCTGCACCGTAGACACAGCAGCACTGCCCCAGCAGGTCGCCATAGTCACCGATCCAGATACATCTCCGGACACTGAAATACCTGCTGAAAGTGACAGTAAGAAAGAGGAGACGGACGACAAAGCACAAAACTCCGGGAGCGGGAAGAAGTCAAGTTAGTGACATGCATTTATGGGATGAGAATGCACACGGATGGAGAGGAGGACATAGGTGAAGAGAGAGAGGTGCATCATGGGAAGTCCCCCGACAGTCTAGGCCTATAGCAGCATAACTAAGGGATGATTTCAGGACTCTCCTGAGCCAGCCCTAACTATAAGCTTTATCAAAGAGAAAAGTCTTTAGCCTACTCTTAAATGTGGAGATGGTGTCTGCCTCCCGAACCCGAACTGGGATCTGATTCCACAGGAGAGGAGCTTGATAGCTAAGGGCTCTGGCTCCCATTCTACTTTTGGAGACTCTAGGAACCACAAGTAACCCTGCATTCTGAGAGCGCAGTGTTCTAGTGGGGTAATAAGGCACTATGAGCTCTGTAAGATACGACGGTGCCTGACCATTAAGAGCTTTGTAGGTGAGGAGAAGGATTTTAAATTCTATTCTGGATTTCACAGGGAGCCAGTGCAGAGAAGCTAATATTGGAGAAATATGATCTCTTTTCCTAGTTCCTGTCAGTACACATGCTGCAGCGTTCTGAATCAACTGGAGAATCTTAAGGGACTTTTTCGGGCTGCCTGATAATATGGAATTGCAGTAATCCAGCCTTAAAGTAACAAATGCATGGATTAATCTTTCTGCATCATTTCGAGACAGGAAGTGCCTGATTTTTGCAATGTTACGTAGGTGAAAAAAGGCAGTCCTTGAGGTTTGCTTCATGTGGGAGTTGAAGGATAGATCCTGATCAAAGATAACTCCTAGGTTTCTCACAGAGGTGCTGGAGGCCAGGGCAGTGCCCTCTAGAGCAATTATATCTGCCGACAGTGAGTCTCGGAGGCGTTCGGGGCCAAGTACAATAACTTCAGTTTTGTCCGAGTTTAACATCAGAACATTTCTGGTCATCCAGGTTTTTATGTCCTTAAGGCATGATTGAAGTTTAACTAACTGATCAGTTTCATCCGGCTTAATCGATAAATATAATTGGGTATCGTCTGCATAACAATGAAACTTTATGGAGTGCTTTCTAATAATATTGCCCAAAGGAAGCATATATAAAGTAAATAGCAGTGGTCCAAGCACAGAACCTTGCGGAACTCCGTGACTAACTTTGGTGTGCTCGGATGATTCATCGTTAACATAAACAAACTGAGATCGGTCTGATAGATAGGATTTAAACCAGCTTAATGCGGTTGCTTTAATTCCAATTAAATGTCCCAGTCTCTGTAATAGAATTTCATGGTCAATGGTATCGAATGCAGCACTAAGATCTAGCAAGACAAGTACAGAGACAAGTCCATTGTCTGATGCAATTAAAAGGTCATTTGTAATTTTCACCAGTGCTGTTTCTGTGCTATGATGCACTCTAAAACCTGACTGGAAATCCTCAAATATACTATTGTTATTTAGAAAGTCACATAACTGATTAGCAACAGTTTTTTCAAGGATCTTAGAGATAAAGGGATGGTTAGATATAGGTCTATAGTTGGCTAAAGCCCCTGGATCGAGAGTGGGCTTTTTAACGAGAGGTTTAATAACAGCTACTTTATAAGACTGTGGTACATAACCTGTCAGTTAAGACAGATTGATCATATCTACAAAAGACGTACTAACTAATGGTAAGCAGCCTAGTTGGAATTGGGTCTAAGAGACAGGTCGAAGGCTTTGATGAAGAAATTGTCGACGTTAGTTGAATAAGGTCGACAGGAGAGAAGCAGTCCAAGTACACATCAGGTTTCACAGCTCCCTCCAACGCCTCTATTGTTGTATTGTTGAGTCCTTAAGCAGTGTGTGATTCGGAGGTATGATACAAGGGCGATGAGTGATGATGAGTGAAGGCATGAGAAGCTGTGATTCACATATTCCCTGGGTGTTCTCGTGGAACACTGTGGTCAGAGAGACACTCTTCCTTACAACTAACGCCAA
Source organism: Coreoperca whiteheadi (assembly GCA_011952105.1). Classification (NCBI taxonomy): domain Eukaryota; kingdom Metazoa; phylum Chordata; class Actinopteri; order Centrarchiformes; family Sinipercidae; genus Coreoperca; species Coreoperca whiteheadi. The sequence continues at coordinate 12,770,261 of CM022483.1, forward strand.
TTGATTTCCTTTCTCACATACACACGCAGTGCATGCTTGTCTTCTCAGCTAGACGGCGGTCAGACAGCACTGAGACCTGAGAATCTGTCCACGCTTAAGCAGGAAATATATGCACTGCACTTGATGCCACATTGATCAGCTGTGCCACATTTACTCATTCAGCCAAAAAATGTATATATTTAAAAGAGGAAATCAAGAGACATTAAAACGTTGCTGCTTGTAAAAGGGCTTCGCATCTTGTTTTAACAAAATACCTCCTGTGCTGCTGTGTAACTGCTGAGATCTGCTGGTTGTTGTCCCTGATGATTTGTGAATCTCCATGTAACTGAGGCTTGTGGCTCGCCTTTGGTGGAGCACTTATCTCTGCCAATACAAAACGAAAATAATGAGGTTTTGCTTACTTTTGTTCTCTGTAGGGGATAATTGCTTCATGTGAGTAAAAAGCCTGTTGCTTAAGTCTCGGCGGAGAGGCTGAGGGCCTCTTCAGTCCGCCTCTCTCATTATTAATGAAGTGGCTTTCGTTGTTCTATTTCGAAAACAATCTCCTCTCCAATTGACTGGACTGATATGTGAATCATTTACGCTTGTGTGTGTATGTTGCATTATGTTATCAGACGCACTATTCTGTCCGATACAAGAGTGAAGCCAATGTTACTATTGAATTACCGTTAACACGCACCATGTTTGCTAAAGATTTTAAGAATTATTAATGACAAACTCACTGAAATTTGAATTCCCCTCTCGTTTTGTGAAAGAAAATATAAACTATGATACTGTAGCTATTATGCATATTTGTTCATTTTTCAAAAGAAGATGAAACCATTTTTTCGACATATTTAAAGAAACAGCATCTAGCTGGGTGGCCGTTTCCCACGGCAGTGGCTGACTGACATCCAGTGCTGCCAACTTGGCGACTTTGTCACTAAATTTAGCAACCTTTCAGACCCTCTTAGTGACTTTATTTCTAAAAGGCAAGTAGCGACAAAATCAGCGACCTATTCAGACTATCAGGGGAAAGACGAGAAATACATTCAAATATATTACATTGTAAATCATTCCCATGTGTGCGGCAATCAGTGTCCCCCACCTCTGCTCTTGCGATGTGTGCAGGCAGTCAGTGTGGGGCCCGTGGGCAGCTTCACTCTTTCGCTCAGGATCTGTGGATTAGGACGTTATAGCTTGTAAATATGTAAATGGTTGGTTTGATCCTGTAAATATGTAAATTGTTCATTTCAGCGTCTTCCTCCCTCCGCCCTTTGTACGTTTTCAAATGTATTTTTTTACTTCAAATACACGATTTGCCCGTAGTGAGTTTGTGATTATTTGGCCAAAGTTGTCTGCTCTATGTTTTATATGTCTTATCTTAAGGTGCTCGCTCCCTCGCTTTACTAACCTTTATGTAAATGAATGCGAGACATCATCGGCGTGCAAATGAGTGTGTGACGTCATCTGGCAACTTTTTGAACTCTCAGCGCTGCATTGGTTATGTACCGTTAGCGATTTGGGACGTCTGTCTCTTTACAAGAATCAACATTTGGGAAGACAGTTGTGCTGTTTTGGTCTGTATTCCGCTTGGAAGCTTGCGAGCTATGCTAACAGCTTCCTCTAACTAACTAACTGTAGATATCGGCAGCAGGAGCCGCCGGGTAATGACATCAGGTAAGCTAAAGCTGTAAGGGACGGCCATGTTGGTGACAGACATTGTGCGAGCGAGACATGTAGTTCACCGAGTGGTTTCACACACAACTAAATGGCACTGTGACCAACTGCGACTTTGTTGACTTGCAAAATAATCTTTTAAATTGGCCAACATCATGTGTGTAATTCGTGGCATGATTCAAACAGGATCAATAAATGAGCTGTCTCTCGCCGTTGACTGCCGTACAGATTTTTTGTGGAATAAGGTCCCATGGGGGACACGGAAGGGGAGGGACTTTGCCTCTCTTTTGCACCAGATATTGTGGAGGACACCAATGTAGGTAGAGCTATCAATACAGAACACTGAATAAATCAACACAAAATTTATTCTTTATTTAATTACGAGTCAAGTCAAACTTTAAGGAATTTTATTCCGTTTTTTTTTTTTTACAGATATGAATTTTGATTTCACTTTAATCTTATATTTTTGTGCCTTAAATGTCTGTTGTAGGTTTATTTACTTGCATGAAGAGATGAGCTGCAGACACTTTGCCTCTAGGACACCTAAATGTCAGGTTGCGTCCCCACGGGGATGTGGTAACGTCTTCACTCCTTGACCTTTTGAACCCAAGTCATGCATTCCCCCCGTCTGGTGTACTGCTCATGGGATCACGAGGTCAGTCGTGATATCTGGCTCTTTTCTAGAGCAGTGCAGGGGGGGAGATGAAGATGTACGACCACGTTGTCATGTCAAAGGTCAGATGAAATTGAGAGGGTCTTGGGTGCTGGACCTCATCAAAGAGACTGTACGTGAAAATCTATACCAACAAATCAACACTTAGCGTTTCGTCATGAATGATAGTCCTGCAATGAATGTTTGTCATGTTTAAGGCTCGTCATTTTTGGTTTTCACTGTGAAATATTTGGAATTTCTAAATGGAGCCGAACTGAACTCTAAAAACCGACTCAGCAGGGGTACTGTTTATTGCATGGGACATCAACTTGATTTTATATTTACATGTGACTTCTGCATACACACACACACTTTGTGTTTGGTGCTAATGTTAGCATGCTAACAGGCTAAAAAAACTCAGATGGGGATCCTGGTAAATGATACCTGCCAATGCATATCAGCATTGACACTGTGAACATGTTAGCATGCTGATGTTAGCATTTAGCACCAATGCACCACTGTGCCTTTAAATTCTCATGTAGAGCTGCTAGCATTTCTGTAGACTGTAGGTCTTTGTGGGGGGGAAAAAAACGGCTTAGTAATATCCTAAAACAGCTCGGCAGTGTAGTTTTTTTTTTCCCTCAAACTGGAGTAAATAGTGCATTTGTTTAAGACTAATTTCCACATTGGATTAACGCACCAGTGAGGGAGTGCAGCGGTGAGGCGGTATTAGGTTTTTGGACAGTGGCACAGAGGAATATACTATATTAGGCTTTGGCTACACAGGAAATAGTTGTTAGTAGGATCAATTCTTGTTGGTTTTGGTCTTTTCTATGGGATTTGTGGATGATAAGAAAAAAAAAAAATACTATATATCACCAGCTTTATCCTGTAATAAAGCCTAAAGGATGTCGAAAAAAAATAGCATGTATAGTATTGAAAATTCTTATGTTAGTATACTCAGAAGCTTCTTTATAGCTTCAAAGACAGCCTGAGCATACTGCCTGGGTCCTCCCATTGTTCTGCTTCATCTCGTTCTCTGCTGGTTTTAACCCCTGAGGCCAGTGGGATATTCTCTGTCCCAATGCACCGTCCTCCTCCACCTCCCAACCCCCTCAGTCTTTTAAAGTGTTTAGAATGCGTCTCCTCTCTGCTAGTGCATGGCTAATGTCATCGATACAAGGATTAATCTACAATGGTATTGCATTGTGCTAACAGTGTCTTTGGGTGATGTTATTGAATCTTGGCAGTTCATTATCTGTCCTTTTTTTTTTGCTGACCGGGGCCGCACTCAGCCGCTCACAGGGCCACGTTAGCAGCTTGTTATGACTACTGTGTAAAGAGTTCTTATCTTTCTTGTTCTTACGGCTCTGCTCCGCCACCGCTGGCCTTCATTATCTGCGGATGCAGTCAGACCCAGACGTCAGCGGTTAGCCCAGTTGGCAGCTCGCTCTTTTTCCACTTCCCATCTTCTATTCCTTTCTTTCTCGCACGCCTGGAAATAACCTGCCTCGCCTTTGTTGAGCTGACAATTCAGTCAAAAGGCAGAAACGGTGTGTTATAATGCAACTCCACCAGAGGAGCCCCAGCTATAGAAAGATGTTATGGTAACGGGAATCCTCTCAAATGCAGTACAGTGAGGTACCAAACCGTGTTCCAGGAGCACAGTTCAGATAAACGCCTTCTCTCCGAATACTTCCAAGCACTGTTCTTTCTTTATTGATGTCCTCCGCCTTGACAAACTGTATGTGAAATGTTACTTTCCTCATGGTTCCCGTTAAAATGAACAGCTTGACAAGAATCCCCACATGCATTAAAAAAACTGTGTTCTTTATTTACTGTACTGTGAACAGATCAGTCGAACCAGTTTGTAAATGGACTTGGAGTGCTCAGACTCTAAATGTGCGCGAGCCATTTTTTCTGGCAGCAGCGTTTAAAAAAATGTTTTTTTTATTTTTTGCACAATTGTAGAAATAGTTTAGTATACCTGAAGCGTAGTGATCTTTTGTGGTCTATTGTAGGCTTATAAAATGTGTTTGTTGCTGAAAGACAACAGACTCTCCTCCTCTCCATGATTATATTATCCGTAATATGGGAAATGACAGAAGACGAATAGAAAATCTTTCTTTATTTTTTATAAATGTTCTCATTAACAAACAAACAGGGAACAGCATTAGACACGTTGCTGGCCAGACATATTCGCAGACAGCGAGGAATGATTGGGATGTACCCTTTTTTGTTTCCTTCTCCTTATATTTCCAGGATGACAACTGGGGCGAGACCACCACGGCCGTCACGGGCACATCAGAGCACAGCCTCTCTCAAGAGGACATCGTTCGCATCACCAAGGACCTGGAGGACAGCGTGGGGCTCGACTGCCGCCGTTACTTCACCCTGACGCTGGCCGTGATCCTGGGCCTGCTGGTGTTCCTGACGCCGCTGGCCTTCCTGGTGCTGCCCCACCTCCTCTGGCCGGAGAAGCTGCAGAGCTGCGGCACTGCCTGCGAGGGCCTCTTCATCTCCGTGGCCTTCAAGCTGCTCATACTGCTGCTGGCCGTGTGGGCGCTCTTCTTCAGGCCTCCACGGGCCGGCCTCCCGCGGGTCTTTGTGTTCCGCGCGCTGCTCGCCGTGCTGGTGCTGCTTTTCGTGGTCTCCTATTGGCTGTTCTACGGAGTCAGAATACTCGACTCACAGGTAAGCTAGCAGAAGTTTAAGAAAAGGTAATGCAGGCATGCAATACAATAGCTATCATTGCTTATAAGTGCACACTCTAACTAAATAAATATAATGAATATATATTCAAGTGTGTCTACAGACACACACACACACACACACGCACAAACAACCAAATATTTCCAAAAGCAGTGGGAGAGGTCTCATGTATTGCAGACACATTCATTTTTAATGCCTTTAGGAGCTTAACAAAATCACAAACAACCAAAACAGATATTTTGTTTCCCCAGTGCTGTGTGTTTACTGTGTGAGTCATATTTTAAAATCCCTGTTGGTCCCTCATTCAGAATGCATGTAGGAAAACACACAGAGAAATAGGGGCTCTAAAAAGCTAGCAATCCTTTGAAATGTATCTAAATATTCATATGCTCTACATCTTGCCTTACATGTGTATCATCGCCTCTTTTTTTCTTTTTACCCCTGCAGGAGTATTTTATGCTTGTTGTTTTTGTTTGTTTTCACGTTTACTGCTTTTGCGTGTACTCTATGTACTCTATGTGCATTTTGTGTGTATGCCGTACATGTATTCCATTAAGAGGTACAAATGACCCCTTACTTCATTGTTCCCAGGACGAGAACTACCAGGGCATTGTGCAGTACGCCGTGTCGCTGGTGGACGCTCTGCTCTTCATCCACTACCTGGCCATCGTCCTGCTGGAGCTCCGGCAGCTCCAGCCGTGCTTTTCTGTGTGCGTCACACGCTCCACAGACGGTGAGATGCGGCACTACAACCTGGGACAGCTCAGGTGAGAAGCACAAATTGACAAGTTTCAATTTATAGGTGGTTTCTTCCTCAAGTTTGAAGTTGTACCTTCATGTTTGCGCAAAAAAATCTCTTGCAAACATGGCAGGCGTGTTGTTAATCTGTGTTAATGGTTGGTCCCGTTATCGAGGGTTGTCATTAACTGTTAAGACAGAAATCAGCCCTGCGTTAAAACAAAGCAAGAGGAAGGCTCAGCAATTAAAGGACGTAAAACAGCTGGGCAATGTAGTAACGTGCGTTTGTTGGGGACTATTTTGAGTGCCAGATTAATCCACATTTGGTGGTGTGGAGAGTATTTGGGGCAGCAGGACGGTGTGTGTGGGATTGAATCAAAACAAACTTCAATGTGTGTGTTCGGGGTAATGAAGGAACATGTCACCCAGTGCAACAGTGTGGCTTACTGATGTGTTTTTAATAGTTTAATAGAATACAATGGAGCTCTGTGGCACAGAGGAATAAATAGTGTCAAACCTTGCTGTAGCAGCAGGAGGAGATGGGAAGTTCTCTGCTGGCATGGCTCCACTGCAGGTGCATATTTAGATGCAATTCTTTCATATTTGGCTGTTTCTGATGACTGTAGAGTAGTCAACAATGTTGTAAGACTTATAGAGGCATTAGTGGATACTATTAGCATTGAGAGCAAGATAGCAGAGTACCCAGTTGACCCCTGCATGTAGAGATTGAAGGCGTATAGAGTAAGTGGAACGGACAAGACGCAAGGTAAAGAGAGCTAGGTTGATGTGAGCGACCAGGGGATAGAGGAGAAGAACGTGGGGGGGGGTGAAAGGGAGGGAAAACAGAGGACGTGTGGGCGAGATGAATGCAGAGGAGAAGATAGAAACTGGGACACCTCAAGTGAGAGAGATGGGAAAGGAAGAGGGAAGTCACTACATACTCGGAAATGGGAGGTAGGAATTCATGCAGGAAAGACCCGAGAAAGTCAAGAAAACTGAGAGATGTGCCTGAAGGACAAGAGTGGCGATCAAGTAGAAAGGGAGATTGAGTGTTCAGCCAGAGATGGAAGAAAATGCAGAGACAAAAAGACGCGTAGACAAAGTGGCTGATAGTGAGGGGAAATTGTGCCAGGAGAAAAAAGGAGGAGGCTGGGGAAGACTTCAGAGAGGAAACTCCTCAGAAAAGAGCTGCAGACAGAGGGTGGAGTACAGAGGGAAGACCCAGGAGACGGAGGCAGGGAGAACGCTGCGGGACGGAGTGAAAGGGAGAATAGAGAACGAGGGATTAATATTTAATGGGAGGGTAGCGTTGGAGAATCCTGAAAGGTATGCGGGAATGAACGAAAGGGAAGGCGTGTGTGTAGGAAAGAACAGCTCAGACTAGACCAACCCGGTTTTTATGACCTTATCGGCTCGGAGGAAAAACAGGAAGATCCCATTTTTAGCCCAACACAGCAGCAGCTCTCCTGTTGCTCCTGCTATCAATACGCAGCCCCCAGTTTCACATACACTGAGTACAGGTAATGGATTTACAGATGGACCTCTTTTATGACAGGATGCGTGAAATACTTTCCTATATCTGCCCTAAGGTTTATATCTTTATGCAGTAGCTGTTGGGTGAGTTTTGCAGGTGGACTGTTTCATACTTTATGTGCCCTGCACTCACAGTATTTAACAGTATGTCAGGATCACTGCAGTTTAACCCAACTTGGAATATTCTCTGTTCTGAATTTTCCATTGAATTGAAAACCATGGAGAAAGTCAACCATTTTCCGCAAATTTAGACGCCAATATTGAATTTTTGAATTTGAATTGGATTTGGGATTCGAAAAAATTCCAATAATGATAGATGATTTTAATTTAATTGTGACCAAATTACACACTGAGAGGGACATCAGCAGATTCATTCATGCTTCACAATCACTTGCTATGTGGCTGTCAGCCGATTGGCAACATCCAGTAATATTCAAGCGGGTAGTACAGTGCGGCCATTTTAACTTGACACTTCTCGCTGTCACTCCGCTGACTCACTCATGCTAGCATCGTTTTCTGCTCGCTCCACCACCCCAGCCACCTCTTTGCGTGCTGTATTTTGGGTATTATTGATTTTACTAAGATTTAAAGTTTCTGCATGTGTTGACTAATGGGGGGATTAGCCCTCCCTGCAGAATCTTTGTTGCTGCTCGGATACTTTGAGCGCTCCCCCAAAGAAGAGGAGCCTTTTTCCCGCCAAATCTAACTGTATAACCATTTGCTATAAATAGTCAATTCCTTGAAGTGTCTGACCGAAATTATATAGCACAGGAACAGGCATGACGCATGCCTGACGAAACAGTTTAAGCTCTTTGAACTGAAACATAGCTACTGTTGCCCGACCAATATTGGATTTTATTTAGGCCAATACTGAAAAATCTGTTAACGACATATCAGGGTATAGTATTTTGTTTTTACATAAACACACATAACATAAAGAAATATCTCGATATGGAGAACCAAGGTACAAAGTGTGCAAACACATTTTACAGTGTTGTCATGGAGACACTGTTTCTAAATGACCTTAAACTTAGTTTGGCATTTCTGTACTGCCATTTCTTGTGACGTATCAGCTGACATATACACCGAGAACCAAAACATCTGTAATGAGCTAGAACAAGTAGAATCATCTTCTCAACCTATAAAGGAACCTTTATTTGAAAAATTCATAATCACCAAATTTGGAGATATTTGGTAAATTTGAGATAGAGTGACAAAAGGCAGCTTTACCGGATTTTCAGTTCACCTGCGCGCAGCATACCAGGAGTGCCAGTGTCAGCAGGCCCGAGAGGTCATCTAGCATCATGTGTTCATGTTTAAAAACACACTGTAAACCAGACCTTTTAACAGGCTGAAAAGTGTTTTTATTTTCATATTGATTTTGCATTGGTAGAAACAGGTCAGACAAGTGTGTGCACGTAATGGTCTGGTTGGTGTGATAGCTGGCTGCCTTGGGGGTGTTGTCTTTTGTAGGCTGTGCCATTGATCCCTGCTTGGCCGGCAGCAGGCCTGGCCTCGCTCTGTTGTCCGTCTGTGCCTGTAAACACACAGCTAATTAGTGCTCCCTGCAGACTGGAGCACAGCATCTGGTCAGCCCAGACACACATGCATGACACAGTCACAGTGTGTGTGTGTGTGTGTGTGTGTGTGTGTGTGTGTGTGTGTGTGTGCATGGGTAATTGCACCATATACATGCAAATGATAGATTCATGCACGTGTAGCCACAAACATGCACAATGTATCATACAGAGAAACCCAGACAGGAGTGGGTGTTGTATTTTCTCCCATATTAACAGGCGGCTGCTGCTGCTCACATTCCTGGTTTTCTGGCATCCATCTTTTGCCTTATCATAATGGGGACCCAGCCTGGGGCCCTGAAGGCTTGTCTGTGTCTGCCTGGCCTTTGATGCCAATCGGAGGGGTAGAGGAAGCCTTTTTTGTCCCGTAGTCAGACCAGACATGAACACGAGAATATAAATGCATTCCTTACAGCCAGAGAGCGTTGTTCACAGCTGGGGACTTCCCGGTTTACGGTGCATGACTGGTCAGTCCTGAGTAGCAACATTAGAGAAGGCAGCGGCCAACTACCTTGGAGGGCAGCTGGTTTAATAAGTTGTCTGCAGTTGATCTTGGTTTGAATGGTTTTGGGTCACGTTTGCTCGGCTTAATAATTGATCAAAGTTGGGAAACGGCAGGAACTCCGACTGACTTACGCAAGGGGCCACTAAACAATGGCCCTGCCTGGCTCAGAATGCTTAATGCTACAGAGGGCTGTCCGGGTTTCATGAGTTAAGCAAGGGAGTTGCTATCACACTCCTTGCTGCCCCTTTGGAGGAAATGAGCGCAGCCTCCAGCCTTACTAAGCAAGTGACACCATATAATGTGTTTGTTTTCCTTCAGTGGTCTGTGTTACGAGTGATGCGCTGTTGCTAAAGAGTTGGTTTACTTCTGGCAGACTTAACGGGCCTGGGAGCAATTTGTACAGTTACGTCACACGCCACAGTATGTGACAGTAACACCTGTTTGTAGGATACAGAATACAAAAGCTTTTATTTAATTGTTCTATGTGCGTTGTATTTCTTCATAATTTCATCGTTTTATTTCTCTGACATAATTTCCCCCTGAGCACAAAGCTTTCTCTTTGTATTTGTTTCACACGGACACGGCGTTTTTTCCTGTAAACTAAAGGAATGCGTGGTTTTTTATAGGCTGATAATATGTGTACAAAAGGCAAAGCATTTACCTCTCATGACTTAATAAAATGGAAAATATAATAAATAAGTACTCCTGTATGAAGAAGACCTCACGGGAATGCATGAATCATTATCTGAACAATGCGTACTGCATATGGAATAACATATATATAATACTGTATATATGTCGATGGATAAAATATATGGACTAATCGTGAAGGTTAATTGGCTTTAAATCTTTAGAAAATTTGAAGAAAGAGGAGCGTTCCGATATCTAAATGTTTCCTCTTGTAGAATTTGGCCGTTCTGGAAGCATTGCATTCACTTTCTTCCCATTCAGTGAAATTCTATTGATCAACATGAACAGACAGCCCCGATCCTCTTTTCACAAGTCGTGTATTTTTAGTCCGTAAACCAATCTTAACATCTGTCGTCTGTCTCTGTTAGCCCGTCATAATGTTGCTGTCAGCTCTTGTACATGCGACTGTCACCAGATGGCAAAGTGGTCCGAATGAATGATGTTTTAATGCTGACTGGATGTCTCGGTGGTTTGTATCGGTGCGTGGTATTGCAAATGACCCGCTACTTAATATATGGTTTGTTTTGAGGACGGACTGGAAACTGCAAGAGGTCAGAAAGTATCTGACAGTGCTTTCATCAGTGGGTCAGAGGTCATACTGTGATCCTCCTTTGGCATAATAGGAAGCGCATGGTGCAGGCTAGCATGTGCTGTTGTTTGCGCATATTGAGTTAGCGCTCCACGTGGCCTAGAGCATGACACAGGACACAGCGAGGGCTCACACACACCTATGGATACATCCACACAAAAACACACAGAATGAAAAGAGGCCAGTGTTAAGCAGTAAAGTCATGTTGTTGGTCAGTTAACAGCTGGCGGCATCTGCTGTCCTGCAGGTCATCGGAACCGAGCTCTCAGGACAGACGTTACGACAGAGTTCTAGCAGCCCTCCCGGTGTGGGTCGTGTACTGTGAATTACTGATCTAAAACCACTCTGCTAGTTTGATATGTAAACCAGCATTAATGATTGTATTATTTATTTTAATTAGTTTGAATGTGTTGGCAAACAGTGCTTTTTTATACATGTAGCAGACACAGAGCAACATTAGCATTCATATGGAGTTGTTGTAGTGTCCACCAGACGAGTCCTATATTCGCTGTGCTATGCTTTTTCTGTTTTGTTTAGTTGAAAACAGCTGCCTGCTGCTTCTGGAAACGACAAAGATGAGAGCGGTGAGAGTGAAGCAAAACAGTAAAGTTGCGGGCTGTAAAACCAAAACAATGAATTAAAAGACGCGAAGAAAGCTAGATGAGCTGAGTGGACGTGCAAAGCCGGACGATGCTCCTCTGTGGGTTCGACACTACGAGCGGCCCCTTTACTGTACGTTACCCCTAGTCAGCTGATTCAGGGTTAATGTAAAAAAACAAACAAAACATATATATATATATAAGAGCAGCTTTAATATTAAAGTATTACTTTTTTGACCAGTTATAAAGGATGTCATCATATTTGACCTAGAGACTCAGATAAATAAATAAAAAAACAGTTTTTTCCATGGAAATGAATTGAAATGCAAAAAGTCTAATTCCAGAATGACGATGAAGATATTTTACACTTGTTGTAGGTCTTACATAAGGCTATTTGGGGTATTTTAGAATTCTCTGATCTATAGATTGGTTTTAAAGCAAAACTATGTAACTTTTGCCAAACTGTGGCCCCAAGTGGCAGTAGATTATGGTAAATTCTTAAACGCAGCGTAACAGTGTAAAAAGAGTCATGAAGTAAGTAATACACAACAATATCTATCTTAGGTTTGCTAACATTAGCATTAAAATTAGCTACTGGTCATACCAGGCCACGTACTGCAAGGCTGTAGCAGCAAAAGCCCTGCGTGTATTGATTTGAACAAGGGTGTGTGTATGTGTGTTGCTTTTGAATTTAACGTTTCATTTGTAGGAGGAAGAACGTGTTCTTTCAGAAGTTACAGTCTCACTTTAGCCTCTAATGTAGCTCACCTCCAGGAAAACAGAGGCCGTATGTTAGAAAAGAGCCAATGACTTATGTCGTATAACGTGTGAAAACACCTTGCTTGTGTACAGTTGGTTTAATAGTGCTGTGTTATGAAGGACAAGACCTGGCATGCTGTCTGATCCACAGTGTAAAGGATCAGGATCTGGGCTATGGCTGCTGCTCAGGAGCACACATCGGTCTCTGGCTGCTTTCACTTATTCCCTACCGTCCTTGCTCCTCGCTCTTTCTCTCGTCACCTTCCTCCCGTCATCGCAAACACCACTTCCTGCGTCTTGGTTGTCTGTCTGTATATGGCAACTATGGCAGCCATCTAAAATGCAGCCCAAAGTGTCCCATATCAGATATTTTTTGACTCGCGTGTGACCGAGATCTTTGGTGTGGACAGCGAAAAACTGCAAGGAGTCATTCATCAGTTCCAGCCTAGGCTTGTAACCTACATACGCTTGGTATTTCCATTCTCCAACCTGAGTAACCAAGTAACGTGTCTCGTGGATTGACTTTGTAATTCAGTGACAACTTGATAAAAACAGACATGAAGTGTTTTGTTACTGTGAACTGGTTTGGGAAATATGTCAACATCCTAGAAATGGATACGAGCAGGAAGAGCTGCCGTTTATGAAACAAAAATCACATTAATAGAGCAACAAGGAAATGTGCAAATCTGATTTGCTGTTTACAGTCAGGAGCTCTGAATGAATGAAAGTTCCACTGAATTGCTGATCATGTTGCTCTCGGTGTTAATGTACCATTAAAAAAATGTAATTCCCCCCCCCCCATCTTTTGAAGGAACACTGTGTGGCTGTATCTGAATACCCAGGAGATTACTTTCAGTGGGGTTTTTTGGTTGTATTTTGTGTCTTTCGCTAATGCATTATCTTCTGTGTGTGTGGAAAGTGCCCTGGTGTGTTGTTCATTCTGTGTCTTTTATGACTTTGGTGTCACCGCGTTCCGGGAGTTCCCCACCAAGGCATTCATTTAAGTATTACTGTTAGATCTTTTAACTCTCAGGTGGCGACTTCTCGTTCCTCATCTCTCTCTTCCTCCTTCGGCGTCACCTTCTCTCTTTCCCCCACCCTCTTTCTACACGTTCGTGTTTCTCATTTTGTTTTCGAGTTGATACGCGAGGGTTTGTTTAATTGTGACAAAGTCCTGTTGTTTGTTCTGAACAAGAGTGTAACGAATTCACATTTTGCACATGAGAGCCATTTAACCATTTATTGAGTGAAGGAGTGGGTAGGTGAATGGATGGCAGAATGGATGATTTTCTATACAGTGAACAAAGATAAATCAG
>CM022483.1:12794486-12827552 GCA_011952105.1 Coreoperca whiteheadi
GGAAAGTGAGGTCTGTCTGCGCAAAACCCAACGTGTTTTGTGGCTGCATTGCATTCTGGTCTATTGAGGCTTTTTGTGTCTCTTTGTTTGAGGCTTTTAGAATGGATATGCACAACCAAACCAAGCTATCAAGCTGCATAGCTAAAGTGTGAAAGTCTAGACATGCAAAGCATTTTACAGAGGATTTTTCTTTAAAATTCTCTATTGCTGTTTCAATTGTGTAGTGTTTTTCATGTCCTCTCTCCCATTCCACCGCACTTGATCCTCAGCATTTCCATACGCACTAGTTTCTTGCCCCGGCTGCCAGTTTGCTAACACTCCCCTCTGTCCCTGCCCATTAAGCGTCTGGCCCTGCCGTGTGACATGCCGGCACAGATTTCGGGGGTTTTTGGCCTTATTTTGGTGGCTTTTTGTTGTCATGAAGCTCAATGGTAATTGGCCTGCCATCAGCCTGTCAGAGTGGCGCAGCCGAGCCTTGTGGGTAAATGAATGTCAGTGTCAGTGTCCGGTGCTGAAAACAAACAACCTCATCCCTCCCCCCCCGCCCCCCCGTCCGACCCCCCCGTTCCCCCCCTTAACCCCCCCCCCCCCCCCCTCCCCGTACTCGCCTGCTCTGTGCTGGACTGGGACGAGGAGGAGAGGGATGGATAGAGAGGAAAATGAGCAGCATTTGCATCTAAATGGAATGTTTTTCTTCCCTTCATTCCTCCCTCTCTATTTGTTTGGTAATGACTTGGTTATGTGCAGATCGAGGCATGCGAGACAGTCCTTCTATCTTCTAGTGGCTTCAGTTTTGAACAGAAATCTACACCTTAATACATCTTACTCCTGCCTTTGCTTTGATCTTTGCTGTTTTATATTGAATCTGTTAGACCCTCACACCCACTATGTGTTGCTGGCAGCCTTCCTCTCTTGGGAGTAAGGTTGGTGTGTGTGTGTGAGAGAGAGATCAGTCCTCCTGCCCTCCTTTTAGTCAGCGTTCATGTAAAACACCATCACACATGACTTTCACAGGATTACGTAACCTAAAGGCCCAGGAGAACATCACAACACTGCGACGCTGCCTGCTTCTTTTTCCTCAGGAGAGCGTGACATGTCTTCTTGCCTCAGGTCACGTTTAAATGCACACACGCAGTTGAATGTTCTCATCTTTCAGCCATGGCGTGGATTATGTGTAAATCCCACACCATGATACAAACATCCTGTTTAGACACTGCATCACATCCACCTCCAGGGGAATAATAATTCTTGCATGGTCCTGTATTATTAATTCATGTCCAGCGGTATGGGTTCAGCAGGAGTGTGTCCGCTCCATATACTGTTTGCTGGGCCCCGGTGGGCAGCCTTTTAGCCTGCCTCACCCCAGCTCCCTCACCCCCGACTTTCCCCAGCCTCACCGTCCAGGTCCCTTCTCCCATTAGGAGGCATAATGATGCTGAATTATTCACTGATGTTTGAATAATTCAAGGTGAAAAGGCTCATTGACTGAGAGAGAAAATGTGCCAATCTGCTTGTCTTGAGCATCGGTCTGAACCTTCTTAATGAGGGAGAGAACTGAAGTGTGTGTTCTCTCAGACACACACACACACCTTAAAAACAGCAGAGGTCATTCACATTAAAAGACGCGCATGTAGTCGTGTACTTTCATTAACACTGTTTTACATCATGAAAATGTTCTCAAACATTTTTTAAATACTTTTCTGTGTTGCTCCTTTAATTCAGGTATACTCTATTAACATTTAATATACAGAACTATTCATTTAATTTCGTCCTGAATTAATCACAAAAAAACAATTCAAGTAAAATTCTTAGAACAAAAATATTTGTCTTTTAGTTTCACATAGATATATAGACACACATGCTAATTCCTCTTAACTATCTAATCATTTATGTCAACCTTAGAGCTGCTATAATCCATAATTTTATTTTAACACGTGCAATGTGATAGATAGGTCAAGCATGATGAACTCACAAACAATTATTACCAAACTCTGCAGTTGCCCTCAGCTTTACGGAAGCAAAAGCTCAGCGACAAACAGCGGAAAGAGCTTAGCGGGGCATTTAGCAGCCGAAGAGCCAGATATTTTCCTCAGTAGTAGGTGGAGACCAAATCAGAGCAAAAAGGAGAGTGAATATTGGACTTAAATGAATCATTTGGCCTGAAACAAAGACAACACATGAATGCTAATGTTGCTCCATGTCTGCTGGATGTCTAAATAGGAAACGGTTTGCTAACATGTTAGCCGTAGAAGCTTGAAAGGAGATAAAAAAGTGTTGTGTTAAAAGTTTGATGCGCAAAGAGAGACCATACATTTTCTTTCACTTTCACTTCTTTTAAATTGTTTCGGGGGGGGGGGGGGTAGTAATCTAGTCAGTAATCTGGTTCTAATGTGCCAAGCGAATTCAGTATTTGGACCCAGGTCTGAACTTCCAGGACACCAGCCCTCAACCCTTCAGGTTAGTCATCACTGTCATCTTCCTCATCTGGGTCCTGACTTTCGGAGCTGTCCTCTGTGACGTGGCTGCCAGGGTTTTCCTGGCCGTCGTCGTCCTCCGTGTTCACCCTCCCTGACAGGACGTCCTCTATCCAGTCCTCCAGCTCCTCAGCGGTGGGCAGGTCCTCGTCGTTGGACATGTCCAGCCACACGCTGTCCGCCTGGAACACAGAGCACCAAGAAAGTCACGGTAAGGGTAAATAAACACTTCACTTTGATGCAGTCAAAGATTGTAACCATCACTTACATCTGTGACGTTTACCACACCAATCTGAGGTCTAAACAGATCCAACTTGAAGGTTTTTTCCCAGTAAGTGGTCAGCTGGAGGGGTGAGACAAATCAGGTTAACTTGGAAAGATCAGTGACCTAACATTTGAAAGGAACATGGCTGTTGTTAAAATACAACTGTGTACAGATACTGTTTCTCAAACCCATTTTAAGAAAGACATTTGATAATCTTGTTAGAATTAGTAAACTAATGATGAGGCAGAACCAGAGGGAAATCATCGGGGTCGATCCAGACGATGCTGAGCTCTGGGTTGTTGGTGTTGTCTCTGGCCACGTCTTTCAAGATCTCCAAAAACTCATAGCCATCTGCGGACGAAAGACCAGAGGAACCTTCAGTTCGCCGGCAGGTACTCAAGCAAAATAAAAAGGGAAACAACTGCGAAACCAAACGGGAAAAGGCACAGACCTGGATCTTCTTCCTCAGCAAATGCAACAATATGTATTCCATCCATGTCGTCCTCCTGGAATTTGAAAATGGTTCACAGCACAAGACTGGTTTACAATCCAGCGTAAATGCACGCGTGTAGTATTCTGCATGGTGTCATAGGTTTGATTCACTACACAGGACAAGTCATTTCTTACATATAACCAAACACTGTATTAACGTCCTGATGTGGCCAACGCTGTCAGCTTTGGTAAGACCGAAAAACTACTCACCCATGTTTCAAACATATTCTCTGCCCGTAGCTTCCTCAAAGTAGCCCTGTAAAGAGCACACTTTCAGCAAATGCTTACCCGGGTTTTATCAGCGTTGAAATAACCCTTAAAAGATATAAATCTAATCGACCTTCTGTGTTGGTTGACAAACTCGACAATGTCCATCTCTGACAGCGGTCTACCAGGCAGGATGGCCGGCTCCTCCATGAACGGCTCATAAAAATTCACCTCATTCATCTTGAGGGAGAGATGTTTGGCCACCTAAAACATACAACATACCAGGATTCCATTATGATTAGCAGATGGAGGAAATCAATATCGGGTTTTGTTTAGTCAGTGGATGGAGCTTGTTAAACAAACTGAAAAGCTGAAGGGTTTCATTCAAACATTCATTTTCTAATAAATGCATTTTACATTGGAAAAAATTAATCTCAAGTTCTTACAACTTTGTGTAATGTTTCACTCTCCCGGTGTGATCAAACTTCAGCTTGAACAGAAAAGCTATGTCCCACCATTTCATCGTGTTGCTATTGATTAAAAGAAGGCATTTCGGGAAATAGGCTTATTCGCTTTCTTTTGGTGAGAGTTGGATGAGAAGATCAATACCACTCTCGTGTCTGTAGCCTAAGTATGAAGCTTCCGCTAGCTTAGCTTAGCATAAAGACTGGAAACAGGGGGAACCTGCTAGCTTGGCTTCGTCTGCAGGTAACAAAATCAGCCTACTAGTTCCTTTTTAAAGCTCACTAATTGACACGTTACAGTGGCACAAGACACTGCTTCTGGACAAGAAATAGTAAACTCGTAGCCGGCTGCTGGCTGTAGCTTTATATTTAGTGTACAGACATTAGAGTATATATCTTTGCATCAAATTCATAGTAAGAAAGCTAATAGCGTATTTCCCAAAATGTCAAACAATTACTACCTTTAAAGAGTGTATTAACAAGCAATGTGTATGTGAGAGTAATCAAAAGTGGGTTTTATAGCAATACATGATGACACTTTTAGTGCAGATTAGGATTTTAGTTTGTACATCGAGACTTACAGATTTATCAAATGTAGCAAAGAACTTGATGTAAGGTTGAAAACGCTCTGAGGCCTCCTGAAAAGCTTTGTAGTCTGAGAAAAAGGGAGACGAGAGAGAGAGACTGATGAGGAACTCGAGAGAGAACGACAGAAACCAAAAGAGTAAGTGCCAGTAAGTAAAAGAGATTCCAGTGTGGAACTTGATCATTCACATGTTGGTCACATTCCTAGCCAAATCTACAGTATGTGATCAGAAAGGCAAGCAGTGAACCCCACTCGCTTCATTCAATTTCCCATCATGATTGTACTGTCTTCACCCAAGTAACAAAGTCTCCCTTAATACAGTTTTATACGCTTGTAACGCGCTCCAGGCTCTGCTCACAACAAGGTCACAACCAAGGACCAACCTATCTCAGGACAGAAATAGGCTCCATAATGAAACTTCATGCCACTGTCATATCAGAGCAGATAGCATCTTCCCTGTCTCACTTTTTCTCCCTTTTTTTTTTTTTTGAGAGGAACTATAATTGCAGTTCGACCTATTAGACAGAGAACTAGAAGCTATTTAAAGGCTCTCCTGAGACCGTGTGAGTGTGCCACAGTCTGGAATCAGGTTTCCCTTTAGCTGCTAGTTAGGCTGCATGGTGATGTAGCTCCATTAGCCTCTAGATCCCATTAGCCCCTATGGAACACAATATGGCAACTTCAGGGGACAGAGAAAGGTGCAGGTGTATTTTTAACCCATCACGTGCTCCTTATCTTTGTCAATGGAAACACAAAGACATTAAAACACTTCACTTGCTCACATAGACACTAGCACATGACTTAAACTAACATGAATCCTCTCCTTTGAAGTAGCCAATGAGGCGGATGTCTTCCTCCATTCTCTCGAAGGCTCGCAGCTCCATGGCATTATTGATCATTTCCACTGGGTCCTCCAGCACCTAGGGGGCGTTAAAATATTTTCACTGCCAAGAAACACAGCAAAGCAGCAAAACATTAAAGTCACACTCTCATGTGTGTCTTTTAAATGGGAAGCTACAGCTAGCAGCCGGTTAGCTTGGTCTAGCATACAGACTGGAAGCAGAGCCAGGCTAGCTGTTTCACCTTGCATCTACTCTTTATGCGTAGCTAAGCTGCTGGCTATAGTCTTAGGTCTATATTTAACGTACAGATATGAGAGTGATATCAATCTTCTAATCTACCTTAAGGCAAGAAAGTGAATAAGCGTATACACGCCTGGTTCCAGAAGTGAAGTCCCATTCCTTTGTCCTATAGAAAATATTAAGTGACTCACAGTTGTAGCTCTTCTACAGCCTTGTCCAGCATGTAAGTCTCCCGCTTAATTAACAGTACAAAAGATTAACAACTGCATTAAAATATGTTTGGTTCTTTGATAAAAAGTCAAAGGTACAAGCCTCTGTAGGTTAAAACATTTGAGGTAGAAATGATCTACCAAGGTGCATTTCATCAAGAAACATCCTATCTTTTACGTGCTCTGCTAACAGTGGGCAGAGGCTTCGCTGTGGTGCTGAAAACACAATTTGGAGTTTAAATCAATTCACTTTTGGATTCTGGTTCAATTTTAGATGAATTCAGCCCTTATGGCACCGTTTTGTTTACAGCTGCAACACTGAAACATTTTGAATTCTCTACAGCTCTGATTCGTGCCTCTGACTGGCTCCTTCTCCCTAGCATCGGCAGCTGAGGCTCATGGGTAATGTAGTATTACGAGCCGTCCACCAAAATTACAAACTTCAACAAAGTTGAAAATGAAAATGTTCAAATGTACAGGATTGTTACGTTATCTGGGACAGTCTTGCGTTTCTATGTTACAGGTAACATTGAGTATATTATTAGACAAATTTAAATTGGGAATGGGGGAATACACTTCCGAAACCAGCAGCCACTCTCACTCCGCAACACTATTTCCAAATATGTCAAACTGTTCCTTTTAAATTTGTTGGTGTGAAAACGTCACAGATGATGACTTTAATAAGAATACCTTCAGGGGAAAAGGACATGAAAGCTACTGCTGAGTCTTGTATTACTATGAAATACATCATTCACAAGTCTCCTAATGAGGCTGCAGCTGTTTATTGCTTGAGGATTTCTTCTCTCAATCTAAAAAGTAGCAGAATAAGATTTTCCACTCACATCCAACAGAAACTCCACCAGTGTGTCTGCTGAGAGCTCCCCGTCAAACTCAATGACGCGGTCGTCCTTGAAGACGTACAAGCTGCCCACCTCCTCCAGACCTAATTAAACAGCAGGAGCACAGTATAGGCCTTTAAGAAAGCTAATTTGAGGGATTCACATTTAGATAAAAGTAGCAAAGACACTGTTTCCATGCAGTTTCAGTACATTACAGGCAAGGAGTGTATGGGCAAAGCAAAGTCATGCAAAGAAGTCAATATTTTGGCACAACAAGAACGGGAATTCACCCAAAATACCGATCTAGGATCAAACAAAATCCAAACTTTTCAGCTCGCAGTGTAATACAACTGAAACTGTGGTAGGCTGCTGTGGAATGATGAAGACACATGAGTCTTACCCAGTTTTTTGGCTACTTTGGCATCCTTCTGGGAGTCCACCATCCCAAAACCGATGTCTTTGTCCTCCAGGACCTGAGCTGTGAGCTGGGTGTTCACACAGACAAATGTCAGTCAGCATAAGGCTTTTTTTTTTTATTGATAAAGGCAGAAAGTCATTGCACGCCATAACTCTATCTGTAAAAACTGTGAGTCAGGCGAGAAATGTAGGTATTGTCTTGGACTCTGAACTAAGTTTTAACTAAGTTAAATCAGTTTATCATCTAAAAAATAGGGGCCATGGGGATACATTTTATCTCCTATATTGTATGCTACCCATAAATTAGCTTGGGCACTGTCCAAATGATACCACATTTAAATCTAAACCCAATCTTAAATCTATACTTAAAACTTACTTCTTATAAATGTGAAGGTTTTTTTGGCAATAGAGTCAGTTGGTCCACCAATTTGCTCCGGACTGATATATCTCAACAACTGTTGCATGGATTGCCATGACATTTGATACAGACATTCAAGTCCCCTTTAGGGATCACTTTGGTGATCCTCTGACTTTTCATCTAACGCAGTACCTGCAAAACTAATGTCTAATGAGCTTCAGTTGTACTTTGTGTTTAGGGCTAATGAGCATGTGAACACGCTAAAATAACGTGGTAAACGTATCTGCTTAACATCAGCGTGTTAAACTGACAAAACTGAAGTTATTGTACTTGGCCCCAAACCCCTACGTGACACATTACCTAAAGATACATTTACTCTAGATGGCATTGCCCTGGCCTCCAGCACCACCGTTAGGAATCTCAGCGTTATCTTTGATCAGGATATGTCCTTTACCTCCCACATCAAACCAACTTCAAAGACTACCTTTTTTATCCCACATAACGTTGCAAAAAATCAGGCACATCCTAACACAAAACTAGTCCATGCATTTTTTACTTCTAGGCTGGATAATTTGTAATTATTTATTATGAGGCTGCCCGAATAAGTCAATTATATCTTTAGATAATGTGTCTCGGAGGGGTTTGCGGCACGAGTACTGACAAGAACTAGGAAAAGAGATAGTCAATCAGTCAGTTTCTACCGCTTGTTCCCGTTCCCGTTCGGGGTCGCGGGTGACTGGAGCCTATCCCAGTGGCTTCGGGCCTTAGGCAGGGTACACCCTGGACAGGGTGGACTCATCGCAGGGCTGACACATAGACAGACGCACACATTCATCCATTCATCTAGGGACAATTTAGAGTCACCAATTAACCTAATGCATGTCTTTGGTGGGCGAGAACCGGGAGGAAACCCACGGTAACACAGGGAGAACATGCAGACTCCACCCAGGGAGGTCGTGGAGGATTCGAACCCACGATCTCCTTATTGGGAGGCAGGAGCGCTAACCGCTCTGCCACCGTGCACCCCAAAAAAAGAGATAGTAGTTCTCCAATATTAGCTTCTCTGCACTGGCTCCCTGTAAAATCCGAAACAGAATTTAATATCTTTCTCCTTGTCGGGTCTGACTCCTCACTTACAAAGCTCTTAACGGTCAGGCACTGTCGTATCTTAAAGCGCTCACAGTACCTTGTTACCCCACTAGAACACTGCGCTCTCAGAATGCAGGGTTTCTTGTGGTTCCTAGAATCTCCAGAGATCGAATGGGAGCCAGAGCCTTCAGCTATCAAGCTCCTCTCCTGTGGAATCAGATCCCAGTTCGGGTTCGGGAGGCAGACACCGTCTCCACATTTAAGAGTAGGCTAAAGACTTTCCTCTTTGATAAAGCTTATAGTTAGGGCTGGCTCAGGTGAACCTGAACCATCCCTTAGTTATGCTGCTATAGGCCTAGACTGTCGGGGGACTTCACATGATGCACCTCTCTCTTCCTCTCCCTCTCCATCCCTACACATTCTTATCCCATAAATGCATGTTACTAACTCGACATCTTCCTTCTCCCGTAGTTTTGTGCTTTGTCGTCCCTCTCCTCTGTCCTTCTGACGCTTTCAGCAGATATTTCTGCCTTCTGAGGTTCCACTCGAGCTTTCTGCCTATTGAAGACATTTCCTCTGTATTTTGTCTGGGAATCTGGGGGCTTTAATGTCCTGAGAGGTTTTCAGTCTACAAATAAACATTTTTTAAAGTTGATTTTCCTTTATTTTATTATATTTTTATTAATATTATTTTCCTGCTGATATATTATATAAAAGGCTGTATCTAGGGTAAAAAAACCCAAACTTTATTTCAATTACATAAAGTGATTTACTGGATGTTACTTCAACCAGAATTGTATTCCTCACAGTGTGGAGTGTGGTATATAGACCACCATAGGGTAATGGTTCCCAACCTGGGTAGTACCCCATGAAGGGGTTGCAAGATAAACCTTAGCGGCCGCGAAGTGATTAACAAGATAGGAAAGACGACGAAACACAGTTCTGTTACACAAAAAAGCTTTGCCGACATTTCAAAACTCAACAGCATATGAAACGAGTGACGAGGGGTCCCAAGTAGACGTCAAAACGCTTCACACCAACACCCTCTACGCTGCACTATGCACTTAGCTTGGCACTTCTACGCTGTGTATTTGGGCTGGCATCCACAGCTGCTGCGGTCTTCGTCAACACATCTTTTCATTACCAAGGTGTGTGTGTGTGCTGGGAGCCCCCTGTGGAGTTTTCTTGTTAGAGGGAAGCTGTGAGTCAGGACTGCTTGCCTTTCAGCTCGCGGTGCTTGAGGAAGGAAAACAGATTTAGAAATACCACTGAAGAGAAGAGATTTGGGCTCTGCTTCAGACTGCATGAAACATGACGGGGATGCAGAAGTGATAACTACAAAGGTAGCTGAGAGTACACATTCAAGGTGTGAAAAACATACTTTTAGCTCATAAATAAGAAGGGAAGGGGATTAAAGTGAGCACATCCACTTATTTCTAGTTCACAGCCAGATTGTAAAGAGTTTTGGGAACAAGCTATAATTAACAGAATGACCTAGAAACAATCCCTGGATACATATGAACCGCAGAGGAGGGCACATCATGGGATTGAAATCACTGCTTGCCAGTTAAGAGTTAAGAGTGTGCAGGTAAAACACTGACTCTGTCCATCACACTGTGACGGTTTGACAGCTATGAATCTTGCTTCACTTCACTTTACGGTTAAGCAGACAGTCTACACATCAAGGAGACTGAGGAGGAATGAGGCACTCAGTGTCTGCTTTTCCAACCAGAGGAGATTACTGACTATACAATGACTTGTTATGACAAGTTAGAGTCAAATGAGCATGGCGTTGAGGCTGCAAGTCTAACCCACGGGCATTTGAGCTGTAGCTTATTGAGACATTTTTATGTTATTAGTGACATCAGATATATCAGTATGTCACAACAGATACCTCTCTCGACTCGTGCTCTCTTCTTTGATCAGTAATGACGTCTTCTTGGCAGGATTCAGGGGTTGTGTACCTGAAGAAGTCAATGTGTCACTGGAAACGTAAGGATTTTTAGGGATGTAGAGTAGTGCTGATGCTGAAACAATTTGTTGATTTATCAGAGAACAAGACTAAGAGTCTACAGCCATGCTAGCAGCTCTGTGAGGCTGCACAGCATGCTAACATCACCAGGCTAAGACGCTCACAATGACAATGCTAATGTTTAGCCGGCAGGACGTTCACCGCGGTCACCATCTTAGTTTAGCACGCACAAACTTGCTAATTAAGACGAACCCAAATTACAGTTGAGGCTGATGGGAATGTCATTAGTATTGCAGGTATTTCATAAATCAAAGTAAAGCCGAAATTATTAGTCGATTAATCGATTAGTCAGTCGACGGTCGATTAATAGTGTCAAGCAAAAATGTTGTCTTTGCTGCTTTTCTCTGTTTTATATCATTTTCAAGGAAAATAATTGTAAACTTGTAAACTGTTGCTTTTCTTTGTCAAATAGCATGTCACGAAATTCAATATCTTTGGATTTTAGACTGTTAATCGAACCACACAAGACAGTCATTAACATTTTGTCGAGATATTTCACTGGCTAAGTAGAAACCTTGACCTGCAGGTGGCGCTAGATGAAACGTCAGAGGATCTTCAAAGTTGTTAGGATTCAAAATATAAAAATTGAAATTAGAAATGTAATGGCAGTCCATCAAATAGTTGTTGAGATATTTCAGTCTGGACCGAACTGGGGGACCAACATTGCCACCCCTAGAGCCACACTGCTAGCTTGGCTAAACACGATCAACATTATCTGGTTCCAGCTTTTCCACTTGTCTCTGGTTTTCATTGTAAATTAGATATCCTGTTGGACAGACAAAACAAGAAAATTGAAGATGTCTGAAATGGCCTTTGGGAACTTGTGCATTTGTCACTATTTTTTTATTTATTTAAACAAATGAATTGGTTCCAGCAAAGATGCTTTATAGGAAACCTATAAACCATCCATAACAACAACTAATGGGCTTCCAGGTTGTGATAAATCCCTTTGACTGTTTGACCACTTAACCTGGACCAAAATCCATTTATCAACAACCTGATTAACGTTTACAACTGCAGACCTTCGTGAGTCACTTACTAACATGAATAACTCCAGTCTTGATGGCTTTGTAAAGTTGAGAAATCACTGCAATATTACCAAATAGAAAGGATACACCTGCCAAAGGGATTTTCACAACCTAGCAACCCAAGATTTACCAACCATTAATAAAGGCGTTAGTTGCAAGTTGCAACTAATAAACCCTTTACAAAGTGTGACCTATTAGAAAGTGGTATTGGAGAGATTCCTCTACATCCCTTGAATGTAGAAAGATGCCCAGTTTTTAGGGGGTCTTAAAGGACATAACACTTCACTTTTTCAGATTGCTCGCTTTCTGTGTCTCAAACCTTTGCAATTAACTCAAATTCCACAATAGAGAAAGAATGTCAGCACTAATCGCCTCGTCTTTATTAACTCCTCCGGCTCCCCTCTTCCCAACCATGTAGACCCTATTCCTTACCTCCAGCACCAGCTCTGTCATCTGGAACCGCTTCTGCAGGCCCTTGTTGTCAGGCAGTGGTTCATGGTAGAACAGGCACAGCAGGTCGTATCTCTTCAGAGCCTTCTTGTAGTTGCGCTCGTTGACGTCCAGCACCCTGTCCTTCCCGTCAAAATTAGGGAACTCGAGACCTTCCTCAGCCCTGCAAAGGAAAACCAGGCGAAGACACAGGCCAGATAATAGGGAGAGCCAGATTTGCAGCATTCTTGTTCAGCTGTGGAGGTGTTTGCGAGCTAGTGTGAAGTTTGCAGAGAAATCAAAGAACCTCTCGAGGCCCGACTTGAAGAATACAAGAGATATCACACAAAGGAGATCAAGAATTCATTTACAGATTTTACCTCTCTAGCAAATATTCTCAAAAACATTTCATCACTCTTTTCTCTCTCTCTGCTTCACTCTATTGCTCTCCTCTCCCTCTCCACCTGTCTTCTGTCTCCTCCTCTCTCCGTCACTCAGTCTTACTGCCCCAAATCTCCCAGGACTTTCTCTTTCCTTCCTCCTTTTCTCTCCCTGACTGAGAAACTCGCCTCAACAATCCATTTGCAGGACAATCATCCGTGTGAGAGTCATTCATGCCCCTGAAATGAACTTAGAAACTAGAAGAACAGAACAGAGAAGCTGTGGAGATTTCATCAGCCATTTGATCAGCAATGACACATGATAGGGCACTGGCTATATGCATTGCAAAATGAAATCTCAGGCTATGAAATGAATGAAGACCTGATTGATTTATGTACTCGGGAGGAATGGGACTATGAAAAGACAGATTTTGCGAGGAGCGTCCCTTTAATAACAATTTGGGCTCAACTTTCAATCATTACGGTAGCCTAAGTTGCAAATGAATTTCGTTGTGCGCATTACCGCAATGACTGTATTCAGTCAGAAGTAACAGATCACAGATCACTCTGTTTCTCCTCTTCAGACAAAGCTGGAGGATCGAGTGAAAAATGGAGCGCCTTAGGCTGTGGAGGTTTTTAATACTGTTGCAAGTTTATGATTTATGTTTGGTTTCCGCATCAGGTAATACATTTATAAACAAGTGCGACTCATGAAACCTTTTTAAGAGTGGTATAAGACTTTGCTGCGTTTTATTATGGTGTACTTTCTTGAGGTAACTTCTAGTGTTGGAGTCATTCATCACTTCACGAGCTAGCTAACTAGCCTACGAGCTAACTCAGCTAAGCTAGCTGTCTGCTAACTTGAAGGTTTGCATGGAATGCGATTAAAAGTGAGCACTTTCGCTTACAGTATTATTGTAAATAAGATTTATGTTCATTACCATGGTCATATTCATTGGGGTTGGGCGTGGTTCTGGCAACAGGTCTGCTAAGGCTAGTTAGCACTAACAAATGTTCTGGGTGGCTGCCCTATTTATTCACTCAAAGTAAGGTATTTCCATTATTCGAGTCATTCATCACAGAGTAAGTTACATTTTGTGCTGCAGTTGTAACTTGAAGTCATGATATTCTGTGTGGAACAGGACATTGGAGCTCCTTGCTGAGCCACTAGCCTTGTTTGGGGGGGGATACTGACCCAATAAGCTCTCTCTTCCCTTAACAGTGGATGTATCAGACCCAATGGTAAATTATACGAATAGACCAGTATGAATATTCTGACACCATCTGCCATTATATGCAGGGAAACAGTGGAAGAAAATTAGAGACAAGATTTCTGATGCTGTTAAAGGGTACACTCCTTGCAACCCTGCCAACTGCAGCTGCCATCTAAGGTGGGTTTGATACCAATGTGTTTGCTTTTCCTCACATAGTAGTGACCCAGCTTTTAATCAACGAACATGAATCACAGGACACGGTCAGAGTACTGAAGGTCATCATGCTGCAATCAACTTTTTTAAGACTTAGTTTACATACCACGTACGCAGTTTTGTTCTAAACATACTAACCAGACAAATGGTTATTGTTGCATTACCACTGTGCATG
This sequence comes from Coreoperca whiteheadi, assembly GCA_011952105.1. Lineage (NCBI taxonomy): Eukaryota > Metazoa > Chordata > Actinopteri > Centrarchiformes > Sinipercidae > Coreoperca > Coreoperca whiteheadi. Next base: position 12,808,440 of record CM022483.1, read on the forward strand.
TTTTGTTTTTTTTTAAAGCGTTTATTACATAATGCGGACTTGATCATTTTCTCCTCGCTTGTCCTCTGCCACTCTTGGATTTCTCTCAGTGTCCTACAACAGGACTTGGAGCCCTTTAGAGGGGGAATCTCCGAGGATGCCATGGCTGCGACTGTTCAAAGAGGGGTGGGCACCCACTACCAGCTCATTGGACACAAGTTGTACAGAGATCCCAACTGTATGTTTCCTGCCAGGTAAGGAGAAAAAGTACCTCATGTGATTATCCTTACATACAGCTGTTTGTTTGCCATGCCTAAACCTGTCTCCTGTTTCCAGGTGCAGTGGCGTGGAGCATTTCATCCTGGAGGTGATTGACAGGTTACCTGACTTGGAGATGGTGGTAAATGTCAGGGATTACCCTCAAGTCCCCAACTGGGTGCAGCCAACTCTGCCGGTCCTCTCTTTCAGTAAGGTCAGACTCCAAGCATTCGTTCCATGCTTAAAAGCGCTCATGAATGTTTATTCAGTGCAGTAACCGGTTTCGACACGTGTGTGTTTGATATGAGTAGACTGCAGACTACCAGGACATCATGTACCCTGCGTGGACGTTTTGGGAGGGCGGGCCTGCTGTGTGGCCCATATACCCCACTGGACTGGGAAGATGGGATCTGATGAGGGATGACCTTAAAAAGTAAGATTTAGTTTTCATCCATTTTCTGCCGTTTTATGGAAGAGTTTATAAATGGTTAGGCGATGAAACAGAAAAAGCAACGGGGCAGATTAATCGTTAATGGAAAAAATTTGGCAGCCGCGCCCCGACTTTGATCATTCAAACCCTAACAGATGGGATGTTTTGTGGTGACACATATTGGTTTTTGATTCATATTTTTGCTATTTAATGACACACATTAATTAATTGAGTATTTACAAAATCAGAAACGGATTAATGGAACATGAAATAATAATCACTTGCAGCCGTAGCTTATGAAGTATATTATTTCAGCGTGCCTAATCCGTATAACGTGGTGTGGTAGGTCTTCAGCACAGTGGCCATGGAAGAAGAAAGAGTCCAGAGGATTCTTCAGAGGCTCCAGGTCAGTCCTGTGAATTTATTAGTTTGTGTATTTACGTGATATTACACGCCAATACAGATGTTTTCGTGTCAGTTATCTTTCTTTGGTAGTAACTTTTGTTTGGTATAGAAACTTTCCCGGAGCAAGTTCACACACGGCTTCACAAGAGTCAAATTGTAAATTTGACCATTAAACAGTGACAGAAACAACAATAAAACACAAGCAACATCAGGCCTTTAAAAACACACAAAGAACCTCAGCTGTCTTCTTACTACAGTTGTAAGTACAGACTTAATCTAAAAGTGAGTGTTTATTGGCCGCGTCAGCCGGCCACCGTTGGGCCATTTACGCAGCTCTGTGCTTTTATCACGTCAACTTTTTCCTTCTTCTAACCGTCTCCCTAATTAAATGTAGCACACTCTCTCGCTACCTGAAACCCCCCTAGATTCCCTCTTGTGCTCGTGTTCGGAGCTGCCGTTTCTCATTCTTGCGTCTGTCTCTCCGATAGAACCAGTCCGGAGCGCGACCCTCTGATTCTTCTGTCCAGAGAAGCTGCAGAGCTGGTGGACGCAGAGTACACCAAAAACCAGGCCTGGAAGTCTGAGAGGGTCAGTCGTGCTGAACCCACCCCACACCACACCACACCACACCAGGGTCAAATCCATTCATTCATCAGATTATGAAGCTACTGTAGAAGATATATTAAAGTAATTCCGTGACTTTATTTCACCCTGCCGTGTGAAATGATTGAAATCATCAGGAAAGTTTGACAGAGAAATACTTTCAAATACATCCTGAAGACTTTTCTTTTATGTTGACGAGGGAAAACAATCTGAAAGTCAATCTGTATTAATTATTTACCAGCCCACGTTTTTCTTTCGTTTTTTGTTTCAGGACACACTGGGGAGACCCCCAGCTAAAGAAATCCCACTGGTCGATCACTGCAGATACAAGTAAGCTGGATTGTGGAGCAAGGACAAAACATGCCTTTTAAGATGGCTGCTTGTTAGACAGCAACAGCTTTGCTGAATGTCCATTTAGTGCAGTTTTCATGAGTTAAGTTCACTAAGATGCATCACACCGTCCATCATTTTTGACCAGTCCCTCCCTTCCTTTGTTATGTGCTTGCAGATATTTATTCAACTTCCGAGGCGTGGCAGCCAGCTTCCGCTTCAAACATCTCTTCCTCTGTGGTTCCCTGGTGTTTCACGTGGGGGATGAATGGCAGGAGTTTTTTTACCCTGAGCTCAAGCCCTGGGTCCACTACATCCCAGTCAAGCAGGATCTCTCGGATGTCAGGTACCACGACTGGTGTTTGTTTGCAGCCCTGGTCTACATGTTACACGTAGTTACATAGCCTGCGATTATGAGCTCAACAGAAAGATCTGCGGTTGAATATGTTATGAAATCACTGGCGGAGTTCTTTGGTAAAACATTTTTAAACTCCTTTGACTAGAGTATTAACTATAAATGAATAAAAAGCTGCCTACTTAACAAAGTATTGCTGGCCGCATCAATCATATCACACTAGGATACAAAACATATTGAAGCAGGAAGAAGGTAAAGTCGTGAAAAATGACACAAAACCTATGCTGCATATTTTACACGTCCTTAGACTTCAGGCAGAGTTTCCTCTGTCACATTGTTGATTCAGAAGTAGCAGCTATTTGTATGACTTTCCATTCCCTCCTCCCATGTTTTGCGCCTCTAAATAGGAACGCCTTGAAATAAATATTACGAGACCAAACCGGTGATCTTCAGTGGTGCCAGTTTTCGTCCATTTTATTGCCGCAAAACCTCAGCGCGGTCCTTTAGTAAACAAGGAGAAACACAGTTTGACTAGAGCCCAAAAAGGGTCACAAATCCTTAATAAATACCCCCCTTACTGTTTGAGACCTCAAATGTTCCTGCAGTTTATGAGTGTCAAAGGCAACATCAATGAAGGGTTCCCTGCCTCTTCAGAAAACCAAATACAAACAAAATGTGTCCCCTCACACATTAAAATCATGCTTCTGTAGTCTTGTGAGTGCATGTCAGCATCATACTGCTACGCACGCGAAGGTGTTACAGTAGCAGACACCCGAGAAGTTTCATGTTGAAATGAATGTGCAGGTCAGTACTCGAATCAGTGGAATCGCTACTGAAGGCACTTTTCATTCAGGTGTGCGAATGTTTCCAGGCTGTGAAATTCACATCTCCTTTGCATGTGTGCTAAATGTTGATATGTCTTTACATGCTCTGTCTCCTCAGGGAGCTACTACAGTTTGTCAAAGAGAACGATGCCATTGCACAGGAGATTGCTACAAGGTAAAGGGTCATGTTATAATTGAATTTTAAGGTATACGAACTGTGGCAGCCACGTATTTGAAAATGCGAGTGTTGAGGTTACGCACAGTTCATTTCTTGTCCCGACAGCACACTTGCTGCATTCGTGCAGTCAGTCTGAATTTCTGCTTCTGTCCCTCGCCACAGGGGTATGGAATTCATCCTTGACCACCTGCGGATGCAAGATGTTTCCTGCTACTGGGAGAGACTCCTCACTGAGTTTAGTCATCTTCTCACCTACAAACCCAAAAGAAAGAACAACTACAACCAGATTGTCCACAGGCCCAGCAAGACGGAGCTATAGGAGAGAGTCTCTGCAGGAGCAGGGCAGCTGTAGTAAAGGGAAACGCTACATAATGAATGTAATCACTGCACCGCAACATATGATTCCTCACACGTAACGTTACATGTCGATGTTGGCGTTCCATTTTTGTGTCAAAATTACAGCACAGTTTATATTTCTAATCTAAAGCCTAAAGCTTTGTCCAGATACTTTTCACATTTATGTCTATTGAGTTTTAGTCTAAGGTGGGGCACGGTTGGGACCGTGTGTCCTTACGGGAGTTAATTACAGGGCACATAGCTTAGTATTACACAGTCACGGGTGAAGTTTACTGTTGACTGTGGATGCTGCCATCAGCATCACCTGCCTTCAGGTGCCACTAGGGGGCTCATACGCCAATCCTGAGTCATTCATCCCTTTCTGGTTCAATTAGTCGATTTGCTTCTAAAAATAACTCCTCTTTTTATGGCTGCTGTCCTGAACTCCCCAGCAAAATAGCACGTGAGCTGTGTTTTTAGACTTAAAGGGGCATGCCACAGATTTTACACATCAAGTTCAGTTTCCTCATCAGCCTGTAAAAGCAGTTGTAAAATGTCTTCTGATGATGTCATTAAGAAGTCATCAGGGTACATTCAGCTTGGGCTTGGAGACTACACATTTTTAACAAAGTCTACGTAGAAAGTGGGGCCGTGGAGTTTGACAGATATGGACGGGAATGTCTAATGAAAACTCAGCTATTGGGTTGCATTATGGGAAATGTAGAATCCAGTGCTTTTGGAGCTTGTCCCATACTAAGAACTAAAACGTCAGGCTGTCTCGACCTCTGCTAGTTCAATTTTGACCATTTTGTTTTTTAAACTGCCTCTTATGATTCCCCCAACGTTATGGCAGTGAGTCTTTAACAGGCAGTGCAAAGACTTTACATGTCTTGCAACATAAATTGCATCTGGACTGGGCCGCAGTCAGATTTTCATTAGAATCAGACCTTTTGCAAAAATGCAATTTTGGAAGAAAAATCTGAATTGAACCCCTTGACCTTTTCCTGTAGACCACTCATTAAAATGTAATGAAACTATTGCACAGTCTGCTTTCGAGCACCTACAAATCTAATTTGAAATACTGAGCATCATTAGAATCATAGCGCAGTAAAGCGTGATGTTGACTTTGCACGCCGGCTCAAATATACACGAGCGGTGTACCAATAATAATACTAGTTGCGGGTGCCATGCTGTTACATATTTAATGCAGTCAATTGTACTGGAAGGATTTCCTGAGAACTAAAAATGTGTAATATGCTCCACATGGAATGCTTATTTGCAACTTCTTTATCTGGCCTTTTTCTATGTCGAAAAATATTGAAAATATTTCTACTCAGGAACCTTGATCAAAGTCCATACCTACTCCAGTCCTAATTAATATAAATTAAAGTAATGGGGAAAAGCGATTCTTACTTAGTTGACAGTTAATGCGAAGTACGTGGAATCTGTTCTTGATGAGGGACAAGTGCCATCAGTGCATCATTAATAGTGAAAATTATAGGCTGGTAGCAGTTTTGTGTTAAATGGACAGTTGACCCCAAAATCAGAAAATCAAAAGAGACGTTGCTGTTGCCTTTTTTTTAAAACGTATTCTTTTGGCGCTTTGAACGCCACAAGCCGCGGACCACAAAACTCAGCAACTCGCGCCAAAACAGTCTCGGTGGATAAATAGCACTACAGGAAAGAGGAGAAATATGTGTTTTTGATTTGGGGGTCAACTGTCCCTTTTAAAGTTCTTTGTTTTATGTTGTTGCCATGGACAGTGAAGTTGAACACAGGACATCGGCTTTGCTACACTGCCCTCTACTGGACAACTGAAGAAACTCCAGTAGACCTTTACCAAGTTTCATTACAACATATTATGCATCCTGTATATTTTTTGATTTACTTGTTTACTGCGATAATGTTGTCAATGTCTGCATTTGAATTTGGTTCTGCCATAAGTTGAATCACTTGAAAGCACAAAACAATTATTCACAATCAATATCAATTCCACACTAAGTGCCAACTGTAAGCAATAATGACTTTAGAGTAATTAGTTTTACTTTGATGGGTGGAGTTTCCAAGAAACATTCGTGTTAGTTGTTTTTACCTTTTTGAAAAGAATCTGTCTTGGTGATGAGAGATGATGTATAGTTGATACAGGATCATGTTGAATATGTTGTAGTATTCACATCGTGGTGTGAACGAGCAGGTAAAGATGGTCCATTAGTACGTTGATCTGACCAAAAAGCTGTGATCACGAGCCTGGTCAAAGTGTGACGGTCAGGTTGTTGTTACCGCATGTGCAGCATTAGTGTGTTTTTATGTCAATAAACAGTTTGGTTTAGTTTTGTAAGTGATTTGTGTGGCTGCCTGCTCTGGCCGAGGTCAAAGGTCGGAACAGTAGGCTATTGGGAAGTCAAGTTGAGAACAGACAGCAGAAGGGAAATCAACATAGCCTTTTATGTTCTATCTTTACTAATGATTTGCCTTGTTCATTGAAGAATTCAACTGTGGTTATGTATGCATATGACTCGACCGCTTACCATGCTGCAGGAACAGCAGAACATGTATCAGACTTACTTCATTTGGATTTGAGAAAAGTGAGTGAATGGATAAAGGACAATAAATTGGCCCTAAATATAACTAAAGCTACATCCATTATGGTAACAAATCAAAACTAACAAATGACAGCTTACTGAACCTGTCGGTTGATGGGCTCCAGTTGAAGCAGGCAAGTAGTACAATCTCTTGTCCTGTGTCACCTAGAGTGTCGTCCTGTCATATGGTCGTCTGCATTACAAAGAGAGCTTCGTAAAATACAGGTGGCTCAGAATCGGGCTGCCAGGGCCGTTCTTCAGTGTTCATACAAGACTAGTGTGGCTTTAATGCACACACGTCTCTCACGCCTCACAGTAAGTAACAGAAATCATCTGCGGCTCATCTCATGTATTTGGAATGCACCATTTTTAAAACAGCTGACATTTTTTGGTGAGAAGTTACGTTTTTGTTGAAAACAGTCACAGATACCAGACTAGACGGGGCACTAGGTGGCGATCTTAAATTTCCTCGCCCTAAAGCAAATGCTCCAAAGTCAACTGTGTTTTATAGAGCCATATTTCTCTGGAATCAGCTCGGCACGTACAGTTGAAGTTAATTACATACCCAAAAAGACGGCGATATGAAAACGAACATGTACCGCAGCCTACAATGTGAACACCAAAGTAAGACTAATAATCATTGTAGTTTAAACTTTTTGCCTTACTACTTTTTCTTTTGTCTTTGAGGTATATTCATAGACGTTTATTATTTTGGTATGCCGTGATATATTTTGAAATGCATTGCTCATTTGATTTATATAATGGCAATTTTTAAGAGGACCCAGGGAAGACTAGCCGCCATTAAATAGGCAGCTAATGGGGGTCCTAATAAAACAATCACACGACACACACATTATAGGAAATATGATTTAGAAAGGGAGATATTACGACATATAGTAGCTTACATAAGACAGGACAGGAATGGAGCTTAAAATCACTACTGAGCACAGGGCAGGGCTTACATCAGGAGGGGTTGGGAGGCTAAATGTATAAGACAGGCACTATTAGGAAATAGGGTGTGTTTGTTCTCAGTCTGTGTAAAAGGTTGTGTTTTGTGAGTTTTTCTTTTAGAGCAAATGGTTTCTGATGGTACCATGAATCTATACGCCTATAGAGGTGGCATGCGATCCGCCAAGAAAAAACACAGAAGGAGGAGATGATTTTCCCTCATCACACTGCTCGGCGGCGGGGCGCTTCAGAAAGAGAGAGCCAGGGAAGAAATCCCCTCCCTTACAAACCACAGACCTGCACGGGTCTCAAAGGGCAAAGGTAGCAACGACGATACGACACCAGTGGGGGGCAGCGTTGCACTAAACAGTGCCTGGTCTGCCGGAAACAACAACACGAAGAAGAAGAAGAAGCAGAAGAAGAAGAAGAAGAAGACGACAGGAGTACAAGGACAATAATGAAATAAGAAACTTGGACACTAAATATAAATAATGTGCATTAACCAAGGTTGCGGAACTTCATAAAAGAAACGGGTCATTGTCAAGGAATTCTGCGCCGTTTGCAGGTAGCCTGCTTTTTCTCTGAATAATGACAGAGGCTGATAGTGTGCTAAGGCTCCCATTGTCGGACATCCACGATTTAAGCTTCTCATGTCACGTTAAGTTATTGTTTTTGACGACCGAGTCATGTAAACAGACAGCTGAAATGGAAGCCTTATTTTTACGTTCCGCAAGCAATTATAATTGTAAAGTCGCTTGGTTCGGCGTTGTTTTTGTCTCAGATGAGTAAAAGCGGCGAGATGTTAAGCCTAGCTAACCGCGCTGGAAAGTCAGTGCGACCCGACAGCTGAACGACATCAAGCTGATTGGGCTGAAGTCAGCAGGTGAACTGGCGCTATGTAGTCATTTATTATGCATTAATCTTTCAAATAACTTGTAATTATAAGTGTACTATGTAAGTTGACACAGGTATGGGCAAATGCCCGTTTGACGTTAACACAGCCCAAACGTTTGCCAAAATATGCTAGGTTTCTGACTTCGCTTTTCAGCAGGATATGTTTAGATGTGGATGATGCGGAGCAAAGAGCACATTTAAAAAAACATCTCATCCAATAAACGCTCCCTTCTGACTTGATGACAGCAATGCTTAAATTGTTAATGTTAATATGTAAAGGTGCACCGACCTTTTTGTATTTCCCAGCAGGGTTTTGAAAGCTCAGTGACGCATTTTGAAGTCGAGAAAGAACTCTTTTCCCAGAAAGTCCGCTTGTGTGTGCCCAGTGTGTTTTGACAGGACTGCACCATTAAACAGCTGCTGAGTTGGCGCCTGTGTAGCCCTGCCAGGATTTCATTTGCCTTAAGGCTATTTATTTTGAGGATGGCGCTGAAAGTGGAGGCAGTGGGTGCAACATCCCGACCCATGGCCATGTGTTTCTCCCTCTCTGCTGCAGCCTAATGCCAGCTGAGGCGTGATGCGTCCAGAGCAGCCCAGAACGGGCTTGGCCCTGCAGAGACGCCAGGCAGATTCAGCCCCTCGGGGCACGCTGAGCACCGGCCTACTGCAGGGCCTCATCCAGAGCGCCAGGCCTCCTTCCTTCTGCTTCCCGCTCCCCAGGGTCCACGCAGCTGATGTGGCCGCTGCCCAGCCTGCACAGATGCCCTCTTCTTCCTTCTCCTCCTCCTCCTCCTCCTCCTCCACCACCAGTCCTGCTTCTGCACCCATCCCCTCTCCCAGCACCGTGCCAAGCAACGTGGGCAAGCCAAAATTCCCAGACACGGGATGGGAACGTATCAAGGACCTCTTTGACAGAGAGTTAGTCTTTCTATTCCTTCTCGCCTTTTCTTCCTCGTTCACGCCTTCATCCCCTCGCTCGCTTTAAAAAGTTCCCTCGTAAATCTTTCGAACACTGTTAAAAAAATCAATAGTTTGTCCTCCTTTCTGCATCCATTTTGGTGTCTGCAGACCCGGACAAGGTGATGTCAAATCTAGAGCTGAAAAAATGGATTAGTCGATTGACAGAAAATGATTTGGCCTCTACTTAAAAAATGAAAAAAGTAATTTCTGTAAGGCTGTGCTGCTTTTCTTTGTCCAATGTGATAGTAAACTCAGTATCTTTGACCAGAATACAGCACAGGCTTGTTGATTTGTGAGGCTCAGAGAAAAGTGGGCAACAAGTATAAAAGTTCAAGGCTCCATCCTTGAATCCATTGAACATGGAAATGTTGTGTACAGTTCCAAGGGTGGAATGAGTTGCTGAGTTAAAGATATCGGCCGTGGAGATGTCTGCATTTTTTTTGTTTTTATAATATAATGGGACTACATAAAACTCGGCGTGTGGTGCTCACAGCGGCAACAAAACCCCAAACATTTGAAAAACTCCAAAATAATGTCTCTTTCCAGAAATCACGACAATATACAGATACAAGATACAGAACAGGGAATTGTTTTCATTCTACCAATAGTTCCCACATGAAACTGCTCACAACAAATTTGTGGCTTATCTTGAGTAACAAGGTATAATCCTATAGTAGGCCTGTCACGATAACTACATTTGTTGGACGATAATGTTTCCCCAGAAAATATTGCGGTAAACTATATTATTGTCATTTTAAGACCATTTTATGCCACTGATATAATGATAATATAATGGCATAATAATGCAAGTACACCCTTTCAAAGAGCAACGAACTCGCACATACCTCCAAAACTCGCAACTCACACCAAGACAATCTAGATGGATAAATATCGCTACAGGTAAAAGGAAAAAGATGTATTTGATTTAGGGGTGAACTGTCCCTTTTTAATGGACTTAATCATCACCACATGCTGCTGACTAACGTGTTTGCTGTATTACTCAAGCTAGCTTTTTGCTTTTTGTACACAAAAAACAACAATTGTGAGCTACATAAAGTGTGGAATTAACATCAGGCAACAATCAAGAGCTTTAAATTAAACTGTTGGCGATAAGCTTGCCCGTCTCTGTATTCAACTCAAAACCTGAATATTTGAACACAACTTCACGCAGGTCATTTTGTCGGTTACTCTTTGTGAAAGTGCACCTTCAAGATTGTCTAAAGATGAGGACAACGTGGCACTGAATTGGTTCTCCCAAAAAAGTGTTTGCTCTTGTCTCCCTGTAGCGTGACACAGAGGTACCCAGAGGAGCTGACTAACGTGATAAAGAGCGGTGTAGTCGCTGCACTAGCGGGCTTGATCTACGGAGGCCTGCCGGCAGCTCACCATGCCAGGCAGAAGTATATCCAAGTGAGCCAGGCGGAAATCTATACCAGCCGGGTGGAAGCAGTGGTAAGTGGGGGGGGGGACGGCAGGACGTGAACCGTATGAGTGTGAAGCAATAACCCTGTTGCTGAATATCTGAGAACTAGCAGAGGATTTAGGAAGAATTTGTAACAAAGGTGCAAGGATTCAAGGTCACAATACGGGAGTAAAGTTATACTAACCTTTCCTCAATAATCCAACTTTAACTTGACTTTATGAATTGGACACTCATCAGTTAGTATTGTGGTTTGTAGAAAATGATAATACCAAGTGCTAAAAATTCTGGCACTAACCCTGCCCCTTGATGATTGCGTTTCTGTAGTAATGTTATAGCTAATGTTGTAGCTTCGTGATTATATCGCAGCAGAAACCTTATGTTTGGGTGTCCTTTCTGTCTAAATCAGCGCTCAGCCCATAACGCAGCAATCCGGGGTTTTGTGAGATACGGCTGGAGATGGAGCTGGAGAGTGGCTGCTTTTGTCACCTTGTTCAAGTAAGCAAACTAATCGATTTATAGCAGACCATTTGTGAGCTTTAGAGTTATATTTGAGACAGTGAATGTGAGGAAATGTTATTGTACAGTACCAGTCAAAAGTTTGGGGACACTTTCCCATTAACTTGATGGGTACGTAAGGGAATTTTTACAAAGGAGGCATTTAACCTGTCTACAAACTGTGGTAAGTTGCATTAGGTTCAGATATTTTTCTCTAAACTAAGCTCAGCTGAATCATAATCGGACTGTTCACTGCTTTCTGGGGCTGAAAAGTCGCAACTGTAGTCACTAACCGGCTCAGACCTTTATGAAATTTTCTGAAAACCTTCTGTTATTGTTCATCCGATGGGAACTCATGCTGTTACGGGCGCTGTACCAACAACTTGGTGCTAAGTGTGGTTTTAGTATTTTTAGCTCAAATAGTAATGAACCTGTTGTAATACAGCTGAGCAGAGTATTATTCATATTATTCTACAATCATCCTGTTGGTTTCAGTCTGTCTGTCCCCTTCCCTCTCTAGTTCTGTCAGCACAGGGCTGTCTGTGTACCAAGACAAGAATGCCCTCAGCCACTATGCTGCAGCTGGAGGTGAGTCACATGGGCTTCGACAGGACCCGATCACACCTATTTATTTATTTTTTAAACCCTCATTTATCCAGGGAAAGCCAACTGAGCGTGCTTGCTGTGCCAGAACAAGGCTGCTTGACATTCACACATCTCCACACATTTCCAGCTCAGTGTACCGAGCAGCTCCACGCTGCACTCCTGTTGTCGCTGCGTACTGCCTGCTTGCAGTTATATGTGCAGCGTCCATGCTGCGTCTATGATCTGGTCTGTCTTTAAAAAAAGAGATCTTTAAATGTCATTTACCAACATTTTAAAATCTGCTTTTGTAAAACTAACAGAAACCCTGTGCATCCTGTTTCTTGCACAAACTGATTCATCATTGGTGTTGGTGATTTGATGTAGATTCCAAGGAGGTGTACGAAACACTGACCCCTTTTTAGGATTGAAAAGGGGGGCTGTAAAGATTTTAGTTAGTGTAGTAGTAGTAACAAAATGTCCCAGAAATTTCTAAACACATGATTAACTTCTCTGCTGTAACAGCTGGAGTGGAATGTCAGGCTTGAGATTGTGTTTCTCCTTCCTGCTAAGCACTGGCTGTGACGTGAACGGCCTTTGTTGCATGTCATTCCCTATCTCTCTCCTCCATGATTTCCTTTCATCTCTCTACTGCAGTAGTCTAAAGGCATACAAATGCCCATAAAATAATGAATAAAACAGATCCAGATATTCATATAGTCCAGAAATTCACTGTCCAGAAAATGGGATTTTTATATTGTACAGAAATTGTCCAATTTAATATATATGCCTGGACAGTTTTCCAGGACCTAAAACATTTGTAATTAATTAGTGAAATTTCTGGTACTGACAATAATAATGAAACTTTTATAATCCTTGTTTAACCTGATGACAAATTGTTTTAACACACATGATACACATGCCAGCGCATTGAGTTTTGAATGATGATAATAAATGTCTCTGTGTGTGAGCAGCTGTGACTGGAGGCCTTTTCCGACTGAACCTGGGCCTGGGAGGGCTGGTGGCTGGGACAATCATCGGCGCAGTGCTGGGGTAAGGTTGGCTTCTGCTTCCACAAGTGTCCACTCGCACCCATTGATCACCCTAAAGGTCCAACTCCTCAACCTTTTTACGGTAGCTAATACCGTTTCTGCCCTGAAGCATTTCAATCCTCGTACACCGACTCGAGCTACATCTGCTGCTATGTATTTCTTTTTTAACGGCCGTGCGTATTTGCTCACGCCCGTGTGCTTGGGCGCAGCGAGCACTCTGGCAGCCAGCTGCGCTCCTCCCAGCAACCCTCTGTCGCGCAGCTGAACCCCTACCCACCCCCACCTCCAACTCTGTTCACAGTGCCAGAGGGACTCATGTGCACTGCAGAGGGCCATGTTTTGGGTACGAGAGCAAGGAGGCAGGCCAAGGCAGCAGCTGCCCTTCTCCATTTATACCATCTCTGTTATTCCAGCCTCTCATCTCCATCTACCACGGTGTGATCTGGACTTATGCCTCACTCCGTCTCCCCTCTCTCCTCAACCCTCTCTTCTCTCTCTGTCCCGCTTTTCACTCGTTCCTCTGGCCACTTTTAGCTGAGCGCACCGAGCCAGGAGCAGATTTGAATTTGATTGCATAATGGAGACGGAGTGCGAGGCGTTTGATGGTGTACGAGACCGGAGGGGCACGTATTGGATCGTCTCTGTGAGCATCAGCTCCGTGTTGGCTCAACCCTAGTCTCTTCTCTTGTTGGCTCCATACTAGCATTGCTGCCGCCGGCGCCGCCTCCTCCTCTCCCTCCCCCTGTCGCTGTACGCCCGAGGGACCGGCCACCTGGAGCATTTGATGTGTGCAAACAGCCCCGGCCCCGGCTATGCCAGGTGCAGCCTGGGCCAAAGGGGGCGAAATGAAAGCAGGCAGCTAATCGGAAAGCACATCACGCTCCAGATCTCAAACCAGAATCGTCCCCTTGTCCAGACACGTGGCGGAGGTGTGACTGGAAGGTTGGGGTGGGCCTGGAGGGGCCGCAGAGGAGGGCGTGACTTTGTAAGAGACAACTGAGAGGACTAACTGCTGCTTTGACAGCTTGGTTTGTTGCAAGCCAAATTATGGAATAGCAAGAAGTGTTGTAGGCTCTCTTACGTACCCAGTTTCTCCAGTGTTGATTTGTTAGTGTCTACCGAAATGGTTTCATATGTTACCTTTTGTTTGAATAAACTTACAGTAGGAGATGTTTTCATCTGTCGCCCAGGTAACAACAGTTGTAGTATAAAGTGTATTTTCTGTATTGTATTGCAAATATATATTAAACACGTTTGTGTGTGGTGTGTGTGTGTGTATACAACAGGTAAAATAATTATGGACCACGTCACCATTTTTCTCAGTAAATATATTTCTAAAGGTGCTATTGACATGAAATCTTCACCAGATGTTGGTAATATCCCATGCAGTCCACACATGCAAAGAAATCAAACCATAGATGTCCATGCATTATGTGTAATGATGTTAAATGACACAGAGAAAAAGTATTGAACACACAAAGAAATGGAGGTGCGAAAAGGCAAGGAAAGCCAAGATGATCAGTAATTAGAAAGCAATCCTGCCCCTTGTCAGTGCAAATTAATATCAGCTGGTGCAGTCTCAACTGTGTGCCTACAAAAAGGTGTCTCATGACCAAAGGTGCCACAGAAGAAACATCTCACGATGGGTAAAAGCAAAGAGCGCGCTCAAGACCTTCGCAACCATATTGTTGCAAAATCATTCTGATGGCATCGGTTACAGAAGGATTTCAAAACTTTTGAATGTTCCAGTGATTACGATGGGGCCGTAATCCGGAAGTGGAAAGAAGATCATTTTGCCATAAACCGGCCGAGACCAGGTGCTCCTCGCAAGATTTCTAACAGGAGTGAAAAAGAAAATAAATGATCGGAGGCGTCGTTCAAGAGCCAAGGACCACTTGTGGACAACTACATAAGGACCTGGAATTAGCAGGCACAACTATTTCAAAGACAAAAATAAATAAGTAAGGCACTCAACCGCAATAGCCCGTATGCACGCTCAACACGCAAGGCTCCATTAACATTGGGACAAGCCCGTGACATACTGGGATATTATAGTCTGGTCAGATGAGACCAGAATGGAACTCTTTGGATGTGGTAATACGCACCATGTTTTGAGGAGAAATGGCACTGCCCTTTGAGGCAAAATTGTGATTTGTGATATTGGGCTATATAAATACAACTTAATTGAATCACCCCCAAAACACCATACCAACAGTGAAGTTTGGCGGTGGAAACATCATGGTGTGGGGCTGTTTTTATTTATTTATTTTTTCCCAGCATGCAGTACTGGCAAACTTCATATAATTGAAGGAAGGAAGGATGAATGGCAAAATGTACAGAGACATTCTGAATAAAATATCTGCTGCCATCTACCAGGATGATGAAGATAAAAACAAGGGTGGACATTTCAGCAGGACAATGATCCCAAAAACAGCCAAGGACTCTCTCAAGAGAACGAAAACATAGCTGCTAGACTGGCCCAGCCAGTCAACTGGCTTGAATCCAATTGGAAATCTGTAGAAAGAACTAAAGATCAGAGTTCATAGAAGAGGCCCACGGAACCTTCCAAGATTTGAAGACTGGGCCAAAATCCCTCTTCAGCAATGCATGCAACTCGTTTCTCCATACAGGAGGCATCTTGAAGCAGTCATTACCAACAAAGGCTTTTGTGCAAAGCAAATTTCAATAAGCGTGTTCAGTACTTTTGTCCCTGTCATTTAACATAACACAACTTAATTTGTGGCCCTCTATGGTTTGATTTCTCTGCATGTGTGGACCTGCTGTATATGTAAAAATGTATGGTATTTATAATATAAACACACTTCTGCTAGGGTTCCCACGGGTGCTTTAATCATCAGCATGCAGTCGCTGGCTGGAGAAACTGCCAGAGAGCGGAGGAGGAGAGAGCGAGGGGAACTTCATGAGCTCAGGCTCGTGGAATGGTGAGATTTTAATATTCTGTTATGCTTTTATAGGATATTTCGCCAAGCACTTAAAAAATATGGTTGGTTGTTATCCTGATGTCTTGTTGTCACCGGTCTCCTCCTTTCAAATCATTAGGGCGACCCGTCTGCAGTTGACAGATGAGCTGATTGGCGATCTGAATGGCAGCTCTCAGGCAGAGGAAATCAACAAGGACCTGCAAAGGATCCAGGAACTGCTCAGTTTACCACAGAATGAGGATGCGACTAACGATTCAAGCAGCCAGTGACAGTATCTGCCTTTTATCTGTTGGGATGTTGAAGGTGGGACTTCACACAACTGTGATGATGAACGGGTCACTTCTTTGCTTGGACTCTTACTGAAGGGGAAACTGCTTCACCTCAGAATTAAGACACTTGTACCTCGCCAACTACTGTCACGGTGTCCTTGAGTAGCTATAGCGAGCTGCTCAGTAGACGTTGGTTGTCGTACTGGGCAGCTATGAGCGATGTGTGTACCAATTTGCACTTCATACATTAGGAAAGCGGGGATATTTTCACAGGTCCGCACTTTGGTTGGGGCATACCTTTTCTTTTTTTTCTTTTTTAAAGGACTGTTTGCAATTTAAAGGGACAGTAAACCCCAAAATCAAAAATGCGCATTTTTCCTCTTACCTGTAGTGCTATGTAAATCCAAATGGGACACAATAATGGCCCCATTAGCATCATGGAGCATGGGGGTAACAGTGTTTACATGCTAATGTCCAAATTTCCGACCGTTCAACAAAACAATAAAGGGAAGTTCACGGTTAGTTAAACCGTCGCTAAAACTTAAAAACCTGTTGGCTTAAATGGACACTGGTCCCTTTCCAGAAGTCATCAGTTACTCAAGATAATCCACAGACCTTGTGAGGAGTTTCCTGTAGGAACTATGGGTAGAAAGAAAATAGTTCCTACATGAAACGGCTCAGCGGCTGAACACTGTAGTGTTCCTGCCCAAGGAGTTCTGCAGGATGCCGCGCACATCGGGCTGCAAACTTGTGCCTTCACTTCCTGTCTGACTTGCTCTCTCAGAGCCAGCTATACTAAATGACTACATTTAAATGAGACACAGCGGCTCAATCAGCATCATGAGCTCGGTTAACCGAATCCAAATGTTCTCATCCATCTATTGAAAGTTTTACATGCAAATGTCCATTTCAGATCTTTTCCCTTATTTATTGTCTTGTTGAATGACCGTGTTAGTGAAACCTTTGGTAAAACTTAAACCTGTTGACTTAAATGGTCCCATCCCATCATGACCAAGATGGAGCTCTTCACTCAGCCTTCCCACTGCATATTTTTAGGAAATGTACTCTATTGAGTTGAACAACATTTAAAGCAACGTAAACATTAATATCTAAACACTTTAAATTGGGCTTCACGGCAACTTGTAAAAGTTCAGGATCATGTAGCTGGAATACTGTAGTCATTTTCTCCAACAAGATGGGAAAGGATAACTGCTGTCAGCACATTAACATTTATATATGGACTCTCAGTTCCCTCTATTGTTGGCTTTATGGAACTGCAAATGTACCTTTTTAAAACAGAGAAATAAATCGACTGCACACATGATGCTATATTATCTCTGTGGCTTTTATACAAACGGTATCCTAAGTGACTGAGTACAGTATCCGTTCTCTATTCAATCCCAGCACTTCCATATTTCCCAATCTTCTGTATGAAGTTCAGTCTCCTTTCTTAAAAGCATCTTCATAATGTTGTCACAGGACCAATTAATACAAATAAAAAAAATCTTGTTTCATGTTTATGAATCAACCCAGTGTTTTGCATGAATGTTTAATATTCTAATGTCGTTTTACTTGATGAATACAGGCCTTACAGCTAGATTGGTATTGGAACTAAATACATACTGTATATCCAAGATAATTTGTAGATAGTGTCCTGCCCATGTGTTTTATTGGCAGTTTTTCCAGAAGGGGGAACAGCAGTGTCTTTCAACAGAGAGAGCATTATGATCCTAATCCTTGGCATTGGTTTCAGCGAGAAATTCCTCAGCCCTTGCAGGTGAGGTTTCAAAGTCCTGGAATGCTGTGACACCATACTGAAGTTTTAACAACATTAACTACGTTAGCCTGGTAAGTGTTTAACAAGTGCCCACATCCACAGATCCTCCAGAGATAAGGAGAAGGCATCCTGTTCAAGCTCTGTCTCGAGAGTGATTGCAAACCAATTTAGCAAAATCACCAGTTCAAAACTAGCAAGTAGTTAGAGAACTTTAAAAAGGACTTAACACACAAATTTTAGTAATGAATTAATTCCAATTGAAACCAAATCCAGATTCTTGATTAGTAATAACGAAGATTTGCTATTGCTCAAAATGTTGCAGCAAAGAAAAATATTAAGCACCGTTTACAGATCCAAACTTCTTTTTAAACACTTTTTTTTCCCCCGTTCTTTTCTTTGTGCCATTAAAAGTGGCAGTAAAACACCCAACAAACACATTAAAGCACCAACCAAAATTAACCACGAACACTGGTGGTTATGTGTCACTTAATCGGGGCAGCTGTGGATTTGTGGAAGTCGTCCACCAATCAGAAGGTCGGCGGTTCAATCCCAGCTTCCGCTAGCCCGCGTGTCGAAGTGTCCTTGAGCAAGATACCGAACCCCAAATTGCTCCCGAGTTGTCTTCGGTGTGAGTGACTGGTTAGATTATGTTGGCACTAAGCTCCTGCCATCAGCGTGTGAATGGGGTGACTGTGATATGTAGTGTGAAAGCGCTTTGAGTAGTCGGAAGACTAGAAAGGTGCTATACAAGTACGGTCCATTTACAGCCTTAACACTTCCTCGCGGTGCATTATTGCAGAAAGACAACCTTGACGTCACCAAGCTCACTCTCCTCCATATTGACAGGGTTTGACTTCTGTGTATGTGTAATGAAACCAATGAGCGTCTGGAACAAGAAATGTCAATGTGTGCCCATTAACTATTTCCCAGAATTTCCTCCTTCTGGAAGAGGTTGATAGAGAAAACCTTGTCCTACTTCTGGAGGAAAAGAAGGGAAACCGTCCTTTGAGAAGTTAACTTGCTACGGGGATAAGGTGAATATTCTCAGCTCAAAGTAATATTTTACTGTGGCGTCAAGTCCTTTTAAAGGACATGAGTGTGCTTACATACTGTATTGTAAGACTTTAACTTCTTCTTTTCCTTTCGGCTGCTCCCTTTCAGGGGTCGCCACAGCGAATCATGCGCCTCCATCTGACCCTGTCCTCTGCATCCTCTTCACTCACACCAATTAACTTCATGTCCTCTCTCACCACATCCATAAATCTCCTCTTTGGTCTTCCTCTAGACCTCGTGCCTGGCAGCTCCAACCTCAGCATCCTTCTACCAATATATTCACAGTCTCTCCTCTGAACATGTCCAAACCACCTCAATCTGGCCTCTCTGGCTTTATCTCCGAAACATCTAACATGAGCTGTCCCTCTGACGTACTCGTTCCTGATCCTGTCCGTCCTCGTCACTCCCAAAGAGAACCTCAACATCTTAAGCTCTGCC
>CM022483.1:12836144-12859181 GCA_011952105.1 Coreoperca whiteheadi
TACCCCCCTCGCCCCCTCCTCCCTACCCCCCTCCCCCCCTAACCCCCTCCCCCCCTCTCCCCCCCCTCCCTACCCCCCTCCCCCCCTAACCCCCTCCTCCCTACTTCCCTCACCCCCTAACCCCCTCCTCCCTACTTCCCTCACTCCCTAACCCCCTCCTCCTCTAGTCCTCACTTCCTCGGTAAACACTGTAGACTACCTACTCTTGCTAGAATCCGTGAGTAAAGGGGACTCACCAGTATCCGGTCGCTGTCTATGATGGTGTTGAGGCGATGAGCGATGGTCAGAACGGTGCACTCGCTGAACTTGTCGCGTATGGTTTTCTGGATCAGTTCATCTGTCCTGCAGACACATTGGACGTGCGTTAGCCCACTATAAGCACGTGTTGCGAAAGAAGAGAGTGAACGCACCTTTAGCGGCTCAGTGGAAGCAGCGTTCTCTACGTGCTAGCTGGAAAATGGCAAATACACTCGTGCCGAAGCTTGGTCTGTAGCGAGGGCTGACTGCCCGAGAGGCAGTGTACGCGGATCACACGCCGCTTTGTGGTCGCCCCTAACGCAACGAGGGGGAAACTAGTCTCTGATATAACGTTACCTGGGGTCCACGTTGGCCGTGGCCTCGTCGATGATGAGGATGCGGTTCTTTCTCAGGATGGCTCTGGCCAGACACACCAGCTGCCTCTGGCCCACGCTAAAGTTGGAGCCCGACTCGGCCAGAACCGTCTCCAATTTCCCGGGCAGCTCCTCCACCGCAGACTTCAGTTGCACCTGCGGGAAACGTAAAGATACTCGCTCAGATTATCGTGCACGCCCCAACAAGTGGATTGCAGAGGTTTCGATTCCAGACACGCAGCGGGTACTGGCTGAAACTCCTGGCACGGCGACGATTCTGCGGTCGTACTAAATGCGATATGTTGCTCGAGGGGGACGGCAGAGCTCGACCGAGCTGGGCAGAGGCAGCGTTCCAGGTTGTTGTTTTTTTTTTTTAAACGGAGCCGGGTGCAAATCCCGGAGGACTTTGACTTAGGCCCCGTTTACACGATGGGAAAACGCCGGTTATGTGTTGCTGTTAGGTAAAAATGAGTTCCTCCTTTTGTGCAAACACAACTGCTGGACTATATCGACGAGCAGAGGCGATGGAGTACACGAAGGTCCGCAGCTTTCCCTTCCAAGACGCCGGTACCTTTGCCTGCCAACGTCGGACTCGTCGATTTTGAGGATTCTGATTGGCTTGCGTGGCGTTACCCTTCTCCCTACGCTGCCGCCCGTAGGTTTGGCATAGTTATGATGGGCGAAATAACATTCGCCCCTCTACATCTACGGCGTTGCCGAGGGGAGAGAAGGTAACTCGGTGCCTGACTTTGTGGAGCAACTTCTGAAAAGTGAACTTGCCTGTAGATTCGGCGCGCACGCGGAGCTTCCGCTCTGGTTTAAGAGAAAGGGATTCGGGAACACGAACTTATAAGAGCGCACGAGACGCAGCTCGGGAGCTGAGGAAGAGAGGCTACTCAGCGCCACAGGGGTTTGAGCGGATTCCCTCCAACTAATCCCCGTTCTCTATTTTGTCACGGTATATAAAACCAACGGTCAGAAACCCTTCCTTTGGCCTCTTCACCGAGAATACCAAATACGCGCTATCGGATGACGTTGGACTGCTAGGAAGTGTGAAATGATGCGTTTCCCCTCTACCACCCAACATACCAAAACAAAGGCCAGAAAGTGCACTAAAAGCCAGTACCAACCATCCACAGCCAGAACAAAACACAATTCCGTGATTTGGTTATTTTCGCCACTTCCAGCAATCCACACAAGCTTTACACCCTCTGAAAGGGCAGACTCTGCAGAAAACAAAGATGCCAGCCACGTGGCCGTACCACAAAAAAATCACAACCGTATCGTAAAGCACGTCTTGCCTTTGCTGTCTTCTGGTCGAAAGTCATATTCCGATTGAAAAAGACGGTTCTAGCGTGTATTACGGTGCCTTTGCGCTTTTGGAAAAACCCAGGGATTGATTTCAAACAGTCGGCGGTTTCAATCGATTTAATTGGCTCCAACGGTCACAAAGAGGTGTCGTTTATGCAGATCGGCCAATGGGCTGCTGAGCTGTGAGACTTTTTCAGGCCGCACACAGGCAGGTGCAGAGAGCGTGCCTAGGTGAATCTGGCTCAGATTGTAAGCTCTAAATGACTCAGAAACATATAACTATCATTATAGTAACTCATTTTCCACTGCTTTCCAGATGCATATTATCTGACAACCTCAATCCCTACACTTGTGTTGTAATCTCACAGGTCTCAGCTTTCTTTCGAGACCAATAGTTAAGACAAATGGGCTTAGTAATGATGAGGTTTGAATCAAAGGAAAGCTAGAAAACACAAGGCTGCAGATCGTGTCAGAATACAAATTTAAATCGCAGGTAAAAAGGGTCTGAATTGAATTTGATTAGATTACAATTTCAATTCAATTTTATTTATATAGCCCAGTATCACAAATCACATTTGCCTCAAAGGGCTTCGCAATCTGTAACATACGACACCCTCTGTCCTTAGACCCTCGATTCGATTAAGGAAAAACTACCCAAACAAAACCCCTGTTAAAAGGGGTAAAAAATGATAGAAACCTCAGGAAGAGCAACAGAGGAGGGAGCCCTCTCCCAGGACGGACAGACGTGCAATAGATGTCGTAAGTACAGAATAGATTTATAGCATCAAAACTATAACATATGCAGCCATTATTATGTTAGAAATGTTTAGGTGGTAAAACATAAGGGAAGATGACGGGTCCAGACGGACAACCGAGCGGCTCCAGGTGGAGCCCGACGAGCAGGACCGGAGCCGCTCGTCTCCAGATACATCTCCGGACACTGAAATACCTGCTGAAAGCGACACTAAGAAAGAAGAGACGGACGACAAAGCACAAAACTCCGGGAGAGGGAAGAAGTCAAGTTAGTGACATGCATTTATGGAATGAGAATGCATACGGATGGAGAGGAGGACAGAGGTGAAGAGAGAGAGGTGCATCGTGGCAAGTCCCCCGACAGTCTAGGCCTATAGCAGCATAATTAAGGCATGGTTCGGGACTCTCCTGAGCCAGCCCTAACTATAAGCTTTATCAAAGAGAAAAGTCTTTAGCCTATTCTTAAATGAGGAGACGGTGTCTGCCTCCCGAACCCAAACTGGGATCTGATTCCACAGGAGAGGAGCTTGATAGCTAAAGGCTCTGGCTCCCGTTCTACTTTTGGAGACTCTAGGAACCACAAGAAACCCTGCATTCTGAGAGCGCAGGGTTCTAGTGGGGTAATAAGGCACTATGAGCTCTGTAAGATACGACGGTGCCTGACCATTAAGAGCTTTCTAGGTGAGAAGGATTTTAAATTCTATTCTGGATTTCACAGGGAGCCAGTGGAGAGAAGATAATATTGGAGAAATATGATCTCTCTTCCTAGTTCCTGTCAGTACACGTGCTGCAGCGTTCTGAATCAACTGGAGAATCTTAAGGGACTTTTTCGTAATCCAGCCATGAAGTAACAAATGCATGGATTAATATTTCTGCATCAATTCGAGACAGGAAGTGCCTGATTTTTGCAATGTTACGTAGGTGAAAAAAGGCAGTCCGTGAGGTTTGCTTCATGTGGGAGTTGAAGGATAGATCCTGATCAAAGATAACTCCTAGGTTCCTCACAGAGGTGCTGGAGGCCAGGGCAGTGCCCTCTAGAGCAATTAGATCTGCCGACAGCGAGTCTCGGAGGCGTTCGGGGCCAAGTACAATAACTTCAGTTTTGTCCGAGTTTAACGTCAGAACATTTCTGGTCATCCAGGTTTTTATGTCCTTAAGGCATGATTGATCAGTTAGTTAAACTTCAGTTTCATCCGGCTTAATCGATAAATATAACTGGGTATCGTCATATATAAAGTAAATAGAAGTGGTCCGAGCACAGAACCTTGCGGAACTCCGTGACTAACTTTGGTGTGCTCGGATGATTCATCGTTAACGTAAACAAACTGAGATCGGTCTGATAGATAGGATTTAAACCAGCTTAACGCGGTTGCTTTAATTCCAATTAAATGTTCCAGTCTCTGTAATAGAATTTGATGGTCAATGGTATCGAATGCAGCGCTGAGATCTAGCAAGACAAGTACAGAGACAAGTCCATTGTCTGATGCAATTAAAAGGTCATTTGTAATTTTCACCAGTGCTGTTTCTGTGCTATGATGCACTCTAAAACCTGACTGGAAATCCTCAAATATACTATTGTTATTTAGAAAGTCACATAACTGATTAGCAACAGTTTTTTCAAGGATCTTAGAGATAAAGGGAAGGTTAGATATAGATAAAACCCCTGGATCGAGCGTGGGCTTTTTAAGGAGAGGTTTAATAACAGCTACTTTAAAAGACTGTGGTACATAACCTGTCGGTAAAGACAAATTGATCACATCTACAAAGGACGTACTAACTAATGGTAGAACGTCTTTAAGCAGCCTAGTTGGAATTGGGTCTAAGAGACAGGTCGAAGGCTTAGATGAAGAAATTGTCGACGTTAGTCGAATAAAGTCGACAGGAGAGAAGCGGTCCAGGTACGCATCAGGTTTCACAGCTCCCTCCAACGCCTCTATGCTTGAAGATCGGTTGGCACCGGCTGAGGGCAGGACGTGATTAATTTTCTCTCTGATAGTCAAAATTTTATCATTAAAGAAGCTCATGAAGTCGTTACTGCTGAGGGCTATAGGAATACTTGGCTCAATGGAGCTGTGGCTCTCTGTCAGCCTGGCTACAGTGCTGAAAAGAAACCTGGGGTTGTTCTTATTTTCCTCTATTAGTGATGAGTAGTAGGCTGCTCTGGCATTACGGAGGGCCTTCTTATATATTTTAAGACTATCTTGCCAGGATAAACGATATTCTCCTAGATAGTTGGAACGCCATTTTCTTTCAAGTTTTCGTGATGTTTGCTTTAATTTGCGGGTTTCAGCGTTATACCGTGGAGCTACCCTTTTTTGTTTTATTATCTTCTTTTTAAGAGGATCAACAGAATCGAGTGTCGTTCGCAGTGAACCTGCAGCACTGTCAACAAGACGATCAATTTGGGACGGACTGAAATTTGCACAAGAGTCCTCTGTTATGTTAAGACGTAGCATTGAGTTAAATTCAGATGGAATTTCTTCCTTAAATTTAGCTACAGCACTATCAGATAGACATCTACTGTAGTAGTATTTGACTGCTGGTGTGTACTCCAGTAGTAGGAGCTCTGATATTGAAGGATTCTGTGGAGAGACTGTTAGATGTTCAATTTCAATGCCGTATACCAGAACAAGGTCGAGGGTGTGGCCAAAATAGTGAGTGGGTTTATGTACACACTGACAGAAGCCAATCGAGTCTAATAATGAGATAAACGCAGTACTAAGGCTATCATTTTCAACGCCCACATGAATATTAAACCTGATTGAAATTCTGAGAAAGACTTTGAACAAGGCTTTCGAATGAGTTCTAATTTAGTTTAGGTTTAGGGTTGATTAATAGGCTTGAGTCGAAGATGGCTGCAACTCCACCTCCTCGGCCGGTGCCTCGAGGAATGTGAGTATTAATGTGACTGGGCGGAGTGGATTCATTTAGGCCAACATATTCTTCATGACCCAGCCAGGTTTCAGTGAGACAAAATAAATCAATGTGATAATCTGATATCAGATCACTTACTAGTACAGCTTTAGATGACAGAGATCTGATGTTTAGGAGTCCACATTTAATTCTCTTATTTTGAGGTGCTATTTCTGTTGTGATAATTTTTTTTAATTATTATGTACAACTCCTCTTCAGTTAGCTTTTGATTTTATAAATTTCAGTGGCCGGGGGGGCAGACACCGTCATTATGGGATTGTGGGTGGGTAACCGCTCTGGAAGCGCAGAGAAGCGTGTAGGACTGCAACTCTGCCTCCTGGTCTCAACTCTGGGCTGTCACGGTTTAGGTCCGCTAATAAACTCGGCCAGATTTCTCGATACGAGCGCTGCACCGTCCAAAGTTGGATGAATGCCGTCTCTCCCAATCAGACCGGGTCTTCCCCAGAAAGTCCGCCAATTATCTACGAAGCCCACATCGTTTGCTGGACACCACCTCGACAGCCAGCGACGGAATGAAGACATGCGGCTAAACGTGTCATCGCTGGTCAGATTTGGCAGGGGCCCAGAGAAAACTACAGAGTCCGACATCGTCTTTGCATACGTACACACCGACTGAATAACAATCTTACGGTGTTTACGTTTATCTTTAGCCAGCAGTTTCAAATATGATTCAATGTCGCCCGCTCTGGCCCCAGGAACACATTTGACTATGGTCGCTGGTGTCGCTAACGTCCCGTTTCTCAAAATGGAGCTGCCAATAATCAGAGTTGGTTTCTCAGCGGGTGCGTCGCTGAGTGGGGAGAACCTGTTGGAAACGGGAACGGGTTGGTGGTGAACCGTGGGCCTCGGCCTAGGGCTATGCTTCCTTCGGACGGTCACCCAGCCGCCCTGGGTTCCCGGCAGCTCCCGAGCAGCCGGGGAACGGCTAACGGTAGCTGGCTCTGGTCGGTCCGCACCGGCTACTGGGGCTTGGCTAGCAACTACCGCCTGAGCTCCCGTGGTGCGGAACCGCGTTTCCAAATCACTAAGCCTCGCCTCCAACGCTACAAATAAACAACATTTATTACACGTACCATTATCAGTAAAGGAGGCAGAGGAATAGCTAAACATTTGACACACCGAGCAAGAGAGAGCGGGAGAGGAAGAAGGAGAGAGAGGGAGAGAAGCCATTGCTAGCTGCTTAGGTAGAGACTGGTAGCTAGCAACGCTGAAGCGCCGTAAGTGCTTGGGCAAAACTAATAAACGTTCAAATGTAACGTTATAGCAGATAGTTAGTCAATGTAATGAAGAGTCGCACAAATTAGCTGCGTTGAGCTAGAGCAGCAAACTACACGCTACAGGTAACAAACAAACACCTGTAACCGGAAAGGGGACAAAACGCTTACGTCAGCACGTCGTCACGTCCAGTTGTTCAACCTCGATAACTTTAGACGCATTCGCCATCAAATGTCCAAACAGGCAGCATAAATGTACATGCACTCTACGAACTTGTCACATCTCTGAAACCTCTGCAATCGCTTCACAAACAAACTATAAAAATATTGGATGGCAAAACATGGTAAAATTTGCAATTACTCGTGGTCTATCGTCACCTCCTCTCCGCCAGTTCGTCGACATCCGCTCGGCTGTTTACGGCGGAACCAGAAGTGCAGAAAGGCCAAATACACTTTTCCTAAATGCAATAATACAAACTGCTTTCTCTGTTCGCGCTGCCCCCTGCTTGCTTCTTGCTTTGTGTGTGTGTGTTCATGTATTTGTCTGGTGTTTGGGTGACTTCTGTCCCGGTAATAAATAAATAAATCAACAAACAATGGTGACAATGATCGATGTGTACGCTCCCAATGAAAGTACTCTCTTTGACGCTATCGAAAGGGAAGGCATCTTGATACGTGGGGGACATTATAATGTGGTCATGAATCGTAACCTAGATACGACACGCCCCAAAATAAGCGAGAAACACCTGACCGACTTTATAAACACGTCAGTGCGGGAAACGTGTGGAGAGAACTACACCCGCTAGAAAGGGACTATAGGAGTGAAATTCATAGAATGCAAAATTGGGGCGGCAGACGTATCGGATCGATGAGCGGAGGGACCAAATCTAAAGCTAAAAGAAACCCCGAAAAGCAAGGTAAGGACTCCGAACAAACAGAGACCGACAGCGTGCGAGAAAATGAGGAAGATGGCGACGGAGAAACTACAGACTCGCTGCACGCGGGTTTAAACGGTAAAAGTACACAGAGTTGGTGACGTTTAAAGAGGACATCGACCGGAAATGTGCAATAACAACGCGAGAAATAAAAGTAACAAAATGCAAAAGTTGAGGTCGCGTGAAATGGAGCGCTGGAACTCCGAAAACTGAGAGTCTGCTACACGGTTTTATCCAAGAACGCAAAAACTGACGGACCTCTGGTCACGGATTTTCAGAGTGCCGGAAGATACGGAGAGGTCGTACGTTAAAGCCAAGAAAATCCTGAAAGAAGTGGAAGATTCTAAAGATGCGGCGGGCCAACGATGCTACTGGAACGAATCGAGGCACGGAAACGGTTGGAGGATTTTCGGCGGACGAGCCCCGCGACTCTGTAAGAGACGCTCCGCGTGACGACGTTTGTGGAGGCCGCAATTCAATGTGTAAAATCAACACCGGGCAGCACCTCGGATCTAGAAGAGGGCCCTCCGTTCTGCTGAGGCTTTCCCTCTCTATGGAGACAGCGACTCTAAACCCCAGGTTTTGGGTGAACATTACCACCTGGAGGTCAGTTGTCGTCTCCTTGGTTCGTGTAAAAATGGTTTAGTTGTTCAAATGTTTGACTTCCGGTCTTAAGCTACGTGTTTTTTGCTTTTCTTTTGGTGGGTCAGTCGAGTAGCACGTCAGTGATTGTTCCTGTATGGGTCTCTACGGTTCAGAGCCCTTCTAAAGAGCAATTAGTTAGCAATTACAAAGGCCGCGCTTACCCAACAACCGAAAGCTCGACAGAGACAACAATTACAAAAGAGACTATATAACTTACATGGAAGACGTTATTGAAAGGGGCGATGTCAAAATAGTACACAATGAAGGAAAACGAGGTGGACGCCGGTACATTCCCCGTCACTAAACTACGTGTTGTGTTCGATTTTTCGGCCAAATGGTCTAAATGATCGTCTTCTCCGAGGGCCAGACCCGATTAACAACCCAACGGGCGTCCGCCAGTTTCACGTCCAACTTTGCGACACAGCCGCAGGTATACAGGATGAAGGTACATCTTTTTGGTGAGACATCATGTCCAGGGTGTGCAAATTATGGATTAAGGTATTTGGCTAAAAAACACCGTCGCGCAGACGCGGTTGAAAAGGCAATGCAGCTCGCGCACGAGGCCGCGGAGATGTGAGGACTTCGTCTTTGTCAGATTTGACAACACTTTAAAAGACCAACCAGCAACGCGTCGAGGTATCTCATCGACTGTTGCGTCCGTCTGCGACCCCCTTGGTTTCCTGGCGCCGTATGTGCTTCGAGGAAAAAGGATTCTGAGGCCAAGATGGGAGAGCTGGCGACGCGAGTTTGCCAACTTAGACGAGATAAACATAACTCGCTGTTACTTCCCTGCTAGTTTCGGAGAGCTTAAAGAAATCGAGTTGAGCGACTGGTTGTGGACGATGCACCTATTTGATCGTTGGTGATAGCCAAAGCCCGTGTTTCCCCTACCAAGCTGACTACAATCCCCAGACTCGAGCTAACCGCAGCTGTAGTTTCAGTCTCGGGAAAGTCAAATCAGAGGAGCCGGCCGCAGCGAGTGAGCAAGAAAGCGCGGTACGTGTCGTCGTTCGGGATGTACAAAAACAAACGCGTTAAACAAACCGTTCCACCTGGACATTTTCAGGGACGCGGACGGTCTCCGAGACTTTCGTCTATCAAAGACTCTTTCAAACACCCTATTGTGATTCCAAACGGACATCGTGTGACCAAACTCATAATAGCTCACCGTCGCGACAAAGTAAAACGTCAAGGAAAAGGCTTCGCCGTAAACGAAATCCGATCCGGCGGCTACCGGATCCCGGGGATGAGCGGAACCGTTGCTTCTTTCATCTGTCGCGGGCTCCGCGAGGCTCCGGAGGGTCAGAGAATGAGCGACCTACCTGCACAACGCTTAGAGCCCTCTCCGGTACGGACTTTTGTTCGCTTGCTTTTGCTCCCGCGCCATTCACATTGAGCTATTAGAGGACCTATCCGCTGACGCATTCGTTAACGCGTTAAGGTGTTTCATTGCTATCGGAGGTGCAATTCGCCAAATCCGATGCGATCGGGGAACCAACTTTGGTAGACTAAATGATGCTTCCCTAAGGACTTTATTCTACGAAGCTATGGCCTTAGTAAACAGTCGCCCGCTAACTGTAGACAACCTTAACGACCCCGACAGCTTGGAACCGCTTACCCCTAACCCCCTGCTACGCCTGAAATCCAGCACAACGCTTATGGAGCAAAGAGGTAGAGGCGTGAGTATCTGCGCAACATTATTGCTAGACAGCGCTGGCACGCACCGAAAAGAAATCAAAGAGAAGGCGATATCGTGTTGGACGTTGATGAACTGTCACCCAGAGGTGAATGGAGACTGTCGGCGACAAGGATGGACCCGTGCGAAGAGTGAAAATCTCCTTTGGCGATAAGAGACTGAACAAAAAAGGTCAACGCAGTACTAATGTTTCTAGTGTAGAGCGTCCTGTGCAAAAGCTAATTCTGATATTAGAATGTACATAAACTAATTAAGAGAGATGGTTGTTTCCTGCTGAAAATTCTTCGTTGTTGTTATCCTGATATATCAAACGCTCACAAAAATGATTGTCTTTTATTTTGAAAGTTCTGTAGTGAAAGGTTTGACTTACGGTCTTAAACAAAAAAACGTGCGCAGTTTATAGTGTATAGCTTGCTCGCTCGAATACGGTAAAACTTCGACACGGAGCTATGGTGAACGTTTAATCTATATTTGCAGCCCTTCCCGAGAGGCAAAAGGTACGGTACGTTAAATAAGTTGAGACGTGAGCGTGTTGCGTATTACTTTTCGTATATGTAAGACGGCGGTGCGTGACCGATGTCGGCTGATCGTTTATACGTGTTATACATTTCGGTTCTTACGTTGGCGATATGGTGAATGGATTAAACATCGTAAAACCGTCGGTAAGAGTCTCATCCTTGTTCGGGGGGCATGTAACGGGGGTTATCGTCGTAGAGAGCTAAATGCACAAGAGAGATATTGAGATAATGTCTTTGAATGTTAACGGATTAGGGAACCCGGTCAAAAGAGCCGAGGTGATAGCTACATTGAAAAGAGAAAAGAAAAGAAACACGTTTGTCAAATGAGGAACACGGAAACCTGAAAAAATTTGGGTTTCCACAAAAAAAAAAATAAATAAATCTACTACAGTACGTGTCCAAACCACTGTAAGAGAGAGGTCGTTATCTTAATTCCAAAATATGTTAATTTTGAGTATCATGAAGAAGGGAGATGAGCAATAAACGATATTTCAAAGTATTGTTTGTACATGTGGAGGGGACCTAAACGTAGTAATAAACCATGACCTGGACACTACAAGCAACAAAAGACATAACAAAATTCATGAACCGCATATGTTCAGAAATGGGCCTAATAGATGTCTGGAGGGAACTGCACCCATTAGAGAAGGATTATAGTCAGTATATTCTAGAATACATTACTTTCTCCTACAACAAGAAAATAGACACCGGATACAGAATTGTCAAATTGGGGTGGCAGACATATCGGATCGTAGTGCTATACGTGTAAAGATCTAACAATCTAACAAGATTAAATAATAAATCTGAATAAAGAAAGATGAGCTCGTTATGAGAAACCTATCTCGGAACTAAAGAGGTGATGGTTCAAATGGCAGAGTTAAGAAAAGAAATAAACTGCCTATTACAGTTAGAAGTAGAGAAAAACACTCGATTCTTGCAACAAACTGACCGTTTAATTCCCAAAACCAATCCAATTAAATACGATCCAAAAGATATTCAAACTATTTTCAAAGAATTATTATAGAGAACTTTATAAACAGACCTTGGGTATGACTAAAACTAGAGTTCCTCAACAAATTAGATATGCCCTCTATTGGTGATTTACAAAATAAAAGTCCAACTGCAGAAATCACCACAGAGGAATTACAACAAGTCGTGGGCAAATTAAAAACAGGCAAATCACCAGGGAGTGGAGTGATGGATTTCCTTCAGAGTGGTATAATTCCAAAGGAGAAAAAAGACAGGGACCGCTGTCAAAACTATGGACCGATATCTCTTCTTAATACAGTTCTATTTTAGCATCTAGAATGCGGTTGTTCTTATCGGACTTGACAGATGAGGACCAAACGGGTTTTGTTAAAGGTCGACAAACGTGTGACAATGTGACGAGAACTCTTCGTATAATAGGTAGAGTGCGTCAAAATAACTTTCCCGTTGCTCTGAATGGCCTTGACGCCAAAAAGGCCTTTGACAGGGTCGCCTGGGAATTTCTTTATTTATCGCTAGAAAAGTCAGTCCGGTGCGTCGAGTCAATATATCAAAATCCGACGGCTAGAGTAAAAACAAATGGGTTGCTGTCTTAGTCCCGCCCTTTATGCCATCTATACAGAACCCCTGGCTCAATACATCAGACGGCGCTTGTCCAATCCGGGGATCAAAATTAACGGTATAGAATGCAAAATTAGTCTTTTTGCAGATGACGTTATGCTGGATAAAAGTTAAATGCAACCAAATACCAAATCCTTATGCTTAATTGTAAACCCAACGGGGAACTCAAACAAAGCTATGATATGAATATCTAGGTGTAAATTTAACTAAAGACTTAACAAAATTGTATAGAGCTAATTATGATTCAATCACTGACACTGAGAGGTGGTCCACGTACCCCGTGAGCTTCAGTGATAGGATAAGAGGAATAAAAATAAATGTCCGTGGATACGGTAAAGATAGACTGGACCCGATGATGACATTTTCATTGAAGATTTGGCGTTCTACTGTTAAACATTTCAAATTGGAGAAAGAAATTGGAATACTCGGGTGGATTGCGCATGATGAAGAATTTAAACCAGGAAGGGAGGATGCAATATTTAAACAGTGGAAGGACGGGGGGAATAACTGCATTGTGCTGTGTAATTAAAGGATACGTTTGGACTAAGAAATCACAATTTGTTTAGGTACTTCCGGTTAAGGGATCATTACGACAAAAAAAGGAATATTAGAGTAAACGATATCCGTCACCCAAAATAATCTCGTCTGT
Organism: Coreoperca whiteheadi; assembly: GCA_011952105.1. NCBI lineage: Eukaryota > Metazoa > Chordata > Actinopteri > Centrarchiformes > Sinipercidae > Coreoperca > Coreoperca whiteheadi. Next base: position 12,849,019 of record CM022483.1, read on the forward strand.
GTACGAGGTGTTGACTCAAAGCAGTCCCTCGTCCGCATTACATACATAAAATTGAAATGGGGCAAAGAATTAAAAACTGAAATAACAGAAACCGATTGGTGCGTTAGCCACATGTCGTACCAAAGTGCTACCAGCTCGCAAATATGGAGGGAATTTTGCTGAAAGGGTCTTATCCGCTTCTTTATAACACCTAAGATCAAAAGCAAACAAGTCTCCAGGCAACAGGTGCGCTGGAGACAATGTGGGCAGTTAGAAGCGGATCACACGCATATCTTTTGGAGTTGTGAGAATATTCAATCATTTTGGGAGGAGGTACGGGGAGTTATGTCTAAAGTGTTTGGATATAAAATACCCAAAACACCTTTATTTTTCCTTATGGGGAATATTAAAAGGTACAGTACCTAAAAGTGATCAATATTTACGTAAGACGGATAACAACAGTGGTTTGGAATTATTGAAGAAATCCGGGTTATGGAAGAACTTACATATATTCTAAAGATGAAGAAAAGTACTTTCAAAAGGGACTGGGAAAAGTGGTTGATATATAATGAACATAAAGGTATCCTTAGCCAAGTAAACAGCATTTGTTATAGGAATGATTAACCTCGCTTGTTAAGAAGGAAAAATAAAATAACATAAATAAAGTAGGATCAGAGTAAATGGAAGCCTGTCTAATTCGATTCAGCTGGAGAGGGGGACGAGACGAGGTCGCCGTCTGTCTCCCGCTCTTTTTGCCTTGTATGTCGAGCCCTTAGCGCAGGCAAGAAGGCAGAGTGGGGAGCTGCGGGGTGTCACTATGGGGGGAACTGAGCATATCATTGGACTATTCTCCGTCCCGACAAATAATTCAATTTTATATATATAGCCCAGTATCTCATAGCACATTTGCCTCAAAGGGCTTCGCAACCTGTAACATACGACACCCTCTGTCCTTAGACCCTCGATTCGATTAAGGAAAAACTACCCAAAAAAACCCTTTTAACAGGGGAAAAAATGATAGAAACCTCAGGAAGAGCAACAGAGGAGGGATCCCTCTCCCAGGATGGACAGACATGCAATAGATGTCGTAAGTACAGAATAGATTCATAGCATCAAAACTATAACATATACAGCCATGATGGCAAAATTGTTGTATATATATATTATTATGTTAGAAATGTTTAGGTGGTAAAAGTAGAGAAAAAGACTCTCTTAAATAAGAGATGCATACGAGTTGAAATGGATTTCTAAAACAATTACAGTGAAATTGAAAGGTGATCGACCTTACCGTTAGACTTTGGGTACGATATTCATTTGGACTGTCCGTATTCTAGTACCAAATTGTTGTATTTATTTCAAGCTCTTCCAATTGATATTCCCCAACGCAAGAATAAAATTTACCACACTTCAATTACCTAAAACCGGGGGGGCGGGGCTTTGCCTAGACTTACAGAATATTACTATGCGGCCTGTTGGTGTTGGGGGATACACATTGGATAGTAGGCCTGCGCGATTCAGGGAAAAATATGAATCGCAATTCTCTGCAACAATTTTTTTCCTCATGAAGCGTGATGTTTATTACACACATGAACCAGGACAAAACAAACTGGCAGTACCAAAACTATTGGTTTTGGTATATTGTTTACACGTTTTCATCAATATCCATTAGGGGTGTAACGGATCGCAGTTGATCACGACGCACGTGACCCGCGGATTAATTGCGCTTTTTTTAAAATTAACTAGCGGATTAATTCAAATTGTTCAGCGATCGCAGAGTGAAAGAGTTTTTCTGCCGATATTGATTTTTAAGTAATTGCGTTATTTTAAACTCGATGCAGAGTTTCGGTGAAACTACACGCGACAGTCACGTGTTCGCATTTTAATGAGTCAACGATGACCGAAGAAGGGCGGTGGACAAAACTGTAACGGACGCCAAAGGATCGGAAAAATTATCCGATCCGTGACTCGTGATCCGTAATGTGCGCTTGTTTCCGTACTACGGCGCTCGCTCGAAACACGTGACTAAAAGGTGCTTTGTCATTGGCTGAGGGTGAAGCCCTGAAATTTGTGAGGGCCGTCCTTTCGAAATAAAGGCCAAAGTTTTTTTTTTGTTAAATCAAAGACATTTCAAATTAAAATCGTAAACAGGATGAATCGAGATCGTGCTTCGAGACGTGCTACGAACCCGATAGTAGCATTTACACTTGAAATGTGGAGCACGGTTATAAGAAAATACAAACTCGACTTATGAGACTTTGCACCAACTGAACAAATGTTAAATGGAGCTGTGGACTGAAGAGTAATATCTCCAGACTTTAGTTGTTTTTTTTTGGTTAATGTTCTCAATGTTACTTTAACTAGTACCTGTTTGCTGTACTGTTTCTGCCTATATACACACACGTGTAAAAACTCAATAAAAACTAAAGTTTAAAACGACAATGCTATTGTTTGTGCGCCCGTTCGTTGTCAAAAGCTGTTTGCGGATCGGTGATCCGTATTGACTTTTGTTTATCGGTTTACGTTTCGTCTGGGAGTCTTGCCGTCGACTACCCCGTTCGCGGTGTGACATTCGCCGTCTTAATGATCCTTTCCTGGCTATGCTTATTTTGTATCTGTTCTCGGCTTCTTTTGTTTCCGACCTAATTGACCGTTTCTAGACGTTCTTTTTCTTTTTACGTGCAATTTGTAAAGCCGTAGGCTCGGGTCCGGCGCTCTCGGGTTATCGTTCAATGTATCGGTCGCAATTCTACCGGGTTCGGAGTACGTTCTCTCGATGGTTTGTGTTTATTTACGACTGACCCTGTGTTGTACAGCTTGGAAAGCCCTTTGAGGGGATATTGAGCTATGTAAACAAAATTGACTCAAACTGTGCGGATGAGTCGCTGGGTGTTACGGACCTCTTGCAGAGCGTTCCACAGTTCTTCGTCTGTGTGTTGACTAAAAGGGTCCAAGTTCTTCCTCATGGAGCCTGTAAACAGCACTGGGTCCTGGAAAACAGGAGGGAGGGGCAGACGAGCGCACGCGCCTTTACAAATGAGTCATTGAATCTAAAAATAAAAATCACAATTAAAAACTCCAATTTTTAATCGGGACCTTCGACGAGCGGCGTCCCATTTACGTCGCGTTCGGAAAACGAGACGGTCGACTCCCGTTTACCTGAGGGATGATGGACATCTTCTGGCGCAGATCGTGGAGGCCGATCTCACAGGTCAAAACGCCGTCGATGTAGATCTTTCCCCGAGGCTCCGCCAGGCGGAAGAGAGCCGAGACCAGAGAGCTTTTCCCGGCGCCCGTCCTACCCGCGATGCCCACCTGACGCGCGGGAAAAAGCAAGCCGGGCTGGTTTAACGTCGTGTGACGACAACAACAACATCTGATGTCAAAAGGCGCCAGACCTTCTCTTTGGGTCGGAACGTCGCTTTCAGGTTCTGCAGCACCTGCGGCCCGTCGTCGCTGTAGGAGAAGCTGACCTGGTCCAACGTCACCAGGCCTTTGCTGGGCCAATCGGGAGGAGGACGCTTATGGGTTTCCCAGGGTGCTTCGCTTTCCAGTTCGGTGTACTCCACCACTCTCTCCACCGACGTCATCTGAAGACGGTAGAGATCGAGTACGCAGACGGCGTTAGTTGACGGTATTCAAATATTATTTAGGATTTTGCGTACGGGGTGAGATAAAAACTATTTCAGACGCCGACGTGCCCGTAGAACTGCGCTACGTATGTGCGTTAAACAAAGAGTAATTCATTTGGTGGTTGGTTTTGTAGCAAATCTGACCCAGTAAAACTAAAGTTTATCTCAAAGTTTAACTGGAAATCGGATAAATCGTCTTACCATGTTCTCCACCTCTGCGCTCTGCCTAACACCCCACTGGAACATGCCCATCAGCGTGACAGAGTAGGTTAGGGCCAAACCGACAGAACCGGCGTCCAGCTCTAACGGATACAGGAACGAGACGTTTCTGACACACGGTGATATCTAAAAAGATACTGTGGTGGACTGCGGTAACAAGTCTGAACATTAAACACAGTTCAATTGTATTTATATTGCACTTTTCCTATAGAGCGGGTCTAGACCGTACTCTTTATTATATTATTTACAGATTCCCGCCGCTTGGGTTGCGCGAGTGTGAGCGAGAGAGAGGGATAAATGTTAAAAGATAAAACAAATCTTCCTTACGGTCTCTGAGCAGCAGGCAGCCAAAGGTGGTGACGGTAACAAAGATGGAGCAGATGCCGTCGAGGCGGAGGGCGAACCAGCGAGAGGTCGTCAGGAACAGGAACCAAGCCTCTGTTCGGGAAGGGGAAATGTGTTATCGACGCGGCTCGCAAACGCTTAATCTCGATCGACAGTGAATCTAAAAGTGCCGAGGAGAACCAGAGTGCAGGTCTTGATGGGCGTCAAAGGCTTTCTGGAACCTCTCCTCTGCTCCGAAGGCTCGGATCGTCCACAGGCCCTGAAGAGAAGACGACAGGTGGGAGAAGACTGGACTCCGAGCTGAGGGGAAGATGAAAAGGAGAGCGGTATTACGGTTGTCGCGTCGTGGGACGCTCAATTCGATAAGCATATTCAGAGAACATAGTAATAATAAATTGTAAATGTCTCCGACCAATGACACTCACTGGTGGACTCGAGACGTTTGATGTCTCTAGAGGTCTGCAGGAAGTAGCGACGCAGGTAGAGGAAGAAGAGGAGGAGGGGGACCACGGGGATGAGGATCCAGGGGATGACCGAGACCGACACGGCGATCACGCCGAGAATCTGCAGGAACACCTGCTCGGAGAAAACAAAACAAAGAAAGAAAGAGTTCAAATGTGGTCGTTTGACGTACCGATGTCAAGTTAGGAAGTTTAGCTGGTGTCGAGATTAATTTGTTAATCGATGCCGCTTCAGGGTACGGGCGGCAGGAGAAATTAAAAACTAGTGAATGTAATGATTTCTCAGTTACCGTTGGATTCGAGTGTTTTCCGTTGTCTCGCGGGTTGCGTCGGTAATGGACTTTAAAACAAATTTTGCCGTTGAAGCCTCAATTAATGAGCTGACTTACAAACCGCTCTCAAACGGTATAATTCAAGTTGAATAAATCAAACTGTTGCCTTTTCATTGGAAAAAGGTTCGGTGTTATGTACTAGAGATTTTCTTTTCTCGTGCAAAGGAGATTCGAGGCAAACGAGTTAAAGCGTATTGTCGGGAGGGCGACGGTACTCCGATGGCGGCGGTCGTCGTATTTCAAAAAACTTTTAGGCCGTGTTCGCGCAAGGAATGGCCGAGCGGCGCTTCGGTGTAGAGGCTCTGACGAGCTGCTGTGTCGTGGCTGCGAGGTCTCTCCTCACCTGAATGAAGTCCACAAAAGTCCACGGCATGTTAGAATCCAGCTGGCCAATGTCCTTTGAAAACCTGTTTAAGACTCTTCCTGATGTGAGACCGGAGAGAATATAGAGAATGTCTACTGTGGAAATGATCTTCTCAAAGTAGTGTTAGGAATGCTCCGACAATTCACCAAATTTACTTCCGAGTTAGGATGTTAAGGGGCCGCTGCCTTTGAGCGAGATTAAAACGAAAAACAATTTAAAAACAACAAAACTTCAAACATTTCCCAAAACGTGTATCTCAAAAGACTCATTACAGGGAAGATATCGTTTCATCACAAGTGGTAAATATGGCTTTCTTAAGTCAATGCGCTTATTAGCCAAAGGTTTGCTTACCGATAGGGTTGATGTCGAAAAAGTGCACAGGTGTTCCGAGTATGGCATTGAACATGCGGTTGTGCAGAGACTGCGCGCACCTCACCAGCACGTTGAAAAGGACCAAATTCCTGATGAAGCCAAAAATGATGGTGGCTACGGTCAAACCTGTAAAAACAAGCAGCGCAATTTTTTCCTTTACGCTGTGTGCGCCGTGTGGTATTTCGGTGCCGTAAATGACCGCGTGTGTATTCAAATCACCTCCGTAAACACCCAGGTAGAAGTCCGTATTCAGCTCTGCGGTGATGTTTTGTCCGTTTTGGACGACGGTGCCGTTAGCGGTCAGCTTCTCTTGCTCGTCGGCCCTGATCGGTCGAAATGTTGCGCGAAAAAGAAAGCAAAGAAATCGTACAAAAGCAGACGCCTGTTGAGGGATTAATGTTCGGTATACTGTTTTCTTTTTAGTGGTTTTTCGTTCTCACCAGTAAGCCAGCCACCAGTCCTGCGTGATGTACGCTACCTGGAAGATTAAAAAAAAAAACAAAAGAAAGAATGGGCAATAGGTTAGCGTCTTTCTCGGAAAAACTTTTGTCACGTTCTCACCGAGCTGACGCGTAGAAAGGGAAATTAACGACGGTGCCTTCTGGCGTACCTGAGCCAGAATGTTGACCAGTATGACGGCTATCAGAATCACAATGTTGGCTCCGGCTCTCAGGTATTTGACGTACAGACTCGCGCCGATGGTTCCCTGAGCGCGACTCTCCTCCGCTACCGTCTGCACCGTCTCTGCCTGCGTGGACGACGCCGGATTGATAAAATTAATAAAATAAAACAACAGTTTAAATACAAATACATCATTACGGCAATATGTTTGCAAACAAATAGAGAGGGGAAGTGATGTACAAACCGGTAACTGGTCTCCGTCTTTGACCGAGTGCACAGAGGAGGTCTGTGAGAGCACAGAGTTCTGGGACAGAGTTCTGTCCCTGGTGTGGATGTCTTGAGGAGGCTGTTGTTGCTCCTCCTCCTCCTCCTTTTTCAGCAGGGAGGTGAAGTCCACGCCGTACTGCTGCAGCTCTGTATACGTCCCCTTTGCCACCATGTGACCCTGACACGTACACGCACACACACAGTTGGGACATCTGCGTTTGGGTTTACATACCACCGCCAATGCCTAGATCGTCGTGTATAAACAACGGCGTTTTGTCACATTTTTCTATTTTACAAACGGTACCAAAGGTTTCTCTCGAGGGCGAAGAACAGGAAAAACCGTAGGACCGATGTGATATCTTGCGTGCAAAGTTCATAATTTGACCTCGGGGTGGCGCTAGAAGAAAGCTCGCAGACTGTCCGATAAAAAGTGACGCGGCGATCCTCCTGTTAGAGTTGAATATTACTCGTACGCGAGGAATATCTCGCGTATACGCTGGGCTTCGTGCGATAACGCTTTCACGTTCTCGTCTCTATAAAGCGGGGCCGAGACAGTTACAGAGACAAACGAGGGATGTTTCGTTACGCTGTCGAGACCTGCTCGAGGACCCCGAGACGGCTGGTGGGAACGGTACGACTGCCAAATTGTTTTCAGAGTTTTTAAACCTCTGTTGATTGCCAGCTGCGCGTCACTTTCCGCATCGTATTCAATCTCTAAATTCACTCAAATGAACACGTCGCGCTATTGCGGACAAAGTCAAACTACCTGTGTGTGACTCGTACGACGGGTCCGGACCGCTCGGAGTTCATTTTTACCGGAGACGAAATGATTAATGCCGCAATTTCTCTTAAAATCGCAGACGTGTACTTGAGAACAAATCCGTTCGTACCGTTTTTCTGGAGAGTAAAACAAATGCGTGCCGTCCCGTCGGACGAGTTGTCTTCCGTAAGAGCGGCAATACCGTAGGTGGGGTAAAGTTTGGTTACGCAGAGATTATTGTACTCCGTACAGGCACCGACCTCCTTGAGGACGACAATCTGGTCCACCGCCTTCAGGTACTGCAGCTGGTGCGTGACCAGGATGCGAGGCTTGTTCTTCAGCAGGCCGCAGATACACCTGATACGTGGACATACGGTAATGTTAACTGCTGTTATGTTAGAATTTGAAATCAAATACATTTACAGTGTGTGCCTTTCCATTCCTTATTGTAGTTGTTACGTAATGGTCTGTGGGACTTTATTATCCAAGGAGGAAGAGCGTCACGGGAAGAGTGGGGTCGATTTCAATTGTCCGCCCGACGCTAGCAGCGCCGCACCTCTTCCTGGCTCAGGTCTAGTTCTGGCCTTTCAAACGCTGTAAACCTCTTGATCTTTGTCTGCTCAAAGCGACACCGTCCCACTAACAATGCTACAACAACGCTATTAACCAACGGGGCACTGCAGATATCCATTCCTCTGTGTAAACTATACAGTGAGGATAAAGCTCTGAAAACAAAGTCAAAAGGCGACAATAACAATTAGTGACTACGCAGATATTTTTCCGCTCCGACTTTGAAGCTCTCTACCAGGGGGTGTTGACCACAACGCGCCGGTATTTTCCAGTTTGGTAGATCAAACAAACCCCCCGTGCTGTGGTTTGAGAGCGTGTAGATCGATGAAGGAAATAAAACCACACAGACCTGACAAACTGGATGGTGGGAACAAGAGTTTATGCCTGAAACGCTTTATGTAACTTTGAAATCACTCACTGTTCAAAGAGGTGCCTCCCGACCTCGGCGTCCACGGCGCTTAAAGGATCGTCCAGGAGGTAGATGTCTGCGTCCTGATACACGGCCCTGACAAAACGCACACAATTTTGTTAGCATTTGCTGACAGCCGGTCGCTTCCACGTAGACCTGTCGCGATAATTACCTCGTCGACTTATCGAGGTTGCGTTTATTTGGATAAGAATGTCGCCGACATTTTAACCAGCGTGATGCCGGAATAAACAGCAGGGGTTTTCCTACGTTCTAAGACTCGGGCACGACGCCTGAGCTTCTTTTCCGTCCGAATGAAAAAAACTGAGCCGAGTCTGCGACACGCTTTGCTGTTGCTTCTGTCTTCTCTTGCTCAGGCAGCTTATAAAGTTCATTGCTCTTTGAAAGGTTGTACTTGCATTGTTACGCTGTTATATTATATTATACATTCATCGCAATTTTTCTGGGACGACGTTATCGTGACGGGCCCGCTTCGACGCCGCGTGGAAAGTTTCATTTACCTTTCGGTGTCAATCGTTCCCTTCTCTTGGCCTGCATCGTGCACGTTGTTGGCATTCGGTGGCACGCCGTGCAACGGTTTGTCTCTTGACTTCAATATTAGTTTCCATAAGACTGATATTTTTCATTCTTCCTCTGCACCCGTCTTAGGTTGTAATTTCTACAATTTCACCACAATAACAGCAACTTGGGAAGAAAAAAGTAGGGCCCATCATCACTCTGTTACATTGAAGACAGGTAGCTGTACTTCTCTGAAACCCACGCCGGGTTGAAGCTCTGCTCGGCTGATTTAGCATCGCGCTCCTATATCTGACTCACGATGGACGTTTAAAAAAATTTAAAATAAATTAAAAAAAAGGGATCAAAATCGATGCAACAGAGCCAAATATCTTTTTGATTTTATTTCAAAGAAAAAGGTATCTTTTTTTATTCCACACATTACTTTTCCTTGTCAAAACCTGGCACTTACATTACTCTCAGTGCAAGCTGGCGGCTTGCTCAGAGATTTGTGTGTGTTACGCTGGTGGCGGCTAACGTAGCCTGGCGCCTCTAGCCTACGGCAGAGATGACGAAGGGGCTACAGATGTCTGGTAAGCTTTCAAAGTCTACGCCTCCATATTTCTTTCACTTTTTAGCTTACGGCCCCATCCGACGCCGACTGGCGTGACCTCGATCGCTTGAGGTCACGTTTAAGACTTCGCGCTAAAAGGCTTTATGCTATTTTCACATTTGCGGTAGTACTCCAATACGTGGAAACAGACTTATGTGTAAAATTTTTTAACTTTACCTTTAAGGATGTTAACCAGCTTAAAGTCAATGCTACACAGAGAGGGCACTGATCTGCTGTGATCTTGAGCTTCCCAATCTGGGAAGAGCCAAGTCAGGGAAACGGCAGCAGTTGTAGCCAGTAAACGCAAAGCTTATCTTTTCCTACGGTAAGTAAGCCGGTCTGAACGCGACAGCCTTCGTGACAGGGTGCGCTGCCTCAACTTTTTATCTCCACTTTAACCTAGGTGCACATTATGACACACATATTTAAAGATGAAAATAAATGTGTTTAATGTATCAATTCTTTAATAAAAAAACAAACAAACCCTTAGTAGTAATATCAGTCATCTTGAAATAAAAGTTAAAAATTGTCTTGATGTCAACCCTGCACTCTTTTTGACAATTTATCTAATCAGCATATACCGTAAAAACCACCTGTTTTTTGTTTTGTTTTTTAACTTCACTCAAAAAATAACAAAACAAAAAAAAAAAAAAAAAAAAAAAAAAAAAAAAAAAAAAGTAAAACCCCTTTGTACTTTACCCTTTCCTCG
>CM022483.1:12859206-12875368 GCA_011952105.1 Coreoperca whiteheadi
TAAAAAAAAAAAAAAAAAAAAAAAAAAGAGTATAACCCATTTGGACTGTACTCTTACCTCGCCAGGTTGACGCGGGCTTTCTGTCCCCCGCTGAGAGTGGCTCCTCTGTCCCCGATCAGTGTCAGGTCTCCATCTGGGAGCAGCTCCAGGTCCTGCGCAAAAAGACAGCACAATATAATTAACGCAGAACTCAAACGCCGAAACAGAGGAGTGATCACACTGAACTTTTACTATAGTCAAAAAAATTAAACATGATCCATTGTCTTATTTTCCACAACATGTTTCACCTTCAAGGGACTATTGGAGGGATCTTAAAATTTTCTGAGGAAAGTTACTTAAGAAACTTCTAGTAAGGGAATATACAGAGTTCAATATCCCAAGGCATCCTTATACGCTTAAACCTACAAGTGTATACGTGGCCAGTGTTGCCACAGTTACTTTGAAAAAGTAATCTAATTACTCCTCTAAAAATTAACTGAGTTGCATTACAGATTACTTGATTTTAAAAGTAACTAAGTTAGATTACAAGTTACTTTATTTACATTCAGCCTCTGCCGACAACACCCCCCGCCGCCTCGACGTAACAATGACAGCTGGTTTTGCAGACGCTCCCTTTATTGGCAGTGCATTTTTACCCGTAATGTCAACAATGTCTCACCAAACATTTTAAGTTGAACTTAAAACCTATCTCCTGAAAAAATACGTTTTAATAAAAAATAAACCAATGCCGGTCTTTATTGAATTCCCTTAACATAAATACTTGTTTTTACCAAAGTGGCGGGGGCCTTCTGCGCTCCGCTTCGCCACACCTGGTGGGACACGCTCGTTGTAAGTTTGACCGTGCAGCGCTGCGACTCCAAATGCTTCTTTAACTTTGACGTAGTGTTTTTGTAGCTAGATAACACTTTGTCGCCACAACGAACCTTAATATTGCCATCTTTAGCTGACACAAACTCAAAATAGCGTCTGTGTTTCCAGCCAGAAAACGCGCGTCTCTCTCCTCCCTCCGTTGTTGTTGTTTCCGTTTGCGTCACTGCTGATGTGTGTTATTACACGTGACGTGAACTGTCGTCGTGCTCGTGACTTTGCTCCCCGAGATGCGAGAAGAAAGCGAAAATGTATTTTTATTAAGGAAAATGAAAAAAATATTAACGCGCAGTGACTTGGATAGGTAACTTTAATCTGACTACTGGTTTTGAAATAGAATCCCTTTGTGTATCTCGCTGAAGATAATGAAAGATAACACTGCTCATATGCCTACCTAGCTGATGGTCGCGACCGGTCTTCGAGCGCGGAGAGCGTGTCCCGTAGTGAGATACCTCCGTCGTGTTTCAGAGAACCGGGGTTTGTTCATTAAGCTAAAGCTTTATAGTGTCAGAGATAGCATAAAGAACCGCTTCCTGACCAATCGGCTGCGCGAATTTTTTTTTTTAAAAAATGGAGCCACCGATACTGCGCTTACATTAAGTGTTAAATATAAAAACAAAAGAGTTACGCCCTTACAAAGGAGCAGAAAGACTTTACAACAAACAAATTTCAGGCCGACGACGTTCCTATTTCAACTACGTAACGTGTTAAAATCTCAAAAGCGTACTGAAGCCCATTTCGCCGGTTCTATTTTAGTGCTGTGCTTAGTGTTTGTAACTTACAAACTTACAGAATAGTTACTTTTTATGGCTGCAGTGAATTCATTTTTCACTGTCCCTTGTCTGACAAAGTAGGAAGACTTTATTTCGACATGTAATGAGTTAATCCTTTATCTAGCTAAACTGTAACGTGTACTTGGTGTACTTAAAATTCCTGGAATCTGAGGTGATAAACTACCGTATCTCTCACCCTCTTTAGAGCGCAGGCTTTGATGACTCTCTCGTACTTCTGGAGGTTGAGCTCTTTCCCAAACAAGATGTTACTGCGGATGGATCCGGGGAACACCCAAGGCTGCTGGGCGGCGTAGGTCAGCTGACCTTTGGCCTTCAGCACCCCCTTTTCGTTAGGCAGCTCTCCCAGGATGGAGCTCAACAGTGATGACTGGATGGACATGCAGGCACAGAGAAAGGTGAGGCACGAGCTGACTGAGGAGTTGGGGAAAAATGTACACAAACTATTCCATCTACTACAAGTCACAATTCTAGATGCCTTCTGACTGTGAAATGATGACCGATATCTCACCTTTCCAGCTCCCACCGGTCCAATTACAGCCAACAGCTGATTTGAGCTCAGAGTGAGGGAGATGTTCTGCAGAGATGGCGCATCCAGACTCTGCGGGAAGCGCGATGCATATTTAAACATTATAACGTTGCCTCAGAAATGGCGCGACAATTTCCGTGAAGACCGAAAGTAAAACTTCACTGCACTACTTACGCTTGTTTATATTTATACGTTACTATTTTTATAACACCATTTTGTATATTTGTCCCTTTCTATGCAAATGAGACTCATTGAAAAAGTCAAATTCACAAACACCAGCGCTAATGGCCACACACAGAGTGAAATTATTAGTGAGAGTTTGTGGCAACTGAAGCACATTTAGTGTCACGCCCATACTTTCCAGCGATCGTGGCAGCAGTGATTGTGGCCAGGAGGAGCAATGATAAAATATAAAAAAAAAACATATGCGCACACGTGACACAGAGACAGGGTGACATCCCATCAGTCACGCACACTGACGGCAGGAGGTAACTGCCCGTCGGTACAAAGGAAACTAACCGTTCTCGCACACGGAAGGCGCGGGAGCAATTTTAGGGTTCGGTATCCTACTCGAGGACACTTTGACACGAGCCGGGATCGAACCGCCGACCTTCCGATTGGTGGACAAAAATAGCCAAAGCTGCCCCTGGCGATATCGTATTTTAAAAGGTTTCAGTAGTGGACTCTGCCGTTTGTACCTAGATTACCGTATTTGCCCAAATATAAAACAATTTTTTCAGGAAATCAAATTTGAAAATGAGGGGGTCGTCCTAGACGAGTACTAGAAAATTCCATATTGACAACATCAGATATTCTTTTTGAATGGAAAGAATATGCTAGGCTAGCGAGTTTTATTCAAGTCTGTTTACAGTGGGTCTTTTGAAGTTAGTCAAAACTAAAAGTGTTTAGGAGTTCTACCTAAGTGACTTTCTGACGGCTCACGTAACGTGTCTTACCGCCACGGAGGAAATCAATTCCAGACGAGTGACGGTGAGTCAAAAGTGTGCTCCGATTTCGACTGCAGAAACAGACCGAATCGTGAGTCGAGCTACGCGTCCGCGTCGATGCGTACGTTGTGTTGATTTTCGTGTCATTCTTCCATCGTACTAGCAGTCTGTGGGAGTTCTACACAGTGCTAGTGTATCGTGAGCAAAACAGTGGGTGGTAAAAGTTTAAAGAGAATTCTTGGATTGGCTCAATCTAGTGAATCGGCTCGGGATATTCCTAGCATGTAGTGAGCGCAAGGTACCTGACCTTGTCCCAGTAGCAGGTCAGGTCCTGGATTTCCACTGAGGCGTCCCTCTTCTCGTCCTGTGGCAGCGCTGCGCTGCATTTTGAGATCTCATCCAGCATCAGGAACTCCTTGACCGTGAAAAAACAATAGTCAGTGAAACCGTAAAATAATTTCCACTCTAGTCTCCACGGGTGTTATGTAACGTGCACACATAAATGACCACGGTATGACTTTAGAGGACTCTTTTATTCTGGGCTGGTCGGGTAAATCGTTTCAAACCAACCGTATCTTATGATAAAAAGAACGGAGATGGCGGCTTTAGGGAGCTGGACTTTCCAGTTGATGCCATGTGAGCAGCAGCGCTGGGATTTAATGATCAGAGATTAGCAGGCTGAACTGCGATATCAGCAAGAGAACAGGATGCAGCCAAAACCATTTCACCTACTTTTACAGGGAGTCGTTGAAACCAAGACCTTAAAAGACCGTGCCAACTGAAGACTAGTAAATAGAGTTAAAGTTGTCTGAGACTCCGTCGAATGGATAAATAATGTTTGTAGAGGTTTTAACTTTACAAATGGGACGCTCGTGAGAGAGGAGGGCTGCGCCAGAGATCAATTCATCGTCGCAACAGAATATTTATACCACCACGTTTTCCTGGAGGTTCTTTTTATGCACCAAGTGCTTCTGCAGTTTGTGATCTGCACAGGATCAAAAACCAAAGCCGAGCACGGCTTCAGTCTGCAGAAGCCAGTCTTTCTGTAAACTGAATCTAATTATTTCCAGAGGAGACACTGACATTCAACATGCACTGAAGCTGTGCCAGGCGCGTCTCAAGTCCAAGTAAGAGCAAGGTCTATTGCCTGGCAGACTTCTAATGAAGAGCAGCGTACCCGTTTTAGTGACGCCACCGCAAAACACGCTGTTTTATAAGTACCAGTTAACTAAAATTCGTATTAAATTTTCATCAAATTTGCTTTCATTTTGGGTGGTGGTTACAAAATAAAACGGGTCGATATTAATTCCAACACTAAACTGCAAGTTTAGTTTTGAAAACTGAAATCAAAATATTAAGGAGCACCCTACCTGAATCCTGCGGATGCTGACGCGGCACTCAAACAGCTTCTCGATGGCGCTGGGGAAGAAGAGTGTGACGGTGAGTCGCACAGCGGAGTACAGCGACACCGTCACAAACACGCGGCTGGCTGAGATGGTATTTCCCAGAAGGACGTAGAGGGTGAAGGTGATGAAGACGATGATCTTGCTGGCGCAGAAGAAGGAGGCCATGTTGAGACCTCGTAGGTAGGAGCTCTTCATGATCTTGGAGATCTCCTTCCTAAGATGACAGGGAGCGTCACACGTGGATAGATGTAACTAATGTGTTACTTGAAATTTCCTCATACTAATGAAGGGAGAATGGTTGAATCTACTGAGAATTTGCTTTGATCTTTGAATTAAGCTCTTGGTCCAGATCACATCAATTTGGGATAACAGTAGTCTTTGGCAGAGGAGGATTTTAATACCTGCCTCCCAGCTAAGCTTTATCCTGGCCACAGAGGATTTGGACAAACTTGATCTTTCAAGTTAGTCCAAAATCCACACTGTCACACATACTGTAATACCCTTCTTTTGTCCACTCATACTAATTAAAATAATCTTGTCACACCTAAACATCAAATAAGACTGTCTCATCATTCACCACCGTGAGAGTACAACTGTGGCACAGTGCTGTCAAACGGTCCAACAGATTATTATTATTTTTTGAAGAACAGGAAACTTGATTTAGAGTTGTGTCCCTTCTATCTGTTGTTTTGAAATCATATAAATAAACTAAAAGAAACCTCGCTGTCAAAAAAAATTTAGCTCAGCAAAGTGCTGAGACCCGTAATGTGCTAAACGGAACCGCCCGAACCAGTCTATTATTCGAAAGCTATTTTTAAAGTCCTTCCAGTCACTGCGGAAGCTCGGGTTGCCGTAGAAACATGACGCGCTTGAGACTGCACATGCGCGTTAGGTGGATCAACCTAAAATATGAGCTTTTCACTGTGTTCTCCGAGTCCGATCGACTCGGGTTTTACAGACAATAAAAAAAAACAAAAAAAAACACGGGTCTCGGGGGCTCCGTGAAGACCTCAAAGTTACAGACTGGCCGCGGCGGAGGTCAGGCTACTGGCGCGGACGACAACTACGATCGTTAATGTAAGCATGCGCGATAATACCTCCGGGTAAAACTTTATCAATACACCTGTTTAACAAGCACAAACACGTGAACATGTAGACAGCGATATTTTAATTGAATCTGCTTTGTCTGCAGTCTGATTGGCCAGCGCTATGTTTACACAAGCACGGCGCGACAGCGAATTGTTTCAAGCTAAAATGAAAGCTGTCTGTATGTAGTCTAACTTTTTAATCTTAGTTTGCTACGTATCTTAAAATGTGGAAAATTCTCGTAAACTTACTGCTGATCCTGATGATATCCATCCCTAAACACGAGTTTAACACTTCTTCTTTTCCTTTCGGCGGCTGCTCCCTTTCAGGGGTCGCCACAGCGAATCATGCGCCTCCATCTGACAATGTCCTCTTGCATCCTCTTCACTCACAACAATTGACTTCATGTCCTCTCTCACTACATCCATAAATCTCCTCTTTGGTCTTCCTCTCGACCTCCTGCCGGGCAGCTCCAACCTCAGCATCCTTCTACCAATATATTCACAGTTTCTCCTCTGAACATGTCCAAACCGCCTCAATCTGGCCTCTCTGTCTTTATCTCCGAGACATCTAACGTGAGCTGTCCCTCTGATGTACTCGTTCCTGATCCTGTCCGTCCTCGTCGCTCCCAAAGAGAACCTCAACATCTTAAGCTCTGCCACCTCCAGCTCTGCATCACTACAACTTGTCAAAATACACACATTTTATTGGGGACCCTCTCAAATGGGGGTTTCACCTGTGGGACCCGGGGATTCGCGCCGTTGGAACCCCGTCGACGTGGCTGCATTGGTTACTTATTATCGTAAATGGGAGTTTATTCGCACAGTCGAGTCTGGGCCCCAGGATGATATGGCCATTTAAATTAGATGTGAATAAAATCAAGAGGGCAGCGGAAATAACAAAGCCACCTGGAGTATGTTGCTATGGCAACACAAACTGTAAACGTAACCGAGGAATCTGACCAAGACGAACCGCCAATGACCGGAACTAAAAGCAACGATAGAGCGGGTTCACCAAGTTCAACCCGACGAGAAACCAAATGGGAAATGTGTCTCGGCTGAATGGTGACAGAGCGGCTTATGCCTCACGCGCATCAAATCCAGTCACCAACCTAATGACTACCACCACAAACGTCATATTTCACTCTGTGCGTTTTGTAACTAGTTCTGACTGAAATTTGCGCTGCACGCACATATCACTTTTCTTCAGCTGGAATAAGCTCCTCGGAAGTTTTATGGTGAAAACTATTTGGACGAATGACTGCTAATCACGCGCCAAAGAAGAGTTGAAAGCAGTGGGTGTGCTCCAAAACCTGACCGGCACAATGCGAGTAGGGTGTGACTACGTCGCTTGCGTTCAACCTGAAATGACGAGAACACGGATTACCACGTCTCCCGAAAGCATCGTTAACCGTATTGTTTATCAGTCGGTACTGTGGCTGGTTCCGATTGGAAAAAGTCCCGTACTGTCTGTGCAAACACCTAAAATTTGTAAAAACATGACAGCAAAGTTAAGCGCAGCATCTCCAGCGCCGGTTGCCGTTTGTTTATCAGCTGAATTTCCAAATTTCCATTTCTGCAGTTTTCCCGACCCTTGTCGCTACGTAAACCATCATGCCGGCGTGGTACCTCTTTAAATCACGTCAAACATATCCTTACTGTGAAGGCCACAAACGTGCTTTCGTGTTTTTTTACCTTCTGACCTCGGAGACCAGAGCAGCAAAGGGGATCTCCCAGGCGTACATCTTGATGATCCTAATTCCAGACACCACCTCGTTCATTGTGCGGATTCTGTTGTCCGTCAGAACAGCCGTCTTGCTCCTGTGAAGAAAAGTTGAACTTTCCTTAAATACTGCAGAAACTGAGTTTAGCAAAATAGACAAAATTTAAAATGAGTTTGTAAGCGACAGCAAATGTGCCCGGACTCCTGCACAGTTTGAAACACATTTCGCCACCTACTGTGCCCCAACTGCATAACAAACAGCTCCTTCCACTTAAAGCTATAAAGTGATTTGACAAATGGAACTACAGTGTATAGACAGGCCCTGCAGTTTTCAGTTTGAGGAGGTTATAAAACTAGGATTGAGACCAATTTACAGCTTTATTACTTGACCCTTGTCCAGTACTACCTGTACATGCAGCACATGATGATTTAACAGTGATTCAGCAATTTACTTATTCATTTCAGTACTTTTCTACCACGTGTTTGAAGCCATCATGTTTAACACCGGTCACCTGGAAATATTAAAAAGTCAGAGGGACAGTCTGCGGAGACTTTGTCTTCACTAAGCCTTCTCGTTTCTAAAACACTGTTTTCATGGGAGTTCCCAGGTCATCTTTGTGAACACCTGAAAAATAGAAAAAACGCCAAATCTCGTCTTCTTCGTCCTCTTTTCAGTCGGTTGAACGACAAGGCTGCACGTCGCGGCCGACGTCTTGTAAGAGTGGGTCCGACGTCCCGACCGAGTTGCGCTCGCGACGTCAACTGAATCAACAGAAATACAAATTCCAACGATCGCAGAGAAAATCTCCACTTTAGCGCAACCAGCTTAGTTCCCAACCCGAGCGTTCAACCAGCTGTCAGTGTTAATTAGTTTGCTAGCTACGGCTGATAAAATCTGCTACCAACAGTCGTCGTTTCAGCTGGCAAAATAAATGGTTGTCTGCTAGAAATCCTGCTTTTGTTTTCTTCTCTGTGATATTAAAGACCCATTGTTTCAAAAACTGCATTTTGAGTGGAAAGCCCGCTACGGTTAGCTCTGTAAACTGCACGTGTGCCATTCTAGAGTGGGGGGGGGGGGGCTTGAAGGGCACATTTTCAAGGTCTCAGCTTGACTGGAATATCTGGACTCATATTTTGTGAGTGTGTTACCTGAACTTAGAAAAGAGCCTTCCAAACATGGTTTGCACTGGCATCAGAAACACGAGGACCACCATGCCCGCCAAGCACGATGGACCGATCTCTAACCACAGCAGTCCCATGACTGCCGCTGCCTGGAGGGGCCCCACCCACAGGAAGTGCAGGAAAATAGTCACCTGTTGAAGAGAAATTACCATGAATGAGCTGTAACATGTTTACGAAAGCATGCAAAAACAGGACAAAACTATTTCTCAAACACATCTGAGTCACACAGTTATCACTAAGAGCCAAGTTTGTACTGAAGAAGCGTGTGTACTCCTCTCCAAACATACAGTACTGGGTAGGGTGAGTGGACAGTTGTTAATCCAAACCAGCGTGAGAGCAAGACACGGTCTAAAATAGCCCATTGCCAAGAAACAAAATGCCCTCAAGAAAGTTCTCACAGCAGGCTCTGGCCACTGATTAAAATGAAACTCAAAACTCCAATGAGACAAACTGGGATTGGTGCCACAAAGGCTCAGAGCATAATCGAGCTCGAACCTCACGGTATTAGAGATTTGCCAGCGAGTGAATACAGTCAGGACAGCGCTGACGTGAGACGCTACGCTCATCGAATGTGTCACACCCAGCAAACCCATCTATCTTGCAGCTATAATCATGTCAAGAACTCAAATGCTTCATAAGTGGTGACTTGCAAAATTAGGTCAAACATGCATTCCTCAAGTTAACGTCACTCCCTTTTTCCAACGTAACACATAACAAGATCCAGCTAATAGTCTATGTAGATTCAGTCATCCAGGTGGTAGGATATCTAGAATTATTTGATCGCGTGCCACAGTGACTTAAAACTCTGACAGTTTTTCTGCCATGATAGCGGAACGGCTCCAGGGATGGTCAGTCGGGATGTTTGTCCACCAGAGTGAAATATCTACAAGTCATGAAATATCTATCAGACGAGAAATAACAACAGTGATCTTGAGTACAAAACATTTACCTCAGCCACACTAGAAAAACTATTTGGCCTACTTTCAAACAATAATATCGCAATCCTCAGCTTGAATAATATAATAGATGTCAAAGGAACGCTGTGGGAGTTGATAAAGAAACTCCACTGCAACAGGTGGAGAGAGTGAAGGATGCAGCAGTAGGTGGAGTTGAAGATGGTGTTGATACAGCTGATGTCTCAGTAGAATACTCAGGTAAATGCAACCAAAGGCTCGCTCTAAGTTTCTTAAAAGTGTCCTGAAGTTAAGGTGTCTGGGACGATGTGGGCGTATTTCAGTCGATCGTATCGGCTAAAACAAAGCAGAAACAAATCCGATCCTTTGTTTACGATCAACCTGTTAGTGCAACGGCACCTTGTTTTGAGCAGTTTCATGTAGGAATTTTCGGTACAAAGAAAATAGTTCCTACACAAAACTGCTCACAACAAATCTGTGGATTATCTTGGGTAACCGGGTCATGATTTCTGGAAAGAGACATGTCTTTTTCTGGAGCTTTGAGCAATACAAACTGATGGCCATATAGTCCCATTATATAAAAAAAATAAATAAAAATGCAGACATTTCTACGGCCGATATCTCCAAAACTCGGCAACTCGCACCAAAACAATCTAGATGGATTAATATCGCTGATTTCGGGGTCAACGGTCCCTTTAAGCAAGCATCTGATCAGACCAGGTATTGGCAGAAACCCAATATTAAACCCCTGATCATTTGTGTCTGCAAAAAAAAAAAAAAAAAAAAAAAAAATCAGATATTGTGTTCCTGATCTGGGGGGGGTAGTACTTTTTAGAAGTAGCGGTAATTTCTGGCTGGGGCTCGCTGCGCTGAACCTTTCTGATTGGTTGGTTGAGGTGTGACCGGCGGAGCGGCGCTGGTTTGACTGTCTGGATCGATGCGGTGCTGCGTAACAGGCATCACCAATTGCAGGTGACGCGTTTAATAAGTTATGCAGCGGTGTGTAATTTGCCTGATCCTCCCTGGCGTTTAGACCAGGTGGAAACGCAGACAACAATGGTACCAGGTACTTCTGGTCAAAAACGCAGCCTTTGTGGTCCGCTCACTCTGTCTGCTGACATTTTGACTTCTGTAGAATAAAGTTCACGTTACATTTATGTTCCCCTTTTACAACCTATTGGCTCATGTCAATCCTATTTATGCTATGTTTGTACCTGCTTTTCAGAAACTGTGTGCCCGTACTAAAACTAGAGGCATACAAAAAAATCATCCTCTTAACGCGTCTCCACCTCTTACTTGTGCGATCCTCCCTTTAATGCATATGCAACAAGGAGAGAGACGCAGCTTGCAAACGCTCACAATGACACGCAAACTGCCGTTTGATAAATGCACCACGTGTGTGTGGGCAATTGTGTCACGCGTGCGCCTGAAAAACTGTCACCACGGCAATCTGGCGATCAGTGAATTTCTTACTTTTGTAACGTTTTCAATTGAGTTTGTTTCCCGTGCTTTCTTTTACTATACATTTCTGCAGTTGCTTTTGGCATGTTTTTCTCTAAGTGCTAGAAAGGAAGTGCAAGAGAGGCTCTGTTGTGCAGTAGAAGTTGGAGGACAGGTTAGATGCAGAGCTGAGATTTCCTTTAACAATAGAGGTTATTTTGTACGGCCTTGACCTTGCAGCAAATATAGCAACCCTTCTGCTTCTTTTTCTGCAAAAGCCTTAAATTTCACTCACGTCATCGAACTTGTTGACGTCATTAGAAAGGAGGTTGACAATCTGGCCTGTGGTAGTCTTTCCCATGGCTGTACTGCTGAGCCGCAGAGCCTAGAAAGAGACGAGAATCATCATCAATCACGCTGTCCATTTCGACCAGTGCTAAATGCAGTGTACAGATATCACAATTCATTTTTTTCAACGACCACATCAAATGACTGAAGTAGTCTTGTATGCGGGTGGGTGTGGATAAGAGGTATAAAATTCTAAATGAACCCGAAGTTGTCAGGGCTTTTTGTGTTCAAATATAAAAAGAGTTATCGTTAAGCTTCGCACTTTTACCCTTTTGTGTTTGTTTTTTTCAAAGAGCGCTCCCTAAGGATTGCATGGCAGAACTTGAAAGACTGTCACAGAACAAGAAATGAGGAATGACATTCAGTATCCCCTTGACATTTAAGTTGAAATTACAATCAAGCTGAACTGAAGGTCCTCCTTTAAGAAGCACAGGCAAGTTTTCCTCCTACTGACCTTGTTGTAGATCATGTGACACATGGCCACTCTGATCTTCATGCCTGTTCTCTGGACGTGGTAGAAGTAGAGGTGATGGAGCAGCGCCAGGCCGATGGTGCTGATGGACATGGCGGCGGCGTAGCCGAGAGTCTCGTAAAGAGCGGTCTTGTTGTCTGGGTCGTAATTCTCAAAGTACTGAATCATCTGGCCCAAGATGACCGGCTGGATCACTTTAATGACCTCCTGATATGCAGGGAAGGAGATGAAGAAGGGTGACCGTCACTACGCGCTAATTACAATTAACAATTAAAAAACCCCCAGCGTGTTCTGATCCAAATCTGTTGAACAGTGCAGTGCTTTGGCTGTTCAGCTGAGATGAAATCCACAGGTTTTAATCAACACAGTTAAATATTTGTTACATTTATTATGTGTCAAATATGGATGGCGCAACATTTTCTTCAACTCAAAAATCATATTGTTCAATCCCCCAAACCCCATCAGCTTCATTGAGAATAGCCTTGGACCCCCTGTCTGCAACTGTGAAGCCCACTGCCAGAAATTTTGGGGGTACTGTTTGATTCTGACCTAAGCTTTAAACCACAAGTCAAAAAAAGTCGGGCTTCCTCAAAATAGGAACCTTCTCGAGAATTAAACCAATGCTCTCGCACTGTGACCTGGAAAAAGCCATTGACGCATTTATCTTCTCTAGACTCGACTACTGAAACGCCCCCCCTTTCTGGCATAAACCAAAAGTCGCTCTCTCGCCTTCAACTGGTTCAGAAGGCAGCAGCTCGGCTTCTCGCTGGCTTTAACAAACGACAGCACATCCATCACCATAATCCTGGCTTCCGGTTCGTTTTAGAATTGATTTTAAGATTTTACTGATTACTTTTAAAAGCACGTGCAGGTCTGGCCCCAAGCTACATAATGGAAATCTAGACCCCATGCGAGTCAGCTCGCAGCCTTAGATCCTCAGGTGAGGCCCTTCTGACTGCTCCACAGTCGAGGCTTAAATCTAAAGGTGACTGTGGAAAGACCTGCCTGAGGAGATAATGTTCGCGGGATCAGTGACTTCTTTTAAATCACTTCTTAAAACTCATCTTTATAGACTTGCTTTTGTGTGATGTCGCCTTTTTATTCGTCTCTTTATTGCTTTGATTGTTTCCATTTGTTTCCTTGATCATGTTTTTCTTATGCTTTCTGCGTTTATATTGCCCTCTCGCTATCCTGTTTCTGCTACGCATGTAGATTTATACATCTTTCTTTAATGCTTGTCAAACTTGATAAACATGATCCAATGATTTAGCTTTCTGTACTAAAAAGAGGATTTTGAACAGGGTGTAAAATCGTCTGACGGCAAGAGATTATACACCCTATTCGCCTCATTGCCAAAGCTTAACACACTTTCCTCAATGAGGGTAAAGAATCCCAGCACTGCATATGGTTTCCAGTAGCACTGAATGATGGCTTTGGAGAGTCCGGGCGTCCGCAGCTCTTTGGTAGCCTTCTGGACCTCGTGATCCCAGTATCTGTAACATAAAGATACTGTGTTATTTGTTGTTGTTTTTGTGCGTAATAAGAAATCTAACCCGGCATCCAGATGAGTCAGGACTCGCCTGTGAGGTGAAAAAAAAATTAAGAAAAAAAGAAAAAAAAGAGGCTTCCCTTTAACCTCTGGCACTGCTTACAATGAGACAGGTAGAGTAGTAATAATCAGGCAATCTGTCTGGTCAAAGGCAAGTTCTACCCTGCTGTGATCATTTTCTTAACCGCAGCCACTAGTCTCGGTTGCTAATGGAAACGCCTGTGGAAGCTGCACAGATAGCAATGATCCGCCAATATAAAATGGGATTTAACAACTTTCAATAAAAAAGCTGAAGCGGTTTCATGACCTAAAAATCCTATCTCTCTCTTTATAACATTGAAAAGATTTTTTTTTTTTTACAGGGTAAAGCAGTCTGGTGTCCACGACAGTAGGAAATCCAATTTGAAGACATTGTGTATCCTTCATTCAGTTAATCAAATGGGTTTTTAGCATGGAACGCGTGTTCATTTAAGAATAAAATAAAGAAATTCTTTCTGTGACCAGCGTGAACCTTTCTTAGAAACATTTTTCAGACTGAGCCCTCTACCATAGTAACATCGCCATTTGAAAGCCCCTGCAAGTAAGTTCTTCTTACTGAAAGTGCTCTGCAAGTAAAAAGCCAATAAGGAGTGGTTTATCACTAAGACTAGTACTTTTTATAAATCATATGATCTGCTTATTGAGGTAACTTGAGCAGTGTTAACCGCTTCTGGTGCGGCTTTCAGACTGTGGTCGGGAGGCACAAGACAGTTTTCCTCCCGGGCTGAAGTGGATGCTAACCTCAGGGCTAAAGCTAAAAAAAAAAAAAAGGTTAAATAACTTCGTAAAAAACAAAGCTGGACACTAGTTTTTAGCAAATGTTATTGAAACAGGAGGAAATTGTGCATTTGTTGGGGACTATTTGCAGCAGCACCTTTGTGAGCGTTTTCAGCACAGGACAGCATATGTGGGATTGACTCAAGATAAACTACAGTGGTAATGACAGTTTTTGGACAACAACAACAATGGAGCTCTGTGGCACAGATCTGGATACACACAAAATACTTGGATGTAGGATATATTCATTGTTGGTTTTTGTCTTTTCTTAGCATTTGTCGACAATAACAAAACGTAGAATTTCACCAGATATTTTGATCCAGAGATGAAAGGCAAGACTTATCTGTATATCCATTCATGACACTATCAACTGCTACAGAAACCTTTCACCAGACTTTGTCCAGCTGTAAAACTTTTGTAGTTTTATAAACATTTTATTTCACTGACGTTCCACCAGCGCTCTATGGATCGATTATCTAGGTCACTTGAAAAATGTCATGGCTGTTGCGTCATTTTACTTTTTCAATTGAGCAATTCAAACCAATTTTCTCTCCACACTTTAACACTGTGCAGAAATACAAACCAACAAATAATGACTCATGACTAACAGAGCTGGGTTGCCTTAAGGGCAGATTTATATGCTCATTGGGAAACCGATAAACTCAGATTTCACTGTCAGTTAAATGGGTGACAATAAACGGTTACATTGCTAACCTTGCTAGAATGCAGACCATGAAACAAGCCAGTAATCAATAGCTCTGTGCAAAGTTCTAAAAATCCTCAGAAGTCCCCATTTCTAGACCAAGTAATGCATAATGCCAAAATGCCCTACTTTCCCCTAAACTTGGAGGACACAACCAGGTCATCTTTTGCAACTTTTGAGTTTCTGTGGGGGTTTTCTGTGTGAAAGAGGAGCGGAGCGTCTCTGGTTTCTTCGCAAGCTATAAACTCCACTGTTTGGTCCCTTAAGCAGCCTGCACATGTTGTAAAACACGGGGCCTTACAAAAATGGAGTTACAGGTGTCGGTTTAATCATTAACCTGGCAGACAGTTTTCCATCAATGTTAAAGTTAAACATCACAACTGGACCTGTGTACGGCAGCTTCCTGATAAGGCTGGAAATGTCTGAGTTGAGAGTTGACGAGGGTCGTTATTACAACCAACTCTCTTTTTAACTTGTTTTTATAGGAAACAAATATTAACAATCACATTCTCAGGTTTGGGTCTTTGAGATTGGCTGACATCATGGCAAGCCATTTTAATATAAAACTGTTTGACTTGATTGTTCGTGCCAGTGGCTCCCATTAGGAACGGGACCCTGACTAGGCTGCGAGACGATTAGGAAGATATTAAAGCAGAAAAACAGCCATTTCTGCTACACAAAATGATGTTTACTTTTTCAGACTTAACTCTAATGTGTGCGTAATTCTTCGCGACTTCATTTTTGGCTGAACTGGACACAACCAGTGGACACATGCAACCAGTGGCGAGGGGGCACAAAGAGACATCGCTTAGTTTGCTGGCTAAAAAAGGTTGAGAACCACTGGTAAATAGTAACGGCACAGCCCTCGGGAGCAATTTGGGGCTCAGTATCTTGCCCAAGAACACTTACATGTGGACTGGGGGAAGCGGTTTTTGGCATTTGGCTTAATTTTTCGTACCACCAATTATATTTTAGACATCAACAGTCAGAATGACTTCATTAATTAATAATGTTTACAGTGCTCTGAGGCAGGATTTGAAATTTCCAGAAAGCTATCACAGCTGTATGCATGTCATCTTTCGCTGTGTTGATCGAAATGTAAACAGCTGAAATACTTTGTTCACATTACAGAGTAATACACATTCCTGCCAGTGGCTCAACGACACTATTCCACTTTGGGGTTTTTTTTATCTGGAGCATCAGACACTTTTCTTGTACTCTTCCCACGTTTCACTCCTAGTTGCTGTAGCCAACTCCGTCGCTACGGTTGTCCCAGAACCATGTATGTGGGGAGGGGGGGGGGGGGGGGGGGAAAAAGAGGGGGGGGGGGGGGGCGTTCTTTTAAAACCCACAAGAGGTGAAAAAGAGCCGGGGCGGGGTGGAGGGGGGC
>CM022483.1:12875497-12927578 GCA_011952105.1 Coreoperca whiteheadi
ATGGATTGTGTGGGCTTGGGAATTAGTTTGAGTGTGTTGGGTGGGTTTTTTTTTTTTTTTTTGTTTTTGTTTTGTGGGTGTGGGGGGGGGGGGGGTGGATACTTCCCAACAGGACTGGTCTGAAAGGGCTTTCCAAAACCAGGTGTTGGAAAAGGGAGGGTTGTCTTATATTTGGTCAATACAGTGTGTCTACAACGAAAACAAAGATATAATGCAGATTGTCACATATACCAAAAGATATTTAGATATCTGAAATTCTGTTATGATTCATCAAAACGGATATATTTTTCATATGACTGCTTTGCAAATGTGGTGGTCAATTTGGTTTGAAGTATCGGGAGTGGCGGTTGTGCCAACGGCAGCAAGGACCTGCGGTGAATTGAAAGGAATCTGTGGTGAAGCTTTGTTCTATTGACGGCTGCTCAAGATATCCACTGAGAGTAATTCATCTTTTATCTCCCGATACACAAGGAGACTCTCTTCTGACTTTAGTTTTCGTATCTCTTTAGCGTATTTCAGCTCGATATAACGCAAAGTAAAAGCTATCTCTAGTTTAGAGAGCTATGTGTCGTCACCGTTCCACTTCGACATATACGACTGCAGTTTAACATCATATTTGCAGATGTCAAAAACAATCATTCACATATTTTTATTCTCAAGGAATTAAAGATTTTTTTTTTTTTCGACCGTGGAAACTAAAGTGGCCATAACCTGAATTTACGATGCCAGGAATTCATGATCCAGACTTGACGTTGTAATTGGAGTGTTTCGACTTGCCAAATATGTGATATCTGTGATGAGAGCCTACATTTTAAACCCTCACTGTGATGCCGTACTGAGAACTCGCTACCTGTGCAGATCCTGTCCCAGCCTCTCCGACCTGTCCTCCTGAAGCACTTCGTACAGGTCATCTTCCTCCAGCCTGCGTTTGTACCCAGTGCGGAACAAAGGATTGAGCCACCTGACGCAGGAGTAAACAGAGGAGTCAGGATTTGCCGTTTCAACAGAGAGAGAGAGAGAAAGAGCGAGATGAGCTCAGCTTTCCCACTAGATCAGACGTGAGTAATCTAAGCGAATGAAACAGGAAGCCATCATTGCATAAGTTATACACATGCAGGGAATGATGGTCGGGTGGGGAAGGGGGGGGGTCTGACTTACTATGAAATCTTTTCTCATAAAGTCAGACAACTTTTCTTAACCAACTATGAAATCATGGGTAGACTCATTCCCTTGAACGCTCAACTGCAACACGTCTCGTCCCGAGTTGCTTCAGGTGAACACGTACCTAATACTGATAGGTCCATGTCACCGTGGACTAAAATGACAAACGCACATTTCATGCATGAGCGAACGCACTGTCTCCATTTAAATCCCCCGCTCCGCTAACGCTAGCTCACGACGTTTAACAGTTACCTTCCGGGACGCGTTGTCGACTTACCAGAAAAATATCTTGGACAAAAGGTTCGCCGTTGCTGCCGGGTTGGTCTTGACATCTTTAGTGGCTTTTTCCATGGTAGTCCGCACTCACACGGTAGTTCCCTTTCAACTTCCTCCCCTTCTGAAAAGTGTTCTTCCAGGTTATGCGGCGTTACTTCGAAGCACACGCATGTCAGACGGCTGGCGCCAAAGGAAACTGTTATGTGTGCCTCGAGGCACATGAGCTAGCACCACCAAAAACGATTTAAAAGGAAAATTGAATGGCTCCGCCCCGGAGATTCCTCATTGGCTCTAAATAATTGTCGCCATACACTATTGGCTCTGTCTTCTACTTCATCTACTCTGCGTTCACACGATTGGCTTAGAATGTTGACAGCGAATATATACGATTGACTGTATTCAGCATGAACTAATTTAAATCATACTTACCTTGCTATATTGTGAAAAATGTGAGCAAGGCGTGGGCTGGATTTACTGTCAGAATGGGGCTGCAATAAACAGTCACAATTTACCATATCACGTTACAGCCTTGCGAGGATAAATGGAATGAAATGAAATGTGACAGCAAAACCTGACAACACTGTTCCATAAGTAAGGAAGAAGCGTGTTTATAGGAGTTTTAAAAACACCAGAAATTAACACAGGTTCAATATCAGACTCACAAGTGTCAATGTATTAAAAGGTCATCTATAACATGTTATATTTATGCAAAAGGTGTGTTCATGGTGTGTGGGAATCTTATCAATTCAATTTGTTTACATAGCCCAATATCACAAATCACATTTTGCCTCAAAGGGCTTTACAATCTGTACAACATCTGTCCTTAGACCCTCGATTCGACTGAGGAAAAACTAGCCAAAAAAAAACCTTTTAATAGGGGAAAAAAATGATAGAAACCTCAGGAAGAGCAACAGAGGAGGGATCCCTCTCCCAGGACGGACAGACATGCAATAGATGTCGCGTGTACAGAATAGATTCATAGCAGAAAATCATAGTACATACAATTATGATGACAGTGGCAAAAATTGTAGTATGTATAATTGAGATGAAAAGTGTGATTATGATGAAAAGTGTTATCAGAAATACTCATCTCTTTATTTCACTCACACACACAGTTTTTAACTTGTACAGCCATGCAGCCTCACTGACTGACTGTCTCATGGTAACAAAGTAAAATGCTTAACTCTTGTAAAGGGCAAATGTAGTGTGCCCACCCTAACGTGTGTGACTTGACCTAAAGCAACTCGGAAGACTTACGCAGTTTTCTTAAAGCTAATCTGTTTGCTTGCTCTCTGGCTCTCTCTGGCCATCTTTCTGGTCCCTTTTAAACAAACACACAGAGACACGTGATGTAGGCACAGAGAGGATATCCTATAAATAAAGAGCGGGCTGTCGATGAGAGATGCCCTCTGACACCCTGCAGGTGTTTCCTGCACTGAAATAAAAGACCTGGAAGAGAGCAGAGAGATGAAAAACAACAACACTTCCCACCTTTCCTCCCTGCACTAAACTCCCTCTACACTCCTCCTACCATTACAATGTTCAGGGAAACTTTCAGAGAAATCCGGTCCCATGTAACCAAGGTAAACTATTATCCCGACACTGACAATCCAATGATAACAGAGAGGAGTGGCCCTGGCCCTCACACCACGTCATGTCGATGTTTAGCTAGCACCGACTGGGACAGGGGCTATAGGAGAAAAGCCAGCAGGCGATTATTACAAGCAGCTGCAACTCAGCCCAATAACATTCATCTGCAGCGGATCAACGCTGCTTTCCCATGCTATCCCGGCCGTGTGATAGGCCTATTCTTTCCTCACATTTTCTTGCTTCACTGAGCACAAAAGAAGAAGTGCTGAATTTGTTTCATTTTGATGACACTTTAACAAGGTTTATGCAGCGTGTCTTATTGTTTTGGTTCAGGTGGATTACACTGTTATAAGTAGCACTGTGCGAAAACAATTGACAATTCAGAAACAGTATATGCAAGACAGTATGGATCTATCAAAAGATACAGCACGAAAGGGTTGATTGTATTTTTACTTTTGCAAACGGCATAAACAGAGGTGACCGGAGACGTCAAGAAACTGTAGACTTAAAGGGTGAACCTCCCCGACACAATAACATTTACATAGTGTTGCTTTAACACCACATGATGCAATTGAAATATCCAGCTGCTGCCACTGCAAGTGGTAGTAAGTAGCACAAATGTAAACTTGACCAAAGCGACTTATGACTATGAGGGGGGAAAAAACAAGACTAAACGTCTTCAGTCGTGCAGCAGCTCGCTCGGCCTGTGGGCACAGTAGTTATTAAGCTAAATGCTAACATCAGCATACTAACACAGATAAACAACCTGTTCCAGCTGCTCCCCTTTCATTAGCAGGTTTACAGGATTAGGACCTCTGAGATTGCTCAGCAACAGCGGCATGGAAACGCGCCATCGAGGCATCGACTATCTAGAGAATTAGGTAACAATAATCTCAGCACCTTCTCACTGACAGGGTTTTCTGACAGTAAAACACCTGGGTTGAGTTTTCCTGGGAGGCTGACTATACCTGCGGCCATGTTATGACCCCAGAAACTGTCCCAGGATCGGGGTCAGTGGGGGCAGCCACAGTACAACGGTGTCTGAAAATGTTGTGGATAATCATTTGTCCCGGAAACAATCCTTTTCTCTACGAAGAGAGATTAGATCTAATCCTTGTTTGAAAAGGCTCTGCAATAAAACAGTTTTTCAGAACAAGATTAGGAATTATATGAATTAGTACCTGGCTTGCTGCCTCATTCCGTTCAGAGGATTGATTATGCTTTCACATTTGTCAAAATGTTATAGTTTTACTTTTAAAGTTATGACTTTTTGACCCGCTTTCTTTCACTATTACGTTTTTCCTCTGACTAACCTTCCTGTCACTCTTTGCCCTTTCCCTACATCACGCTTCCTCTCTCTGCCTCCTCCCCATTTAAAGCTAATTGCTCAAAGGTTAATCCTGTTGTTACACTGTAATAGTTGCTCGGCAGCCCTTAGTTAGCCAAGACAGGATACACAAGAAGCCACTCTGTAATTAGCTTGTCGCTCCACTAAATGTTGTAATATCATTCAGTAACTAAGCCCATTGGGGTATTTTTTGCTTTGGCTTTTCCGGTTTGTTTCTGGTCATCTTACTATTAATTGCAGCATTGCATTAAATCATGTTATCCTACAGTAACAGTCAAATGGTGTCAACTTAATCACACCGTGTGCTGTTATGACAACAAAAGGCACCAGCACGGAACAGAATACGACAACAACTGATAGAAAAGAGATTCAAATTCACAGAGAACACAAACATAACGGACTGTAATAAATGGTGCTAGTGTTTATATACGTGTGTGTGTGTGCGCGTGTGTCAGATTTCAGATTAAGATGTTACCAACAACTGGTCATGTATCAGTATATGACCTGTTATTATAGTTTAAAGCTCCCAACAATTGCTTTAAAGCTGCTAAAATTAGCTCCAACACGACATCAGTGTTCTGCTTACATATGAATGAATTACTAACAATGACCCAATAATATAATAATTTCACACTGAGGCCATTCTGCAATGAATGCTTTCACTTTTGAGTCTGTTGGAAATTCTTCTGTGCTTTTCCTTAAATGCAATTTTGAACGCAGAACTTTTACTGCAACCTTGTATTGGAATATGGTTATAGTGTGATATTGCTACTTTGACTTATGTAAATGTTCTGAATACTTCTTTCACCACTGCAAAGGGTGGTGTGAGGCGGACCTTTAACGTATTTTTGTCACATTAACAAATAAACTACCAGCTACAAAGGGCCAAATGACACCAACCTGAGGTAGCTGTAACACGTTAAAGCAAGACTTTATGTAACCTTTGCTAAACATTGACCACTGTGGTCACAAGTGACAATTATAGTACAAAATCAAGTGGTAAAACACAGCAGCACAAGAAGGGAAGAGTCATAAAGTCAGCAAAATGTCACTTACATGGTAATATCCATCTAGGTTTGCTAACACTAGCTAAAATTAGCCACCATTAGCTACAGGTCCTACCAGACGTAAAGGCAGTAGCAGCAAATCCCCTGACTGTGTTTTTATTGCTTATTAATATAACATTTTAATTTGTAAAAAGAAAAAAAAGAAAAAAGTTATTTCTTTCTTTCAAAACTCACACAGTCTCGTTTTAACACCACATAATGCAACAGAGAGCGCCTGGAAATTACCGCTGAGCTATACATAGCTTAACTTTATGGATACATTGTTTACATTTCCAGCTTCTGCCACTCCAAATGGTAGTAATAGGCTAATTAGCTAATACTAAGAGTCTACAGCTATGCTAGCGGCTCTGAGAGACTGTAATTAGGCACAGCAGGGCACAATGCTAACATGCTGATGCTAAGCAGGTATAATATTTATCATGTTCACCATCTTAGTTTAGTGGGTTGGCATGCATAACATTTGCTAATTAGCACTAAACACCAAGTAGAGCTGAGGCTGATGGGAGTGTCTTTGGTTTTACAGTTATGTGGTCATAAACCAAAGTATTGGATAAATTAAAATGTTGACCTAATGATGGTGCTAGATGAAAAGTTAAGGGATAATGCCTAATTACAACAGTTGTTGAGATATTTCAGTCTGGACCAAAGTGGTGGACTGACCAGTCGAGGAAACGCTTTCTGCCACTTGATGGAGCTGTAATGCTATAAAACCAGTGTACAATTATATTTGAACTAGTTGTTGTAGTAGTATTCAGTGCTGCTATAATAATGAGGACGTGAAGTACTGGCTTGCTAAATTCTGGTGCAGCATTGTGATCAGGTGCTGCAAATCCAAACCTTATGAAATGAAAACATTATACAAAAAACACATCATTCATTCATTCATTCAGTCAACCCACCACACAAATATCTCCTATCTCTGTTCTTCATCTTGTGTTCCTTCTCTGTCAAAGACTTTTCAGATCCTTTCAATTAAAGACTTCCTCCTCCCGCAGATCCCCTTGCAGACCCTATGTACGCTGTGTGGAGTGATGGCTAGTGTGTGCACCCCCGCACCCTCCCACCACCACACACACAAACACAGTATACAACAGCTGATTGTGTGTCAGTGAACGATATGCACTTAAAAGTGTTGGTTCCCCGGTGTGGATGCCTGACTGAGCAGGTGAGGGGGAAGCAAACTTGTGCAGAACAGACGGTGTTGACGTACCTGTCCTGGACCGACCCTCCTCTCCGTGACTGCTGAGGCAAAGATCTCTGTCCTGTCCCAGTCCGGACCTCCAAGCCACAGGGAAAATGGGCAACATGGCAACAGAGATCGTTGCCTTTCTCCTGACCATCTCGGGGTGGATCCTGGTGTCGTCCACCCTGCCTACAGACTACTGGAAGGTGTCCTCTGTGGACGGGACCGTCATCACCACAGCCACCTTCTGGTCCAACCTATGGAAAACATGTGTGACAGATTCCACAGGTGTGTCCAACTGCAAGGACTTTCCTTCAATGCTGGCCCTGGATGGTGAGTTCTGAGATGTCTGTGGTTGTTGTTGCTGTAGCAGTGTATGATGTTCTGAGGTCAGAGAGCAGAAACAAAAGTATATCTATCAGCGTGCCTGTTTCTGAGGAACTGTGTGTCTGCGACTATCCACCTGACCAAAGCACTGATGCCCAAAATCTTTAAAACCTGTTGTTTTTGGATGAATGACCGCCATTGTAAACAAATGCATTTGGAACTTGATATTTCCTTTTCTGACTCTGGCTTCAGGCCACAAACAACAGCAACATTTCAAGTTAAAGGCCACCAGAGGCATATGATACAACCTCCTAATGTGTCCTAATGAAGCAATCTGAGAAAGTCA
The DNA here is from genome assembly GCA_011952105.1 of Coreoperca whiteheadi. Classification (NCBI taxonomy): domain Eukaryota; kingdom Metazoa; phylum Chordata; class Actinopteri; order Centrarchiformes; family Sinipercidae; genus Coreoperca; species Coreoperca whiteheadi. The sequence goes on from CM022483.1 coordinate 12,882,796, forward strand.
TACAGTCATTCTGGGGTCATTTGTTAACTTCCCATTACTTTTGCTTGTAGATGTTCTAATTCTAATGTCTTGAGGCAGTTTGAGATATTCATGCAGTTTCAAGATCTGCTGTCACTTCCTTTTGAGAAAAGAACATGTATTTCATATACAGTAGGTTTTGCGCTCTACAGCACACATTTAAACTCCTTTTAAACTCCTGTCCTTTTCCTCCCAAGTTTTAAAGTCTAAAGGGTTTAAAGGAGCGATTCCCAAAAGGGCCCAAGATAAATCGGAGGGGTCACCGCATTGTTAAAGGGATAAAGAAAAAATCTTGCTAATTGCTAATTTTAAAGCGTTGTTTTTCTTAAAATAAGGGAAATAACTTTAAGCATGCAGTAACCGATGTGCCCGCATGGGGGCAACAGAAACAAGTTGCAAACACACGATTGATATTCAGGATTATCGCCTTTGAAGTTGACATGTTGAGCTTGTTAGCAAACAGTTGCCCATTTATACATCCAGGAGACGCAGAGCAACATTATCGTTCATTTGAAATTGTGTTTGTGTCCGCCTGGTGAATGCAAGTCCAATATTCGCTCCCTTTTAGCTCTGTTTTGGACTCTAACAATTACACAATAATATCTGACTCTTTAGCCGCTAAATCCTCCACCATGTTGACCACCTAACCGCTAACGGTGTCTGTCCGCTGTTTGGTGCTGGGCAGGTGGAGTACTGTGGATTTACCAGAGCTTTAACGCTGAAAACAGCTGCCTTCTGCCTCTGAAAACGGCACTATGAGAGCAGAGAAGCGAAACAAAACAGTAAAGTTGCAGGCCCGAAAACCAAAACAACGAGCCAAAAGACGCTTTAAAGCTCCTTAGAGCTGAGGGGAACTGCAGTCGGGTGATAATTCTGTGCAGTTTGTCACTACGATACAATACTATTGTCACTATATTTTGGTTTGGGGACAGGTTAAACAAACAATACATAATGTGTTAATTAGTGAACTATAGAGGTTTGTTAACCTTTGGACAGAGCCATGTTAGCTGTTTCCCTGTTTCTAGTCTTTATGCAAAGCTGAGGTAACCAGCTGCTGGCTATAGCTTCACATTTAGCACACAAGCCTGAGTGAAATCAATTTACTCATCTAACTCTAAAGACAGTGAATAAGCTGGTCAGATGAGACAGCCAAGAACGAAAAAAAATCCATTCTTACAAACCATGACCACATTAAGGCAACCTGTGACGAGGGGTCACACGTAGACATTGCCTTTTTTTTTTTTAGGGGTCGCAAACCAAAAAGAATAGGAACCACTAATTTAAGGCACTCTCCCCTCCTCTCTGGCACCGTCATGAAGCCTACATCCAGGTGTGTCGGGGTCTGATGATCGCCGCCGTGTGTCTGGGTTTCTTTGGCGCCATCCTCGCCTTGGTAGGAATGAAGTGCACCAAAATAGGAGGCTCGGAGACCACCAAGGCTCGTCTGACCGTCCTTTCGGGCTTCCACTTCATTCTCAGTGGTACCGCTTACCTTTCTCTACGTCTGGATTTATGAGGATTGTAGCATTTGAGCTGCATTTTAGGAAGCTTTGGGAATGAATTAGTTTTTAACTGATTTACATCATCGGCTCTTTCTGCTTTGATTTCCGTCAGAGTTTAAAGTAGAAACCCTCTCTTCGCAGGCCTCTGCTGCATGACTGCGTGCTCCATATATGCTCACAGGATCACAACTGACTTCTTTGACCCCCTCTTTGTTGCCCAGAAGTAAGTATTCAGGATTAAAAGAACAATTAGTTTGACAGCAGATCAAAACCACATTCAGATCAAAGGAATTCCAATCGTACATTTCTTTTGGTTTTTCACTTCAACCCTCCAGGTTTGAGCTGGGAGCAGCTCTCTTCATTGGCTGGGCTGGATCTGTGCTTTGTACCCTCGGAGGACTCGTCTTCTGTCTCTCCCTGACTGAAAGCTTCGGTATCAGGCAAGTTGCTTGATTTTTATGACATGCTGGATGCCAACAATGTGATCCCACATCTGTCATCAGCGACAAGGGCTTAGAGGAAAATCTGATTTGGACGGACTCTAAAGTGTACTGAGTTGCTAACTCAGTCTGGCAATTTAAATAATTACTTTAACTGCAATGGAGAGATGGTTAAGGTTCAAAACATCCAGTAATTTCTCTCAACACCATGTCTCATAATTGCTCAACCTACAAGGCAAATTGTATGATCGTCATTTTGATTAGTTATGCGGCCGTTGACAGCTGAATGTTTCCTTTGTTACAGTCGAGCAATAAGGACCGTTTCGAAAGGAAAGTCACCTTGACTGAGGCCACCTATAGGGAAGTGTTGCATCGGGCAAAGAATGCCAACCTTCTCTTTTGGTGACATCCTTGATCATCCTTCATTTTGTGAGCAGTCAGTCCTGCTTAGCATATCCGTATATTGCGGATAAAGCAAGATCGCTAAGAGACATAACGAAATGTTTAGCAGGATTTGGACCCAGGCCAGTAAGGACACATGTGGTTTCCAGAGTTTTGATGGCTGACCATTTTGTCGGGGCAGCCGTACGTCTCCTCAATTCTTTGTTCTACTTCAGTCATATGAAATGGGGATCGAGTTGACACATTTGCTGCGCGGCTTTAGGGATGGTGATCTCGGTACGTCGGTCGGTACGTCGGTCGGTATACCACTTTGGTTCAGACTGAATTATGTGTTAGGTGCTCGTGTGATGATTTGGAATAACTTTGGTGATCCTTTTTCATCTAGGCCATAATCATCGATTTTTCTATTTGTCCAATATGACCAAATACTTGCAAAACTAATGCCATTCAGCCTCAGCTGTACTTATTGTTTAAATGTAACATTGCAAAAGAGATGGTACGCGCCCTCAGAGTGCTACAGTTTATTTTGTTGCTCTATCTCCTGCCACTCTTTAATCCCCCCAAAGGACAATTCAACTCATCTAAGTCATCGTGCTAAACTAAGATAATGAACATGGCAAACATTATACCTGCTAAACAACAGCATGTTAGCGTTGTCACTGTGTCATTGTCATGTTAGCATGCCAACGTTAGCATTTAGTTGTGCCCAAGTACGGCCTTACAGAGCCGCTAGCATGGCTGTTGACTCTTATTTTTGTGATACAGCGAGAACGCTGTGAGGAATAGAAAGGGAGGGGGGGGGGGAATTAAGCAAGGTTTCGTCATAAGGAGATCATAAATACAGTACGTTTTAGTTGGGGGTTTTTTCGGGCTTAATTTTTTTGTCCTTTTTTGTCTTTTTGCAGTGCTAAATACTCCTACAGTAGAGCGGCATCATTTGTGACAGCACGCAACAAGCACAGCAAGACAGTAAACAGCCTCCACAAGGAACCTGGGGAGCCGTCGAGGCAGTTTGGAAGAAATGCCTATGTGTGAAATCTTGTTGTTATACGAGTTGATTGTGGAATTTATCATGATAGTTTGTGGTCACCAGAAACTATTTCACTGGTAAAAGCCAAACAACGACATTCACATTGAGGAATTTCTGTGCTCAACTCTGTGAAAATAATTGCTTGAAAGAGTTATTCATGTGACAGTTTTCATACTTTATGGATTTTAAGTGGCCAGATTCATCTTTAAGTATTGCTGCTTTTTAGGACATTTCTGTCAATGGGCCGCATGTAAAAGATAAGCTTGCTTTTCTTTTAGGGCAGGAAATTTGATTTGGCACAAAACACTGTTGAAACTCTCCGGTCACCTTCAACAAGCTGCCCTTTCCTGCCTGTGTCACAAAGACTGGACAATGTCTATTTTATAATTCCTGGGCAGTTGGATAGCAATATTTAAAGGAGTCTGCAATTTTTAGAGCTTTTCTCTCCATCAAAACTACAGGATGTCACACAGATAGCAAGTACACATAAGATGGTTTGCAAATTCATTGGTTATAGACATACATTTTTGTATTTTTCCACCGAATGTAACATCATTTAAAGAAGTTCTGTTTTCATAGAATTTGCGGCTTTCATTTCTTTTCCAATGTGTTTTCATTATTACACATTATAAGCATGCTGTTCTGGAAGCAACAAAATTCTGTAAATGTGATCGAACACGATTTTAACTAAAAGTAACTTAAAAATAATAAAATAGATTACTTTTTAAACCCCCGAGGAGCTACGATGTAATTCCGGTGAATCGTCTCCTGTTGCTTTAAGGAAATAGAGGACAACTTCAGACGAAAGTTGCATCTGTTAATATTTCTCACGCAGAAAAATGCATCATGTGAAGGTCGGGTTTTCTTGGCCTAGACTGATTTCACCTCCAAGGGTCACTAGGTCACATCAGACCCCAGAGATGGCTATGCAGAGCTGGAGGCCCGACTGGAGGCTTCCCCTCCTATCGGCCATCCATCTCCACCTAGGAATTATTATCAATAGGCTATGAACCCCAGGCTATGTTACGCAAAACCTCCTGGCCCAGAGGTTGGATACTTGAACCAGCTGGCAGGGAGCAGTTGGCCTGTGCTTTCCGGTACCTTGCGTCAGTAAACAGGTGTCAGGTGTCCTGAGCTCTGCAGAATGCTCTCTGATATAAAGCTGGTATTGTACCGTCTGATATCTGTGTTACATATAGGGATGTTAAAACTGCAAATGTAATGCATCAAACTCCTTCCAGCTTTTATTTTTTTTTATTATTTTCTCTTGAAAGGAAATTTCAAAATAAGCACAATAGTTATATCTAAATTGAGTTGTTGTTGTTACCTAATATCTCAAAAATACTGAGCACAAGCAGAAATTGAAATTTTAAAATACATTTCTTCAAAGTGCTTTAGTTACCTAATCATTTCTAAATTGTCTCTGGTATGTCTTTGCTGTATTCTGAGGTTCTTAAACATTCCACCTGTAAAAGAATAAAAAACAGTCAAATAAAATGATATGAGCTGTGCAGTGCGCTTCAATTTCACAGTGTGCTCCTTTTAAATAGCAGCTAACCTAGACAAGCTGCGAGATGAATGTCTGTTCATTTTAAATTCAAAATCCTGCTACGCAAAGTTATGTAAATGTTTTGGATTATTTTCCCCCTGTGAAACACTGAATCATTCTAAAAAAACAAAGTAAGGAATAGATGCTACTAGTACACACAGACACGCACAAACACCTGAAACACCCATGTGTGTAGAGAACTGTTGGCAATGATTTAAATAAAACAAAAATGATAAAACTACATAATAGGCAAGCACTCATGCCTATTATGTAGTTTTATATCCTCAGGATGATGAGGTGTTGCAAGAAGACATTGCTTTGTATTTAGGGGTCACAAGCAAAATAGGTTGGGAACGACTGACCTATTTATTGACCTCTGAAGTCTGAGTGCACAAAGCAATGTCCCTCCACCCATTACTGCAATCACACCACCAGAGAGCAGCATTAATGCACGCTTAATGGTCGACAGATCTGAGGAAACTTTACGTAAGCATTCCTTTCTTAATTTGTGTTCTTTTGTTTTAGGGTCATCCTAATTAAAGCCACCCTCACCACACAAATTAAGGCTACCCAGCAGTCCACCATTTCCAATATCTCCCTACCACTACCAATAACTCTGTCATAAGCCGAGAGGACTTGGAAACAAAGAGCAGCTCTTTCATCTCCGCCGAACATTCATCACTCCCCCTAACTCTCATTACCTCAGATTTAACTCTAATTATAACAGCACAAAGACGTTACGCTGTAATTATGAGACCCACAGCACAGCGTGGTCTTGGTAAAATTACTAATAACTAGCAGCTTAAAGCCTGAGGCAAAGTCGAGAATGATGCTTCATGCAGCTTAGGTCATGGCAGCAGTGTTATTACATATTTCGAGGAACACGTTCTGGTCGTTAATGGAAAAACGTGCACAGTTTTTGGTCAAATCTCAAGCAATGTGATATAATTGTACATCTATTGTATATATGCTCAAATTAGAAACAAAAGAGTGATGTGATGTGTACATGTGAACTGAGTGATATACAGTATCATTTAATTTCTAGAGCTCCAGATTGTTATCAATGTATAGGGGCACTCTGCCAATTTTAGACAGGAGGTTCAGTTTACTTGTTACAAGGAGACTATTCACCCAGTGAAAACAGTTGTATAATGTCACGTGTGGCTCTGAAGGGAGCTTTTTAAAGCCAGTGAAATAAAAAAAATACGTGTCCATTCCAAGTCCTAATTCTGTCTCCCAGTGTTTATTGTTCAGTTATCTCTATATATGGCAGAAATATTACAACATTATAATATTTTTCGAAATGTAGGATCCTGTGTTTTTGGAGCGTGGCCTAAAAACTAGGGACAAAAAGTCAGGACCTCTTGGCCTCTGATGCTTTAATTCTGACCGTTCTTCTTTTAAATCTGCCTGTTGTGAGTTCCCAGGTTTTATGGAAGTGCAATACAAAATTGCTGGAATACCCCTTTAATTAGGCAATTATTTATCAAGTTTCAAAAGGTTCACATTTTCAGGATATTTGATTATCAATTAGGCACATTTATTGGGTGCTAACTGAACTCATAGTGCCGGTAAATGCAGGAATATTTTACAACACTGTTTCAAGAAAGTGAAATATCATAACATCGGCACATGAGGGAAAGTCCAGAACAGTCTGATGGGGGCATGAGGTTGCTTTGGTAATACGAGATACATGCTTAGGTGAGCACTCTCAGTCCAGATTCAACTGTGGCCCATGGGAACCTGAGCGACTGTTGTCTCTCACCCACATGTACAGTAATACATGGAAAACAACAGCCCACCCCTGATTTGTACCTGCGATGCACTCGTCCTCAGAAGAGCCGCTGAGTAGGTGGCCACTTTGACATCTGTTTGAATATGGATGAAAAGTAGACAACTCCTCCGCATGAGTAAGAGACGGCCATTTGAAGTCAACACAAAAAAAGAAAAGAAAAGCATCAAAATTGGATCGAGGATGAGTGATCAGGGATTAAAAACAGAAGCTTGAGAAAATAACCTACTGCAAGAGCTTCCTCTGAAATCTAGATAGGAGATCAACTTACGAGAAGCCCCGAGATGCAGATTCGTGTGGTCCAGATCTGGGGTTTCCTGATGACAGTTTTGGGCTGGATCTTCGTGGCCTGCACCATGGCCATAGAGGGCTGGAAGATCTCCGCCATCGGGGGCGTGGGGGGCTCCTCCGTCATCAAGGTGGCCTGGTACTGGTCGAGCCTATGGAGATCCTGTTTTACAGACTCAACTGCTGTCAGCATTTGCTACGACTACCCTGTGCTCTGGTCTGTGGAGGGTAGGGAACACATTTTCCCCCCGATCTAACAAACCTACTGTTTTTAGTCATGAGCCCTAATGACATCTCATTAATGTCTATTTTTGTCTTGCTGTGTGACTCCAGGCACCATCCAGATAGTGCGAGGCCTGCTGATGACAGCTCTTTCCCTGGGCATGCTGGGGTTTGTGCTCAGTCTGATCGGTATGGAGTGCACCTTCATTGGGGGAAAAGACCGGTCAAAGTACAAGAAGATCTTCATCGGCGGATGGTGCCACATAATCAGTGGTAATGTCTAGTTTTAATAAGAGGACAGCTGTGCCTGTATTGAGAAGAATATATGTGCATTGAAAATCAGTCTTGTGTGGCCATTCAAATAGAAATGGTAGCAATTGAACTACTAATTCATTCTAGCCAAGATAGTTTATACTTGTATGGCTAGAAATCATCCAACCAGGCCTCTGATCAACACTGAAATAATGCTTTTCATTATTGGGAATTCTGCACAGCAGTAAAACAGGATTTTTTGGTAACATGATTTAATTGTCCTTGTTAGTTTCTAAGGATCTGTATGAAATAATTGTGGTATTTCAGTTAGGGAGATTTATGTGGACCATTCATTAGTTTGGAAAACATAAAGAATTGATTTTTTTCTCATAAATAGGTTGGGGGTTTTTTCTTTCCTATCTTGCCAATTATTTTTGTGACCCCTCATGTTTATCTTCCGACCTCTTTGGGGACCCGACCCCTATGTTGGTAAACACTGATATAGAATTAATTTCTTTTTCTATTATTAAAGGCTATATTGCATAGTTTGTGGCCATAAGACTGAAAAAAATAAACAATAAATAGGTCTACAGTGCTAATTAGTTTCTAAAATAATTCTTGCATATAAATATTTTTAGAAAGCACCGATATAAAATACAATCCCTAAAATATGTTTTTTCCTGTCTGTCAACATGATTTCTCTTCAGGTTTGCTGTCCACATGTGGGTATGCAGTTTATGCACATTATGTCTCAACAGAATTCTTCAAACCTGACTCTGATGGACTGGAGTAAGTTAACAGGCTTAAATGCAACTATCTGACGTGTTTCAGCAAGAATGACTAAAACGTAACACACTGTGTGTTTTAACACCAACAGGTATGAACTTGGAATCCCAGTGTTCCTCGGCTGGGTTGGCTCGCTCAGTCAAACGACTGGTGGCTCCTTCTATCTGTGGTCAGTGTGTACTCTGCTCTGTGGAAGACCAGATACGTGAGTGCAAACACATTTTGTTGTTGTTGCAACATGTAAAAGGAAGTGAATAAATAACTCCACTCTCCACTTCCTCAATAAATACCAGCGTCCTGTGTGCTCAAGTGGAATGACTCATTATCTCAAATGTATGAGGCTCTGTTTGTACTGAGCAGATTAAAGGTGGGAGTGTTCAAATGCTTATTGTGGGTAAACTCCCTCTCGCCATGTAATGGAATGCTAAAGCCATTGCTGTAAATGAACAGAGGTTTGGTGTTTTAAAAGCTTTCTTGATTAAATGAGGAAAGAAAAAACTACTATAACTACAGCTATATAATTAATATATTATAATTATAATTATAGTATAATATATATAATTAATTATATTAACGATAGATCGCACGACTACTCGTATGTGAAAGGGGTCACTCGTAGGAAAAAATCCACAGCAAATTATCACGCAACTCTTCAGTTTCCCTGAGCTCTACGGGGTGTTTTAGAGTCTTTCAGCTCATTGTTTTGGTCTTACTTTACTGTTTTGCATCAGTCTCACAGCTCTCATAGGCGTCGTTTGCAGCCACAAAGCTGTACAAAACCCACTGTACACTACCTTTCCAGCACCAAACAGCAGACAAAGTTAGCCACTAGCTGGTGAACATAGTGGAGCATTTAGCAGCTAAAGAGCAAGAGATTTTTCTCAGGAGTTGGAAGAGGGCAAAAACAGAGCTAAAAGGAGAGTGAATATTGGACTTCTATTCACATATAGCCACATTTGAGACTCCAAGGCAGTGCCAATGTCAACATAATAATATGCTCACATGACAGTGTTAACATGCAGATGTTTACCATCTTCTCCATCTTACGTTAGCATGCTAACATTTGCCACTTAGCATCAAACACAAAGTATAGCTGAGGATTATGGGAATGTCAACTGATGTTAGTTTTGGGGGCATTTGAACTTAACCCAAAGCATTGGAAAAATTAAAATTGTGACCTGATGTTCAGAGGATCACGAAAATTATTGAAATTCACCCTGACCATGGAATGTTGGCCCCAAATTTCATGACAATCAATCCAGTAGTTGCCGAGATATTTCATTCCGGACCAACATTGCCATACCACCGGCACAGCAAAATGGCAGATTTTTCCAGGGTGATTCCAGTATTTTTAGACTCAACGTGTTCACATTTTTTGTAGAAAATAAAAAAATGTGGAGGGGGCTTTAAAGCAGCATTTAATTCATGCTGGGAAAAAATGCCTAGAACATATTTGAGTAGTTGACTGAACAAATAAAATATGGAACATGTTGTGGTACATTACGGGAAGTTAGACTGATGACCTGACCGTGATTAGAATGTCCACAGCTGAAAATTAATGTCTGCACGCTTTTTAAGGATTCAACAGCCAGTCATGATTGACAATAATGTGTCTCTCTTTCCAGGGTAATCAACGTCCCGTCATCAAAGATGGGCCAAACCACCAGGTCTGCGGGGCTCAGGCCAGCACCGGGATCTGGGTCAAAGTCTGGCCTCTTGTCGAGGTCCAGCGCATCTACTTTGTCCGAGTCGAGGAGCAGCAGCAGCAGCAGCAGCAGCCAGACAGTGTAGTTGTTGTCAGGCAGCTCAAGGAGTGAGACTACACAGTTCATCAAAAACTCTCATATTTTAATAAATGTGAGTCATTACAAATATTAACGAATGTGATTAACAGGTGGTCTAATGCTTTTCTACTCAATTTATGAATCTGTTGCAAAAGGCAAATGCAGTGGTATGTATTTAGTTTTCAAAATTGTGTGACAAATCCTTGTTTTAAAAATCTTTTTCACTTAAATTATTTGTTCTTGCTGCCTGTTGTTCATGTTTATCATCTATAATGTGACAAAACTAGCCTCTCACTAGACACAATATAATATGTAACTAAGGTACCCATCAATTTCTAAGACGACTGGAATTCTACAGCTTTATTCTAAAGCAAAACCTTCGTGGCTTTTATTTTTTCAATTACTGGTAGACTACTTCATTTACAATGTAGGAAGTCATTAAAGACACTCCCATCTGGCATTATTGCCTGCTTTTCCAGTTGAATTTAAGTTATCTCACTATTAGATTGCTAACTTTTCAAATGCAGTTTTGTGGAAACATTCCAAACTAAAGTAAACATAAAGTGCTACAATGTCTAAACATCGCGGTAACTATTTGTACTTAATTGGTGAAGGCTCTCTTCTATTTACCAAACTGAAGGGATGTGGAGGAGACCGGCTCAGATCCTGGGCCTGCTGCTCTGCATACTGGGCTGGGGCTTAGTCGATTGCACCACTGGAGGTAGGCAAAGAAAGAGTTATAATCAACAAACACAAGAATGCACCTGATGCACTTCAGCTCGGTAAATTGCAGGGAGAAAGTGTCTCAACTGAGGATAACGGCTTAAATAATAAAGAATCTGGGAAATTTCATAAAAATCATGAATGTGATTACTAACATCAAAAATGTGTCACTCAGTGTTTTTTGCTGAAATGTCAACCTGTTTGTGTAAATGTGTATGATCAGAGTGCTCCTGTTCATTCTCTTTTCATTTGGTTTCCTGAGTAAGAGATTTCCTATGCATGCAATACCTGTCAATTAATTTGCTGATGATACCATATTATTTTGTTGTAGTAAGAATTTGAAACAGCTTTTGGGTATGGTGAAAAAAGGGAGTTAAACTATCTCTGAATTTAAGCAACACTAATCTTCTTTGGCAATCGTGTAACAAATTTACAAAGAAAACTTATAACAAATTATGTAAAATTTTAAAGTTGCTGAAATCCAGGTTTTGGGTAATAGATAATAAATTATGTTGAAAACAACATACAAATAATGTTAAAATCTATCGCACTGCTGTATAAATTTAAGAATTTCTTAATTACTGGGATATGTGTTACTTCAAAATCTTTAATAAAAATGTGAAAATGTGTGTTAAAAATTGTCTATGTTTACACAAAATTCCAATTTTATTGTATAGTAACGCTAAATAACTGTTATTTAATAAAAGCTTAATTTTTGCTGAAAACAAAGTATGTAGCACTTGATGCTAGAACAATCTTTCCCAATTTTATTGTAAATAATAGTAAATAACTGGAAACAGGGAGAAACCGCTATCCAGACTCTGTCCAAAGGGGACAAAATCTGCCTACTAGCACCTCTAAACCTCACTAATTAACGTGTCATATCTAATTTATTTATTTATGTTCCAGACTATTTCTTGGCTGGGTGCAGTAACTTCCTGCAGTCTTTTTTGTTTTAGAGAAACAGACCAGAGCTTTTAGAAGGGAGGGTCAAATGAAAGATGTTATTGAGTTGCATTGTGCAAGGACTGCTATGAAGACTCCCCTGCTCTGGTGAACTGTATAGACTTCGTGGGGCTGTGGACAAATGTGGGTAAATGTCAAATAATCACTGATTTCCTTTGATTTCCAATGTTCATAGAATTTAAAACAGAAGTCAGCTATTATTTTAGCAATAAATTATTGCATTTATGACCCAGATGTGTGTTTGTCTGTTATCAGCATCCATTCAGACAGTCTGGGGGCTTCTGATGATTGACCATTGTGTCAGCTTGATTGGCACAGTGCTCACAATTTATTTGGAATGAAGTGCCCACAAATACGTAGAGACTAGAGAAGTAACGACAGAATGTTAATAACAGCATCTGCTTTCGATCTGGTGGGCTGTGAGTATGACTTGTTTACAAACCCTCAGCTCTTTTTTTTTTTCCAATGCACCACTGGCTTTTCCTCATGCAGGTGTGTCAGATGTGGCTGACTATTGTTGATACATAAACAGAGTGACTGCAGCTTTTTTTCACACAGCAAAGCAGATCTGTCAAAGCTATGATAACGTGATCTTTGAATAACACTTATTAATAGGTGAATGTGAGACAAATGCAAGACAGTAGCTCATTTGAACTTCAGCTATGAAATTGGACCCCCCTGTCTCTTGGCCTGGTGGGGAGTTTCCTCATTTTACTTGGCTGCACAGTCCACTGTGCCACTGCATGCAGAGTTAACCATCCAAAGAGGTTTGTTAACATACTATTACACATAATAATCTCAACTCCCCATAAGGATCCTGCAGATTTCAAACTATAGTTGCTCATTTCAAGAGAAGAAATTACAACATACTCACTAATGTATTTTTTACTGTTGCTTCTGACTGGGTACAATAGTCTCTCTGCAGCAGACATCCTATAGTACCCTTCTTTAGAGAGAAAGAAAAAGAGAAACAAGTGTTGAGAGGAAAAAAAGCACATCTGAAAAGGTCAAACGTCTCCAAAAGCATTTCTCTGTACAAGATGGCTTCTGGGTCTTAACCAGGATTTCAGACATCAATTCAAATTCACCCAGCAATTACTGTTTTTCAAATGTACTATATTACAAATGGTTTCCATTCTCTTTCATTTTTCTAACTTTGCTCTGCCATGGATTAAAAATGACATGGTGTGCTTGTTTAACCCAAATGTACTGTTTGGGGTTCTGGTGTATGGAGGACTGAAAGTGCCAGAATGAAATAAATAAATACACCGTTAAATAATTACTTAAATGTGTCATTAAATAATTAAAATACCAATTATTTCTGAATGCGTGCGTGAATGGTTGTCTGTCTATGTGTCAGCCCTGCGACGAGTTGGCCACTGTCCAGGGTGTACCCCGCCTAAGGCCCGAAGTCACTGGGATAGGGATAGATAACTATTAATCTAAACTTTACCGCCATGTCGGCCCTGCTAACCCCTAACGTTGAGAACGCCAGGACAAAATGGCTAAAAGTTACCCGGAGCTGCTGCGAGAAGCAGCTAATTTGATAGAGCTAGTAGTGTAACTTCCCGGTGAGGTTGCCAGGCAACTGTTGCTGTTATCGACGAGGACGGACAGGATCAGGAACGAGTACGTCAGAGGGACAGCTCATGTTAGATGTTTCGGAGATAAAGCCAGAGAGGCCAGATTGAGGTGGTTTGGACACGTTCAGAGGAGAGACTGTGAATATATTGGTAGAAGGATGCTGAGGTTGGAGCTGCCAGGCAGGAGGTCTAGAGGAAGACCAAAGAGGAGATTTATGGATGCAGTGAGAGAGGACATGGAGTAAATTGGTGTGAGTGAAGAGGATGCAGAGGACAGGGTTAGATGGAGGCACATAATTCGCTGTGGCGACCCCTGAAAGGGAACAGCCCAAAGGAAAGAGACTTCAGACCAAATCAATGGATCAGACTAGATTAGCGTTAGCCCCACCCAGTGACTTTGATGGGTGAGTTTGACAGTTTGACAATTCATGAAGACCCGGAAAACAAAGGACCATGAAATGTAAATGTAAATCACGAAATGTAAATCATTAAATCATGAAATGTAAATGTAAATCATGAAATGTAACTGTAAATCATGAAATGGAAATGGAAATATTGAAATAATTGGTATTTTATTTATTTAATGACACATTTAAGAAATTATTTAATGGTGTATTTATTTATTTCATTTTGGCACTTTTACTCCTCCATAGTCGAGGCCCTGGACCATCTTTAACTAACCTAAATATTGTTTTATCGGCTTGATAATTCATGACAGCAAAACGTAATCCTTCACCCAGTCTGCCTGAGTGCTGGGAACATGAAGGATGCTTACTAGGCAAAACTGTCTAAAAGATAAGATGAGACAGAAGCCAAACATCCACACTGCTGGGCTGACACCTACACATCAGCGACGGCATACAGGTAGAGCTCAAGTCCAGTTTCCCACAGTGGGAAGTTGTTCAAACTTAGAAGTTACTCTCTATATTTAACAGATATTGACAGTTTTCCATCTCTGCTATCGTTTGCGTGAGGAACAGCACTCACCATGAAGTACAGGACGGTGGTGCTGTACATGGAGATCGGCTGCTTCGTGACCTGCCTGTGTGGCTGGATCCTGGTGTGTTCCACTCTTCCCACAGAGTATTGGACTTTCTCAGAGGGGGGCAGCGCCGTGCTGACAAGCTCCAGCTACTACTACAACCTGTGGAGGGACTGCGTCTCAGACGGCACGGGGGTGTCCGAATGCAAAGATTACCCTTCCATGCTGGCCCTGCCTGGTAGGATTCTCTGAATCGGACTTGTATTTCTTGAACTTTAATTCTCAGAAGTTGAGAAGATCTAGGGACCGTACGCAAATGATTGGGGTGAGGAGGGGGGCTGAATCGTATATATTTAGGTTTATTAAAAAAGCAAGACCCTCCCCAGTGTTATTAATTTCTTATGGACACCCCCTTTGATTTAGGGTAAAACAACAACAGCCTCTGCCCCAATATGTCTAAATAATATATTCATAAAAAACATAACAAAACATTGAATATTCTAGCCACTCTCTATATCTCTCTATTAAATAAATAGCTGCTAAGTAGACTGTAATTACAGCCACAGAATGAGTAACAGGTAACAGGTGGCAGCTCTGTGGCTACTTTTCCTGATAACCGGGACATCGCGTAAAATATCAAATATATATATTTTGTATATATTAGCTTGATATGTGTGAGGTCTGATGTCTGAGCGTCCCTCACTTACATGATGCTTGAGTCGCATTTTATTTTATTTTTTTTTACAAAAAATCCTCAAGGGAAGAATGAATGTGGGATGAGAAACAAATTAAAAGATCCTCCCCAGTTCGCCCCAGAAAAACTGACTACCCTCCCTACAAAAATGGCCCCCCTTCTCTGACCCCCTCTCTCCCTCTACTAATCTTCATAGAGTCCCTTTGGCTCCAGTTAAAGGTTTTGCAGTGACAAAGACTGCCTGTTTAGATAACACAGTGGGGTAAGAGGCTCTAATTAATAGAAATGTCTTTAGGTAAAGTGCATTAAATGCCCTAATGGTACATTAGGCATACTCACTTTGTTCATTTATTTATTAAAGTTTTTCTACCGGTTTTCTTCCAGTGTTCCTACACGCTTGCAGAGCGCTCGCTGTGTGTGCCGTTATCACTGGCTTCTTTGGAGGCGTCCTCACGCTCATAGGGATGAAATGCACTAAAATAGGTGGATCAGACATTGCCAATGCCCGGGTGACATTTGCAGGTGGTATAACCTACCTGATATCAGGTAAAAAAAATATTATTATTTCTTTTTTTTAAAGAGTATTCAACTTGTGTGAATGTTATGCACTCACGATGTTTAAAGTAAGGTCCATTTTCCGTTAGGATTCTGTGGTATGATCACCTACTCATGGTGGGCCAACAAAATCATAACCGAATTCTTGGATCCAAATTTCAATGATCAAAAGTGAGTATGATCATTATTGCGCGGTCCCTGTAAGGGATCTTTTAAAAATAGGGCTAAAAAAGGTGCAGAAGAACAAAACAATAACTCTTGATGTAACTCAATACTTGCCTCTCAGATATGAACTTGGAGCGGCAGTTTTCATTGGCTGGGGAGGCTCCATCCTTCTCCTCTCTGGAGGGACGGTGCTGACTTACTTCTCTGGAAAAGAAGGCCTGCCATCAAGGTAAATATAAAACCTCTTATATTTCATTTAAACAGTATTATCTATATTTCTGACAGTGACTACCTGTATTGTGGACCATAACAAAGCCAAAAAACTGCATGAGTAGAAAAAATTGGATTAATTACGTGACCATGTATCTCCTGTTTCAACTGTCAGCAGTTCTCCAAAAAGGCCACCGAGAACGGCCACTTACGCCAGCGCCCGGACCAGACGGACCTACATGCTGCCGGCCTCGTCGTCCAGGGTGACTCTGGTGCCACCGCTGTTTTATGAAGGCAGGAAGAGCCGAGCAACCAAAGCGTCAACAAAGACCGGTCGGACGTACATGCTGCCGGCCTCGTCGTCCAGGGTGACTCTGGTGCCACCGCGTATTCATGAGGGCAGGAAGAGCCGAGCAACAAAGACCGGTCTGACCTTCAGGGACAGCTTTGTCTGAGCTGAGAGGGGAGTTCTGAGCTGAGAAAGTGACTTAAAAAGGAATAGTTTGACATTTTGGGAAATACACTAATATGTGCTTTCTTGCCGAGAATGAGATGAGAAGATTGAGAGGACTCTCATATCTGTGCGCTAAGCTGGAGCCCGCAGCCGGTTAGCTTAGCTTAGCATAAAAACTGGAAGCAGGCGGAAACAGCTAGCCTGGCCCCTTCAGAGGGCAACAGCATCCGACTGCTTCCACCTCGAATGCTCACAAATTGACACGTTATATCTCGTTTGTTCACAAGTGTAAAAGTTATTATTTGTGTTTTTGCTGGCTGTTACGTGTGGGACTATTTCTTGGCAGGAGACCTTTGTTGGACCGCAACCACCTACAAGGCAAGGGTCGAGGACTAAACAGCAAAGTTAGATGAGCTGGTAGGAAAGTTTTGCTAACTTCAGACAGAGCCATGCCAGCTGTTTACCTCTATATGGTGGTATCTGCAGCTTTATATTTAGAGCACAAACACGAGAATGGCATCGACCTTCTCACCCAATGCTCAGCGAAAAAGTGTATTTCCCAAAATGCCAAGCTAGTCCTTCAATGAGGTTATGCATGGCTGGAAATATGATCGATGTTTTTTAAAGCAAAACGTGGTAATGTGCTCAGTGGATAAAAACAGTTAATACTGTATCTATAAACATATTTAGCTATGGTCACATTTGCTGCATGCAAAACAATAAGCCTGTGTTGTAAAGGTGAAGGAGTCTCCAATCAGCCAACTTAAAGCTCACACCGGTGACAACTAGGGCAGGATCTGGGAAGAGGAGCTCTTGAAGCATGGCACGTGGCTATAGTAAGAGCTTTTAATAAGGTGCAGCAAATAACGTTTCGACATAACGCTCGTCTTCATCTAGTTGCTGCACCTTATCATAACCGTGTGCTCCAGATCCGGCAATAAGTCTGTGTTGCTGTTTTTTTAAAAAATTTTGTATCTATAGCTGGGGGTTTTTTGTCTTTCACAAGGGAGCATCCACTGTCTATTGACCCACGGATTCTTTCCTGTCCATCTGCTCGCCTTGTTCTTTTGAAACAGGCTGAAGTCTAAAAGAGAAGAAAACGTCGCATAATGCGCTCTCTTACAGCTAGATACCCGACTATTTGTTTACACATCTGTTCTCCATGCTTTGTTCATCAGTCACGCCCGTCACCAGGGTGGTGGTTTAGGTTGTTGCCGGTTTCCTTACGTACAGTTCATTGATCAGTCTTGTGATTCGTAGATCCCCAGAGATACTATTACCATCATCTTTTTACAAAATACCATATTTACGTCTAGGGTATACAAGATAAATAGAAATGACCGGAAATACAAAATATATGATATTACAACCAACTTTTCAGTACCCATCAAAAGGGAAATGGGTTGAATATCCACTTTTCAACATAAAGCAACACATTCTGTACTCTTTCAACCGGATTTTTTCTAAATACATTATACTCAGATCTGTTTAGTCTCTTAATATATTACACATCCATCCTTTAACTAAATTTCCAATTGAACAAATAAAATCCAGTGAACATCTAGTTCCTTGTCCGATTCAGAAATCCAAAACGCCTCCCCCTCTTTAGGAACAACTTCTCTAAATCTCTCCCTCTCTTTGACAAAGATAACTTCTCAATTCCAATATATTTGAAATACATATTCAAAATATAGACTGGTTGTTTCATTTCCATGAAATGTGCAGCAACTGGATAGACCACTTTTACATCTTATAGACATCTTTTATGTCCTACTATTCTGTGTTAGTTGTGTCGGTCCATTGTGTGCAAACAAGCCTGACTTCATAAACTTTAGCATGTCTAGTGATGGACACATTCATTCTTTAAATCCTTAATTATATGAAATCCTTTCGAAAACAGGTCCTCTCTTGGATTTCTTTCAATTTTCTGTGTGGCGCCATACATATAGAGTGGTCTGTATATCCTCTGCACCTGAACTACTACTTCTGAGTCGCCAGAAGACGGCACTGATAAATGAGACGTCGTATACCTGGTACGTCCCGTGACTGATCAACGGTCAACCTCCGATGTCACCCTGATGAAGGCAAGATAGTCGAAATGGTTTGGTAAATAAAGCATGGTGTACTGGAGAGGAGCTGTGCAAAGTGTTTTCATTTTGATGGGACGTGGAAGCTGACGTAGTTCTGTGTGCAGTCTCAAAGAAATTGCAAATCCGTTCATATAAGGTTGCAACTGCAATTTTTCAATGTGCGTCAGAAGAAGCAATGTCAGTTAATCTTAGTGTAGGACTTTCAACAGACGGTGGTTATGAGATATGTTCAGGTGTACCTGTAGATATAAATACATTTAAAATAGGAACCATTTATTTCTATGGCAGTGCCCCGCGAGTGCCGACAGTCCTCCTATCCCAGCCTGTCAGCTCTCGGCACAATAGCCAATGATATTCAAGGCCAATGCTGTCAGAACAGGAAGCGGTCACAGCTGTCGCTCCCCATAAAACCCAGTTGCTCACATTACAGTGACAATGAAGCACTGACATGCTGTCCCACAGCATGACTGCTGACCGCTACTATTCATTTAATGTGTCACACCTGTTGGTGCTGGAAGAAGTATTCAAATCATTTACTTGTGTAAAAGTGGCAAAACTATAACAATGTATTTATTTAAGTTAATCTATTAAGTTAAAAGTACAGGAGTATTAACAACAGATGTACTTAATTAGGTCAGTTGTTTCAGTTGATTCCATCACCATATCACCACAAGTGTTTTCCCATCTAGCTGCATGCTTACCATTGCTTTGTGCAATCACATATTTCCACCGCGCAGTGACGAGAAGTTGAAATTGTTCAATTTGTTCTCTTTATGTTTGTGTTAAAAAACAAACAAACACAAAAACGATTTCCAAGGAGAATGATCAAGCTCACCACCTGTTCTGGTCCCGAGCAGTGCCTTTCAAACAGACCTTTATTCTTCTGAAAAAAAACAAAAAACAAACAGATAGAGGTCTTTTTTTTTTTTACACTAATTATAATCTTTAACATAAGGTCTGGTCCCTGCATGGTTTGAAATGTGAATCATCTTAAACCAAAGCTTGAAAGTGTGAAGAAATATGTACTAAATCAGTCCTTTGGTTATCGTGCTTGGTTGAAGAAAGAAAGAGCCTCGATGACGTGTGCCTAGACGTTAGTGTGTGTTCCACAAAGAAATCTTTTATTGCTTGTATAAATATTTTCTATACAAAAAAAAACAAACAAACAAAAAAAAAAATCACATCTCATCGCTCCATTTAACGCATGACGAAGGCATTATAAAATTCGATGTACAAAATTTTACACAAACTACATACAGTATCTCATTTGGAGTGTGGGTTATATTTCACTGAATATACAAAACACAATCTATTTCAAGTTGAACGCTGAAAAGGTCTAAGGCAAGCAAAGAATTGGCACAAGGCAAAAGGTGAGACAGAAAATGAAAAGTCAATCACAGCTGTAATCGCAATCATCTCTAACATATATATGGTCTTCTTTTCTATGCAAAAATCCATTTCAGAATCCTAATTCTCTTTGTTAAGTACTGCTCTCTCTGTATTATAGCTTCCATATAATGACAGTACAAAATATGGCTATTTGGCATGGACTGTAGATGTCAGTAGAGTTGACTGAGGTCTTTGTGTCTGTGCTTAGCATTGAGCTACATCACCTGATCAGCTGTAGTGTCTATTGTGTTTATTGCTAATGTCCTCGGAGTCACTGATGTCACTGAGGGAGCACAGGCTGCTCTTCAGGGTGCTTCCTGTTCCAACTTCAGTGAGACCTGCCGGGCACAAAAACAGCTGGGTTTACTTTACAGACAGGACAAGTCGAAAACACGGCTGAGACCACCATCGTCGCACTTTATACGTTGGAGTATGAATGTGGTTTTATGATAAAGATCAAAAGGGGGAAAAAGCAGACCTGATTTGGCACACTTTCCTGTGGAGGTTCCCCAGACGCTGGTGCTGGGTGATTCCAGGCTCTTCCTCATTGGTCCAGAGCCCTGAGCTGGTTTAGACGTTTCCTGTCTGTCCTCCAAGGAGGAGACCATCCACTCACTGCTCTCCTCTAGATCTGTGTACTGTCACAACATTCAGAAACTATTATTCATAGTTTTTAACCGTGCAGTTCGAGACGAACACTGCTTTTTACTACATAATAATATGAAATAAGCTAGCAACATCGTACAGGAAAGCTATGCACTGAGGTCCCAACACAGAACCTCACCGTGAGTTCCTGAACCTCGTCCTTCCTCTCTGGTAAGATACTGACGCCCCCTGCTGGTTTCTTTACCGATCTCTCCGCAAACTGCTTCTCCATTTGTCTGGCCAGGTCATTGATTTTGTTCTCTAAAAGAAAAAGACAATTCATTAAAATACATCCATGTAATTTAATTATTCCCACTTTCCATTTCTAAATAATGTAACACAAACTTTGTTATGATGATTCTTCAGATTTTTATACACTCAAGACCATGTCACGATTATGACAAAGTAAAGGCACCTGGCAGGAACGAAGTGCAACAGTAATTACTTAACCAAAGGTAAAACATTATTCAAGAAGGCACCTAATTCACATATACCTTTTGGCTTAACTGACCATCCAAATACTTTAACACAGATGGACGGTTTAAACTGTAGTTTAGCAAGAACTTTTCCCTATTATTCAGTATGCCTACTTTCTAATAAACAAACAAAATGTGATGCTGGTCTCCTGTACGGTCGCAGAGCCTCTGATTCCTGTCCAAACCTTTATATTTTCCAGTGACCAGTGACTGGAGCCACAATGGCTAATGTGCGACACATATCCTAGTGAGAGAGGAGAGGAGAGGAGGGGGCTTCTTAAGTTGGGGACTACTCAGCTGGTGTTGCCCTGACAGCATTAGAAGTGTGGGGGTTTTGAAAAAAAATGTATATCCTGGAAGCTACACCTGAAATACACTCAAGCAGCTATTATCAATAGTTTTATTATAACATTGTACTGTATGAAATGAATGCAACCGCAGGGGGGCACAAGCCAGTGTCTTCATGTGCCAGTCCCAAGTCTGGATAAATGCAGAGGGTTGCGTCAGGAAGGGCATCCGACGTAAAACACATGCCAAACTAAAAAGGCGAATCACGACAATGACTTCCATACCGGATCGGTCGGGGCCCGGGTTAACAACGACCGCCACCGGTGCTGTTGACCTACAGGGTACCGGTGGAAATTGGACTACTGTTGGTCGAAGACGAAGAAGGAGAGGAGGAAGGTGTGTTCGTAGACAGAGAGAGAAGAGGAAAGCTAAGAATGTAGGACTGACAGTAGGGACTTTGAACGTTGGGACTATGACAGGGAAGGCTAGAGAGTTGATCGACATGATGCAGAGAAGGAAGGTGGACATACTGTGTGTCCAGGAGACCAGGTGGAAAGGTAGCAAGGCTAGAAGCTTAGGAGCAGGGTTCAAGTTGTTCTACCATGGGTCAGATAGGAAGAGAAACGGAGTAGGAGTTATCCTGAAAGAGGAGTTTGTGAAGGAATGTTCTTGAGGTGAAAAGAGTTTCAGACAGGTTGATGAGCCTGAAGCTGGAAATTGAAGGGGTGATGTTCAATGTTGTGAGTGGTTATGCCCCACAGGTAGGATGTGAGTTAGAAGAGAAGGAGAAATTCTGGAGTGAGTTAGATGAAGTGATGCAGAGCATCCCCAGAGGTGAGAGAGTGGTGATTGGTGCAGATTTCAACGGGCATGTAGGTGAAGGGAACAGAGGTGATGAGAATGTGATGGGCAGGTTTGGTCTTCAGGACAGGAACGCAGAAGGACAGATGGTGGTAGACTTTGCAAAGAGGATGGAAATGGCTGTAGTGAACACTTTCTTCCAGAAGAGGCAGGAACATAGGGTGACATATAAGAGCGGAGGGAGAAGCACTCAGGTGGACTACATCTTGTGTAGACGTTGTGATCTGAAAGAGACCAGTGACTGTAAAGTAGTGGTAGGGGAGAGTGTAGCCAGACAACACAGGATGCTAGTGTGTAAAATGACTCTGGTGGTGAGGAAGATGAAGAGGACAAAGGCAGAGCAGAGGACGAAGTGGTGGAAGTTGAAAAAGGAAGAATGTCGTGTAGTTTTCAGGGAGGAGCTGAGACAAACTCTGGGTGGTCAGGAAGTGCTCCCAGATGACTGGACCACTACAGCTAATGTGATCAGGGAGACAGGTAGGAGGGCACTCGGTGTGTCATCTGGAAAGAGGAAAGTGGACAAGGAGACTTGGTGGTGGGACGAGGAAGTTCAGGAGTGTATACAGAGAAAGAGGTTAGCAAAGAAGAAGTGGGACACTGAGAGGACTGAAGAGAGTAGACAGGAGTACAGGGAGATGCAGTTTAAGGTGAAGGTAGAGGTGGCAAAGGCCAAACAAAGAGCATATGAGGACTTGTATGCTAGGTTGGACACTAAAGAGGGAGAGGTGGATTTGTATAGGTTGGCCAGACAAAGAGATAGAGATGGGAAGGATGTGCAGCAGGTTAGGGTGATTAAAGATAAGGATGGAAATGTATTGACAGGTGCCAGGAGTGTGATGGGAAGATGGAAGGAGTACTTTGAAGAGTTGATGAATGAGGAAAATGACAGGGAACGAAGAGTAGAAGAGGTGACTGGTGTGGAGCAGGAAGTAGCAAAGATTAGCAAGAGTGAAGTGAGGAGGATGTTGAAGAGGATGAAGAGTGGAAAGACAGTTGGTCCTGATGACATACCTGTGGAGGTATGGAAGTGTCTAGGAGAGGTAGCAGTAGAGTTTCTGACTAGTTTGTTTAACAAGATCTTGGAGAGTGAGAGGATGCCCGAGGAATGGAGGAGAAGTGTACTGGTGCCAATTTTTAAGAACAAGGGAGATGTGCAGAGCTGTGGCAACTACAGAGGAATAAAGCTGATGAGTCATACAATGAAGTTGTGGGAAAGAGTAGTGGAAGCTAGGCTAAGGGCAGAGGTGAGCATTTGTGAGCAGCAATATGGTTTCATGCCTAGAAAGAGCACAACAGATGCAGTGTTTGCTTTGAGGATGCTGATGGAGAAGTACAGAGAAGGTCATAAGGAGTTGCATTGTGTCTTTGTAGACTTAGAGAAAGCGTATGACAGGGTGCCGAGAGAGGAGCTGTGGTATTGTATGAGGAAGTCTGGAGTGGCAGAGAAGTATGTCAGAGTGGTGCAGGACATGTATGAGAGCTGTAAGACCGTGGTGAGGTGTGCTGTAGGTGCGACAGAGGAGTTCAAGGTGGAGGTGGGTCTGCATCAAGGATCGGCTCTGAGCCCCTTCTTGTTTGCTCTGGTGATGGACAGGCTGACGGATGAGGTTAGACAGGAATCTCCATGGACTATGATGTTTGCGGATGACATTGTGATTTGTAGTGAGAGCAGGTGGAGGAAAATCTAGAGAGATGGAGGTCTGCTCTGGAAAACAGAGGAATGAAGCTTAGCCGCAGTAAGACAGAATACATGTGTGTCAATGAGAGGGACCCAGGTGGAACGGTGAGGTTACAGGGAGCAGAGGTGAAGAAGGTGCAGGACTTTAAGTACTTCGGGTCAACGGTTCAGAGCAATGGAGACTGTGGAAAAGAGGTGAAGAGGCGAGTGCAAGAAGGTTGGAACGGGTGGAGAAAAGTGTCAGGTGTGTTGTGTGATAAAAGAGTATCAGCAAGAATGAAAGGAAAGGTGTTCAAGACGGTGGTGAGACCAGCGATGTTGTACAGCTTAGAGACAGTGGCACTGAAGAAAAGACAAGAGGCGGAGCTGGAGGTGGCAGAGCTTAAGATGTTGAGGTTCTCTTTGGGAGTGACGAGGATGGACAGGATCAGGAACGAGTACATCAGAGGGACAGCTCATGTTAGATGTTTCGGAGATAAAGCCAGAGAGGCCAGATTGAGGTGGTTTGGACACGTTCAGAGGAGAGACTGTGAATATATTGGTAGAAGGATGCTGAGGTTGGAGCTGCCAGGCAGGAGGTCTAGAGGAAGACCAAAGAGGAGATTTATGGATGTGGTGAGAGAGGACATGAAGTTAATTGGTGTGAGTGAAGAGGATGCAGAGGACCGGGTCAGATGGTGACCCCTGAAAGGGAACAGCCGAAAGGAAAAGAAGAAGTACTGTATGAAATGACAATTGAAAACAATGTGACAGTGTGTAGTGATGAACCTTATCTCATTCCTCTAGGCATCATCTGAAAATGTAAGACCTATCGTGATTCTAAATAAGACTTTTTATGACCGTAAGAGTTGACTTTTTAACGATTTCACTGGAACCCTGAATGCATACACAATAACATGTGACGAACCTAACCTATTAAAAGATATAATCTAATACCTACAGGGGAATCCACTTTCCTATATTTACTAATTACTATTATCAAATGTTCCCATTTTATGACTGAACAAAGAGAGCCATATTATTTGAATGCACGGTGTGGGCTGACAGTTTGGAGAATGGACAACTTACCTTTACCAACGTTTCTCTTGTCCGCGTTGCCCTTCTGGTCTTTGTTACTGTGGAGTTGTCTTGGGTCAATCTCCTGCAGCTCGCTGACCTCGGACCACTCGTCGTCCTCATCGCTCTCAATCTTTGTGACTGCTGTCTTGGTCTCACCACCTACTGACCTCCTGGCCTGCTGGGGGTTGGAGGAGAATGAGTGCATGGCTGGAGCCGGCCTGGCCTGGACTGGACTGGCTTTGCTTGCTCTGATTTGGACTGGGGTCGCCTGGTTTAGCCTGGTCTGTGGTGATTTGCCCCTCTGGTGTTTTCGGGGCTTTACTTCTTCCACATCGGTCTCCTCTTCTTCAGATTCCTCATCTGAACTGAAAGGAGGGGTCCTCAAAAATCACAGAAACAGTTTTTTGTTTTGTTTTTTACTCATCATTCAAGCTTTTCGTTTTTCTTAAAGCTGTATAAAAACTGTTTATATTTGGCATTAATTAACACATTATTGTATCTGAATTTGTGCCATCTAATTAAGAGAAATGGCCTTCCGCCTACTCCTGACTGATCCAGCCCTTTATCCCCTACTCCTTTAAATCTTCATTTTTCAGAAACACTGGTAAAATCATGTTGTTAGAAGCATAAAAAGACAGGTGCATTGTATGCAGTGGCCAAAGAGAAGATGTTTCATGCAGCTGCGTTCATACTAGTTAAGATAACTAGCACCTGGCGACATATGTTCTCTATACACATTTATCGTGACTATACAATTCAACTATTTTATACTCTCCAGCTGTCTGTTCCACCAGCCTAACACAAGTTTGAGTGTAGTAACACTTACTGCTATGCAACAAATAGTTTCCCACTAAACTCACCACCTCGTTCAGCTGCCTATAGGATATAACTAAGTCCGCTACAATCATCACCTCTGCAGTTACAAGTTTCTGTTACAAATAACCAAGTGATGCCTGAGGCAATCCCCCAATCCAGTAAATGCCCTCTTCTTATCCGACTAACGGTTACGGTACAGCACAGTGCTGAGCGTGCAAGTCAGTGTCATCATAAATGTATGTGGGATGTGTCTAAAGGGATGTGGTCTGTCACAGGCAATGTGCTCTTGGTGTAAACAGAAAATCTCTCCTGTCTTTCTAACTAATCCACCATTAACACCAGTTAGAAGGAATGACTCGGGGAGGTGTCAATTTTAAGTTCTATCTAAATTCTATGTTGTTACCAACTTGTATGGTGCAACCTCAGATGCAGCTGCTTCTCTTATCAACTTTGTTGCAACACTGCCAAAAACTCACGTTGCAGTTTGGTTGCATTTACATCTTTAGTATATGTAACGTATTCTCGTTCCATCCTACTGTAACTTAATTATCCAGGACACATGTTAGTACCACTTAGACATTTATGGAGAACTACAAGAACCAATTTCATTCTATACACAGTTTTTTTCCTTTACCTGGTTGTGAAGCCCCTCAGAGCGGTCTTGGTGCTGGGCGTAGAGGTCTTGGGTTGGGTGGCGGTCTTGGACCGTGGTGCCGGCTGGGGGGTCTTGGGCTGTTTGACTGCAGGTCCAGACATTACCTGGGTCGCTTTGGATGGCAGGCTGCTGGATCGAGGCCGGATCTGCAACACTGCACGCATACAAAAACAGGTAAAATAAACAGAGTTAGCGGATTAGTCACTAACCGCGCGTCAGAGCTTAAATCAGCTTATGTGGCGGCAAACAAGCTTTCACAGATTAGACTGATAGCGTTGGATGCACACGCAGCCAAAAACTTTTACAAGCCGCTAATGCAACAGTGGGTGATAACGAGCTAGCTGAATTTCTCCAAAGCACAAAGTAGTACAGTGCGGTTACTATTGGTCTGTGGGCAGAGGAAGAACTTAGCAAGGTGGTCTTCTGTGCTAAGAGGCTTTTCGATGACTCACCTTGAACCGATTGTCGGGATCTGGCCTGTGACTCAGGAGCAGGGTCGCTGCCTCTCCTCTGACCGTTCAGCTTCTGCTCCACAGTGCTGGCGATCGCCTCCCGATGGCACCAGTAGTCAGGCGTCCCCTTTGCAATGCTCTCCCGCTTTGAATGCACCTTGGCCAGGATGGAACTAAACTCTTTATTCTTCAGACCACTCTGATCCTGAGAGACGGTAGAGGACATTAGGAGTAATTGTTACAAGAACAATTAAGAATTGTAAAAGAGTAATGTCTTAGGTTGGATGCTGTACAATACTTCTTGAGCTTCCTGAACCCTACTTACAAGTGTGAACTTACCGGCTTGACTCCCAGGTTCTCCAGCTTCTTGATAACAGCCTGCTCGAGCTCTGGCCGCATATCTTTCTTGATGTTGGTGTTCCTTTTCAGAGCACTGCTGCTCGCCCTCTGTTTCTTCTCTGGTACAGGCTCAGGCTTCTCCACCGGCCTCCTCTCAGAGATGCTGCTTGAGTCTGTAAAAGGAAAGCTCACTTAAATCCGCCATTTATGGATAGTCAGGCTCCAATTACAGGAGGCAAAAAGGAGGAAGAAAATGAGCAAGCTCCATGCCAAAGGGTCAGTTGGGTAGATGGATGGATGTGACTGCAATGGGGCAGGCAGAAGATGGAGAATGTCTACAAGTTTATTTGCCACAAACATGGCAACAAGATGACGGGTGGACATGATGATCAGCAGTGCTCACATGGCAGGCGTCACAGAATATCATAGGCCACGAGCATGTTTTTGCGTATTAAGGTCGTGCCTTTCAAGTCAGTGTGGACTAAGGTTATTTCAGCCCCGACACACTCCAGGAAAAGGCTGCCCACAACAGACTGATGCATCCATGCAGACAGCATGCAGTTGACCGCCTCCGTTGGTTTTATTGTCCGGTTTACCTTTCTCCTCTTCTGACAGCTCCTGTATGGGATCCAGCTTAGGAGCAGAGATTGGCTCCTCTAATTTGAGAGCAAATGAGGTCAAAGGCATAAAATATGTGTTAAAAGAGGGGAGGGGGGGTTGGTGCTAATGTGGTGACAACACTGTTTTATTAAGAGTTTGCATTATGGAAATCTTTCGTGCACAAAGCGCATGCTCAGCGTCTCTGGGAGTGACAGTGTTTTTCTATTTCTAATGACAGCTGGCTTCTGCTAACTTACCAAGCACAACTCTCTTTGGTTTAGGCTCTGGAGCTGGTGCACTGACAATGACTGAAAAACAGAGAATACAATGAACACATTAGGATCATACATCCAGTTTCCTTCGGTGAAAAACTTTTCGGACGAAAAGGTAACTCAAAAGGAATCCATACCTGGTACTTCCACTACTTTCGTGGGTGGATGTGAGGAAATATTCCTTATCTGTAAGCAGAAAAAAAATTCATTCAAATTCATCCAAAAAGAAAAAAAAGAAGACTATTTTCCTGGTTAAATAAACTCCTCTTTTGGCAAGTTACAATCCTTAAGATTTTCATAAAATTATACCCCATTTCTGGTATTTATGGTCTGCATTTTTCAGCAATAGCCATTGAATGTATTGTGTATACATTCTGGATATAGCAGCGTTTATTAGCAGTGGCGGATTTCGCCATTCCCACTCTGCATTCAAATGCACTACCTAGGCACGAGGCATTCACAGGAACCGATGCAGCATGTCATCCAGTGTTACGGTTTGTAATTTGATCTCATTGACATTAGCCTCACTGTTTGCCCTTCACTCTCCTACAGCCGTATCAGAGCTGGATTAAGTTACTGCTAATGCTAAACCAAGTCTTCCTACTGCATCACATTAGACGCATTCAACTGGCAATTTATGTGCCCCTCTGAGTGTCCTCAATGTACAGTTTATTTGAATTACCTCACAAATCATATTCATTAAACAAACCCATGCTGTGAGATTGAATGAACTATTTCAGCCTGTATGGACATGTCCGTCACAATGGCTATGGACACTGGAAATCAGAATCACAGTCAGAATCAGAAATACTTTATTAATCCCCGAGGGGAAACTCTTTGTAACAGCAGCTCACCATCACGTCAGTGCACACAAGAATGGAAGTACTAAGCAAAAAGCAAAAATATAATACTGGTATGTACAAAGTGGGTTAAGCGGTTGAGGTTAATATTACAGTATGAAGTAATTGTGCATGAACTGTCAAGTTACGTGTAGCTTATTAACAATATATAATGGGACGGAGGATACTGCACAGCCGTACTAGAAGTATAAATAAGTGTCACAATTAAATTGAAAACAGGGTGTATTGCACAGTAGTTTAAGCACCGAATGTTCCCAAATTATGTCCAGTATTTCAGAGATGTTCATGATCAGTGTCCAGTTTGGTGACTGAGAGTCATATCGACTAACACTTAGAGGGAGGAGTTATAGAGTTTGATGGCCACCGGCAGGAATGACTTCCTGTGGCGCTCTGTGGTGCATTTTGGGAGGATCAGTCTTCCGCTGAAGGTACTCCTTTGCTTGACCAGCACGTCATGGAGTGGGTGGGAGACACTGTCCAGGATGGCATGTAGTTTGGCCAGCACCCTCCTCTCTGACACCACCGACAGAGAGTCCAGCTCCACCCCAACAACGTCACCGGCCTTACGGATCAGTTTATTGAGTCTGTTAGCGTCCGCTACCCTCAGCCTGCAACAGCATACAGGATAGCACTGGCCACCACAGACTCGTAAAACATCCTCAGCATTGTCCGGCAGATGTTGAAGGACCTCAGGCTCCTCAGAAAATAGAGGCGGCTCTGGCCCTTCCTGTACAGAGCTTGAGTGTTCTTAGCCCAGTCCAGTTTATTGTCTATGTGTACTCCCACATATTTGTAATCCTCAACGATGTCCACGCTGACCCCCTGGATGGAAACCGGGATCACTGGTGCCTTGGCCCTTCGTAGGTCTACAACCAGCTCCTTGGACTTTGTGGCATTGAGCTGCAGGTGGTTCTGCTCGCATCATGAGACATAGTTACCCACCACAGCCCTGTACTCAGTCTCATCACCAACACTGATACATCCCACCACAGCAGAGTCATCAGATAACTTCTGAAGGTGGCAGGACTCTGTGTGGTGGCTGAAGTATGTGGCGTAGATTGTGAAGAGGAAGGGAGAGAGGACAGTCCCCTGAGGGGCCCCAGTGTTGCTGACCACAGTGTCCGACACACAGTGCTGCCGACGCACATACTGTGGTCTGCCAGTCAGGTGGTCAGCAATCCAGGACACGAGGGGGGCATCCACCTGCATCACTCCCAGCTTCTCACCCAGCAGGGCTGGCCGGATGGTGCTGAAGGCACTGGAGAAATCAAAAAACATGATCCTCACCGTGCTTGCTGGCTTGTCCAGGTGGGTGTGACTGCGGTTCAGCAGGAAGATGATGGCGTCCTCAACTCCCAGCCGGGGCTGGTAGGCGAACTGAAGGGGGTCCAGGAGGGGTCTGACCATGGGCCGCAGCTGTTCCAGGACCAGTCCCTCCAGGGTCTTCATTATGTGGGAGGTCAGTGCCTCCGGTCTGTAGTCCTTGGAGCCACTGGGACGTGGCGTTTTCGGGACAGGAACGAGGCAAGATGTCTTCCACAGAACAGGGACCCTTTGAAGACTCAGGCTCAGGTTGAAGAACTCCACATAGCTGGGGGGCACAGGCTTTTAGCACCCCGGGTCTAACTCCATCCGGGCCAGCAGCCTTGTTGGAGTGGAGTTTCATCAGCTGTCCTCTCACCTGGTCAGCAGTCAGGCACACCGCAGAGCTTACACGGAGGGGGGGGGGGGGCATCCATGTCAATGTGAAGAGGGTTGTTAGCCTGACAGCCAGTGTGTTACTCTCCCAGGATGATGGGGGAGGGGCGAGCAGTTGACTCACAGGGGTCTAAGGGGGGGGCAGCAGCTGAGTTAGAGGGGGGATGAGCAGGTGCCGGTGTGTCGAATCTGTTAAAGAACTGATTAAGTTAGTTGGCCCTGTCCAAGCTGCCTTCAGCTCCTCTGGTGCCAGTCGGTCTGAAGCCAGTGATGCTCTTCATGCCGCTCCAGACCTCTCTCATGTTGTTCTGCTGGA
Source organism: Coreoperca whiteheadi (assembly GCA_011952105.1). NCBI lineage: Eukaryota > Metazoa > Chordata > Actinopteri > Centrarchiformes > Sinipercidae > Coreoperca > Coreoperca whiteheadi. Next base: position 12,913,687 of record CM022483.1, read on the forward strand.
GTTTCCACTCCAGCTTCCTCCCGTACTTCTCCTTGGCCTCCCTGATCTTCACCTTCAGGTCAGCCTGGATGGCCCTCACCTGCTCGTTATTCTCCTATTTGTAAAGGCCCTCCTCTTGGCATTCAGGATGTCTTTGATGTCCTTTGTTACCCACGGTTTATTGTTAGGGCAACAATGAACCATTTTAGTTGGGACATTGCAGTCCAAACAGAAGTTAATGTAGCCCGTGATGCACTAAGTGAGCCCGTCGATGAAATATACATTATCCGGGTATGCATGGACACGTTTTCGCTACTCTTGCTTTTATGACTGTATCGGGGTAAGGGCTTTCGACCTGTGTGTAGCGGTCTCTTGGTTGTGTTTTTGTATTTCCTTGTTCTAAAAGTTCAACAACAAAACATGATGATCGTTTATCAAAAATGTGTCTACAGAACAAGACGTAGTCCTTTTTTTTTTTTTCCAGTTTTCAAGATTTCAAGGGGAAATGGAACAAGAAGCTGCAGCCACAGTGAGCTTTCAGATGACGAGTTACAGACGACAGGCTGCACACCTCCTCAGGAAGGTAACCATTTCCTTTTACCGTTCCACTGAAAACTACCGGCACTGTACACTATCTCACAATACGAGATGTATGTCAAACAACATACTGCAGGTTTTCAGACACCTAATCGTGTATCTTCAACAACAAATGTGGAGCTAGTCCAAGAAAAGCATCGGCTTCCTGTGCACTGTGGCTCCCGTCAAATGTACAGTATCATCATGTCGCAATACAACCCAATCTGAACCCATGTAGCAAATACAGGATATCCTGAACAAGGGCTGACCCTCCGCCACACTTCCCCTCCCGACATAATAACAGTGGGCGTTAACGGCTGTGCGAGCGTGAATCAGTGTTAACCTGCTCCCTCTGAGCCTTGATGGTTTGCTCCTTCTCCTGCAGCCGCCTCCCCATGTCCTGCTGCAACCTCTGGCTGCGCTCCTGCTGCTCGGACACAGACGACTGCATTCGGCTCAGCTCGCTCAGCAGCTGGAAGACGGCAGGAAGAGGATGTTAAATATTTCACTTATAGATGCTTTGATGGCATGATAACTATGACAAATACTACAACATACCTGATTCTTTTCAGACTCGTGTTGAGCCTTTATTTCCTGCAGCCTGGATTCCCACTTCTTATCCTAGAAGAGAATATGTTTGTGCTCAAAATAACTTCATTCACTTCTAGGTTTTAAAACAATATCTCTCGTCTCCACCGACCTGTTTCTTCAGTTGGTGTTCCAGCTTTTGGATGGCTTGAATCTGCATCTCTTTGTAGTTGTTCAGATCTCTCTCTGGCTGCGAGTGAACAGGGCTGGCTGACTTTTCGTGCCTGGCTGTCTGATTCTGATTTGCTTCCTGTGAATGAAAATGCATGGGAAATAACAGAAACAAAAAAGGCATGAATAAAAGATATCCTGAACACTAAGCGTAAGGTTTCGATAGGCTACGTAACTATCAACAAAGCCTTCAAAGGCAGCTCACCTACTGTTGTGTGTAAGGTGTGTGTGTGTGTGTGTGTGTGGGGGGGGGGGGGGAGCAGATTAAAGTAGTTTGCGAGTAACAAGAAGTTCTAGGAATAGGGTAATATATGAATGCATTCTTTCAAATATTACAGCCTATATATATCTATCCATTTATAATTTTTCCAATAGATCAATATTGAAACCTCTCCGCCCCACCCCCCCACCCCGTCACCATCCCTGCCGAAGTTACGCTGGCCGTTCTTTGGGACACACTGCCATGTATCAGTTTCGTACATTGAGAGCCTGAATATTTCGGGTGTATAGAAATTCCATCTCCCTGCGCATGCCATCCCTGCTGTCTTCTATCTTTCTGTCCATGCGCGCCATCTCCTCGGCCTTAAAACGGTCCAGCTCTCGCAGCAGGTCTTTGTGCATGGACTGCTGCTCTTTTTCCTGGAATCACAACAAAAATTAAAAGAGCTCAGTTTCTGCGAAACCAGAAATCACTGGCATAAAAGTAGAAACTTAAATAGGCTTTTTAAGTTGTTCTTTTAACAGGGTTACGCAAAGTTTTCAAAATGTAAAAACTGCTGAACAGGTTATTAAGATACAGTGGTAACTGGTCTATGCAGCATGAAGCAAAGCTTGCTCATGTAACAATGTAAGGCTGCAACAACTGATTACTTTTGTTATTGATAAATCTGCTTATTATTTTGTTAGTAATCGATTCATCGTTTTTGTGTGTAAAATGTCAGAAAATAATTTTTAAAAAAGCCCAACATTATTTCCCAGAGTCCTAGATGATGTGTTATAATTGCTCGTTTTGCACGACAGACAACCCAAAAAACCCAAAGATATTCATACATGACAGAAAAAAAAAGGTTAAATTCCCACATATAAGTAGCTAAAACTAGAGGAAATTTGGCATTTTTGCTTTAAAAATGACCTGATAAATTTGCAGTCAATCAGAGCTCCATCACAACGGTCCGGTTTTCCTACCTGAGCTGTTTTGACCTGCAAGGCCTGTTGCTGCTGAACAACCTGCTCCTTCAGACTGTTGATCTCCAATTTGAAGCTTTCAATCTGAGATTTCTTCTCGCTGTCTGACCGCAATTCTGGAAGGAAGTAAAAAAAACAAGACTACTACGTTTTCGTTTAAAGTTTTTCTACGTTTGCACCTAGCGTCCACACTACTGCGGCCTTTTCAAGCCCCGAAAACAGAGACGTTTGGAAACGCAGCTGGCCTTGTTTTTGTTTTAAAACTCCTCGGTTGTGTTCTAGTCTGGACGGGCAAAAACGGAGGCTTTTGGAAACGATGCCACGTATCCACCCAAGTTCGCTTCCCGATTGGGTCTTACCAGTCACGACGGGTCCTTTCCTTATTCACCAAGCCCCTGTCACCTAACCATTTTCTGGACGAAAACAAACAAAGCGTGGCCACGAGTCACAGGCGTTGCTGACCTTGTTGTCTATGCTAGCAGCTGTTGTGCATTTTATAATGCTGCTATTGCCTACATGCGCAGGAGGCAAGCTATTATTCGAGTGATTTGTGACAATTCCCATATCCAGTGCCGTTATCAGCCCTGCATGAGCTGATTTGGTCCCTGGGACAATTTATTAATGACGGTGTGGTTTATGGCGAATGGCGAGAACACTTTTGAATGTCCAGAAGGAAGGAACATCAAACAGAGCCTGAAGTGAAGGATCGCGTCATATTCTTTGGAAGTACAGGCATTGTGTGACTACAAGTACTGTTTCATGGACGCTGTTGTCAGTAATGAATTCGCTTTGATGCAGCAATATTCAATGTTATGTGGGCTACAAGCATCATTTGCAGATGTGAACTCGGAGTGTGTGCTATGATATTGTGGAGTACTTGGAGTTTATACATTGATGGAATGGATGTTATATTGTTTATATTTCGAAAGACGCAAAAGGACTTTGATAATACAAGTATGAAAAAAGAAAGACAAAAACAAAACACTATTGACGGTGTTTTAATAAAAAACATCATCCGAAAGGATTTTGTGAAGAGCAGGCGCATTTTCTGCCTCATGCACGCGCACGCCCAGCAAGCGTTTGAGACATAGTAGTACGGACAGAGATTATTTCGGAAATGGGGGGTGAAATGCTCGCCTGGACGGAGAACGGTTTTTCCTTTAAAACGCTGGTTTTAAATGAAAATGTAGTAGTGTGGATGTAGCCTAAGCTGCTCAGCAAACCTTTATGGGCAGGTTGACTTACGGATCTCATACTCATCGGGGTGGCGGCGTTGCATGTGATTCTGGAGAAAGGAGGAATTGAGGAAGGATTTATCACACTGTGGACACTAAAAGAAACAAACAAAAGACAGGTATTAATATCTCGCCTAAATAGGTTGACTCAAACAGGAAAAACTGAAAGCACAGTTTAGATGACCTGAAGTATCAGTAAGATGTCGGTCTGAGTTTGACAATGATTAATACTTAAGTTGGCAGTGTTTTCATAACATTATTCACTATATATTTTTTTACATTTCATTCTTATTTTATTTGAACAACTGATTCACAAATCAATAGCCAATCACTCAAATCAGGGCTGTGTCTAAAATCACCCCCTATTTTACGATGGCCCTGAGATCTCAACACACTGCAGCTTAAGAAAACACATCCAAATAGACAAGACACCAGCAGATGAAGAAAACATCTTCACCAATTCAACAACACATGCACAGCATTTAGCTCAAAGAAATAAAACACAGCCAAATTGAGAAACCCATTCATCAATCTGACAACACGTGCAGCATAATGGCACTCAGTGGAAATACAGAAAACAAAACCAAGTACACAAACGGTTGTGTTGTGTGTATTTGCCATTTGTTGACTGTGTTTTCTATATTTGCATTTTTTCTATTTCATATTTATGCACTAGATTTTGCCATCAAAAATTCCCAAAATATAAGAAAAAAAGTTGGATCCATAGTACGAACACTACATTCTGCTAACAGTCCCACAATGCAACGAGCCAGTTGTGCGACATTACTCCTGTCAGTGATAACACAAAATGATGATAATTCGTACTAGTGGGGGGGGGGCTATTAAATGGGGAGCAGTGAATGAGGTTTCGGACAAAGCCCAGGTCAACACAACAACGCTGATTACGCTCCAGACAGGACCATCCCCTGAGTTTAGGCATGTGTTTCCAAACAGACAGAGCGATAGTGTGAGCGATTTCGATTTGTTCCCCGCAGCAGGCGTCACCACAGTCCAGCTCACTAACACTTTACAACTAGAATAGATGCTCACACACACACGCGCGCTACATTTAACTTAAACCTGCTGCTACTGATATCTTGCCACACCATGTGGAGGCAAAGGCAGCCACATGACACGGAGAGGTGTGCCGCTACAGTGACTGGGTCTGAGAGTGATGCAATTACATCGGGGTTTGGAATGGAGTGACATTAAATTAGTCTTCAAAGAGAGCCCCAGTGTGTTTATTTGGTAGAAATGTGGACATTACCTATGAAAAGCAAACAAATGCCAAAGGTCCTCAGAGGACACGAACACATGGCCTCTCTATCAATTATTGAGCCACCTCTGTTAGCTGAGCTTCTAGCGCACACCTAGCAACCACATGCTGTCATGACACACAATATCTGTTGCCTTGGCAACCGCTCGGCCAGGTCAGCGGCAGCCGTACACTTGAAGAACAGAAGGAGATTTTTGATTTAGGATATAAATAACCTAATGGTAAGTGAGCAGCACTACCTAACAGAGACTATATTTACAGGCAAATGGATCCAACAGTATCTAATACACACAAATGTCTTCAACAACACTAAAAAAGGACAAAATGCTCTACAAGGACATGTATATATGAGGGTGGGGGAGGTGGGAGTCAGCCAGTCATCTTCATTACTGCTCTTGTCACCCTTTTCTAAGTGGATTAAAAAAATACTAATTGCCACCAAATGACACCATCTGCTCTGCAGCTCTAAATCGTATTCTTCCAGTCTGAAAACAAAGCTTATTATAACCACACCAAAACAACACAGCCATGGCAGTCTTCACAGTGCATAACAACCGTTTTCAGAACCCGAATTTTGTCAGGCTCTGATATAAACATTCCACTCTTTCCCTTTTGTCCCTCCAAAGCCGAATGTGAAATGCACAAAGCTGTGAATAGACCCCAATAGATCTTGGGAACAATGACTGACTGGGGGCCCTAAGGAGGAGGAGTGCGGGGGGAGCTATCTGTCTGCATGCCATACATATGTCAAATGCAAATGGAAAGCGATACGCCCCAGAGAGTGAGCGTTTAGCGTGTCAGCAGTACCTTATGGCTGCTGATGATTCGTGGTGTGAGCAGGGACTGCTGGGTGCGAATAACCTTCTTCCTCTGCTTGAGCTCGGCGGTCAGCGTCCGCACCTTCTCCTCCTGCTTCTTCTGCTGAGCCAGCAGCTGCTCGCGCTCCCTGCCAGCGGCCGCCAGCCTCTCCTCCGCCGTACGCAGGTTGAGGGTGAGAAATTCCTGGCAGTGGAGGAGCCACTCCACTGTGAGCTGGGCCAGCCGCAACAGCTTGACCAGAGCCGGGTCCACGGGGCTCTGGCACCGCTGACATCTCTCCCCGTCCAAGCTGCAGAAGGTCACTGTGCTGATGTGCTCCTGAAGGGCGTCCACATCTAGCTGGCTCACCACCAGGTCTACGTCCACTGCGTTGATTCGCCGCCAGTCCACGCTCTCTCTGCGCGGGCGGAACTTGAAAGGAAGGATGGCGGAGGCTCCGCTGGATGGAGTCATGCCTGGTGCAGGTACAGGGTGGCCGTTTACAGAGTGCTGGCTGAGCGGGGAGTTCAGGAGGGACGGGATCCCCGCTGATGAGTGGGTCCCCTGGGTTTCACTGGTGTAGGGGTAGTAGGCTCCGTCGTGAAATGGCTGAAACAAAGACCAAAGAGCGATTTTACATCCTCATTTAAAAAAAAATAAAAAAAGACACATTGTGCAAAACTAAACAATGCACATTAGCACTAAATGCACCACACAATCACAGGAAGAGAGAGTGAAAGAAAGGGGGAAAAAAAAAAAAAAAAAGACAGCCATCAGCATCTGCTTTGGCGAGGCAAAACAGCAGAGCGCAGATTCCACCACTGCAGATCCAGTCCCCATCTACCTAGAATGCTGCCGCTGCCCTGATGCAGCCGTGCTCTGCTTACCATCTTCGACTGATTTTGCCTTTACGGGGAGAAAGAGATCGAACTCCCGTCGTTCCTCTCCGGTTCCGCCCCCTTACAAGGCAGCTCAACACGACAACGGCGAGGCTGGGCGTCCGCCGCGTTACCATGGAGACAGAGACGAGCGTCCCTGGGGGGGGGGGGGGGGAGAGAAATGTTTTCAAAACACTGCAGGCAATCAGCAAATGTGTCCCTACAGTGTTTGGAAGACGAGCTATGTCCTGTGGGAAAGACAACCTCCCCTCACTTCCGACTTAAGCAGTGTGTAAAACCAAATAAAATGCAGCCTAACTTAACGTTACCTGCAAATAAGCAACGGTCGCAACGGTTCGCGTCTCCCGAAACAATCGTTTCATGTTGGGGCAGGCTTTCCTTGCTTGACCTCGACCTAAACAATGGCACACACGCTTGAACTTGCCTGAGCAACGGTTAAGACGTCTTTCTACGTAACGTTACTTGACTCTTCCTTAGAAGAAAGACACATTTCACAAAATACGTAGCTTAACTCGGGTTAGCGTATGATGGCACACGTCTTTCAAACCTCTTCTTGCACGGCTAGCTAACGGACATTTTCTAGTCAACGTGTTGGGCAAAACTTTAAACAACGTAACGTTAATACAGTATTATACATCCCAAACTAAATGTGACTATTAAATGTTGAGGTATATGTATATTGCAGGATTCCATTAAAACTACTCACCAGAGGGTTTGTGTTACTAATTCATAGCCTTTAGAAAAGTTTTCTGACGACGGTACCCCAGGCGATTTGAGGGTGACGTAGCTGCTGGTCTCCACATTCCTAAATCCCTGCTCTCAAAAAAAAAAAGAAAAAAAAAGACCGCCATAAAGCTAACGACAATAAAGACTGAACTTCCGCTAATTACTTTCAAAGCAAAACGTTGACGAAAAATGAATGGATAATGGGAATAACAGACTGAAAATATTTATAAACATCTTTCTAGGTAGGGTCATTTTAATTAATCTGTAAATACAAGGGCTCCTAAAAATTGTCCTGTACGTTTCCATTTGTGTGTATAGATTTGATTTGGAGTATTTATATACTGTGGTTTTTCATCACTTTCTCCGGCTGTAGAATTTGTTCCCTGATCTTTCTATATTATTATTTTGTCATACTTTGCATTACACTGTGTTATTCCATTCAAGCCATATATTATTCCTATTTCTTTTTTATCAACTGTTTGCTACCGAAATGACCAACCTCTATTAGGGCACGGCTGTTTTTATAGGACGTTTATAGGAAGCACATGTACCATTATGAAAAAGAAAAGTCAATTTCAATCCGGGACAAGGAGGCATGGAGCATTTCCAGGGCCGAGTCTTGTCAAACCTCTACTTTGAGAGCAAAGCTCCTCATTTCCGGTGGTATTGTAGCCCACTGACGCAGCTCGCAGCGAGAAGGGGGAGGGAGAAGCAGACCGCCGGGCTTTGAAAAGGGGAGTCTGAAAAAAAAAAAAAAAAGGGATGAGGGAGTCGGGGTTGTAGGCGGACCCCACTTCAGTTGACGCAAAGCGAATAAAACATAGTTAAAACGTCGGAAGCAGAGAACAGGTTGAAGTACTGAAATAACCATCAGCACAGCTCGAGGGATGCGAGGGAGGATTTCGATAACTTTGCGACGTAACGCAAAAGGTGTGCTAGTCTTGTGAAAGGCCCCCCTCTTGTGGTTGAAATGGTCATTGAATCATCAACCCGTTTGCAAATAGGGGCCAAATAACGTGCTGCTGTGAAACTGGCCGGTGGTGGACACTTTCTTTCTTTCTTTTGTGCAATTTAATAACGTAGAGTTTGGTTGGCAGAACCGCAGCTGCTGGCTCCCCATAACCGTCACCACTTGTGGGGATGGCACTGCTTTAAAAAAAATTTGCAGTGGTGGAAAAAGTATCCAGACCCTTTAGGGAAAGAAAAAAAAAACAACCCCACTACGTTACAAATAAAAAATCCTGCATTCAAAACCTTACTTAAGTAAAAGTACAGAACTATTATCCCTAAAGTTCCCCTGTGACTGCCATATTATTATATATGACATTATAATGTATATGTAGATCTTGCTGTTGTAGCTGCTCACAGTGGAGCTAGTTTTAACAACTACTAGGTTCCCAACCTACAGGTCCTCCTACAGGGGGGGCATGAGATGTATTAATGGTTTTTAAAAAATGTTTTTATCTAATCTTTACTTTTTTTGTGAAATATTGGATATTTTGACCTATTTGGGACTCAAACAGTTGCAGTAACAACTCAGACATCTGAAATGCGACCAAGAGCTCCAACCAGACACTGCTTTTATGGTAGGGGTTAACAAGGGGGGAAAAAAAAAAGGTTGGGACCCACTGTAGCAGTGCGTCGTATATGGTAATACATTGTGTTTTTAAAAAAAAACCCGGAAAATCTTAATCTGAAAAGTAACTGTATCTGTCAGATAAATGTAGTGGAGTAAAAAGTACAATATTTCCAAATGAAATGCAGTGGAGTAGAAATATAATGTAGCAGGGAATGGAAACACACATAATATAATATACAAGTACCTCGACGTTGTCCTTAAGTACAGTACTGGAGTAAATGTAATTTCCACCATTAAAATATGTTTAAAATTCCATTTCAGTTCTTGAAATCAAGAATCACAAATGTGTGAGCAGGTTAGAAGAAGGACAACATGTTTTTAAAAAGGATATTGTCAAACGCATGGAGTGTAGAAATAGCTATTAAGGGTTTTTGTAGAGTGAGTGGTTAAAGGTCACCCAAATCACATTTTGTCACCGGTGTTTTTTGTGTGATTTTGATGAACCAAATTTATTTTTTTTAAACATCTGGGCTGTGTAGCTGCAGGTCGTGATCCAGTGGATTTCCAGCCACGTGTAACATGTACATTGTTTCACCAGTGGAGGTCAGTAGAGATCTGATCTCAGCTCTGCGGGCTCTTTGGCTCTGCTGTGGAGGAGCGATGGCGATTCCTCCCCCCGGACCTCCCTCTCTGTCAGAGGAAATGGTGCCTACTGCTGCTGTGATGGAGAGCAGCTGCGGGAGGTCGACACAGTCCCGGCTTTAATGGGGAGCAATGCTCAGCAGGGTGGATCCCCACGCAGCCACACACCTGTGCATGCACATACACTGCTTGTTTGCAAGGATCCGTCTTAAATTGTCCTTTGGAGGTTTCTTTTAAAGGAAAGATTAAAGAATGATTCACATTCAGGACAATGTAGCCGCTGGCACAGCACTAAAACAAAGTGTGAAGATTTTTTACAGCACGCATGGCGTCAAGAAACAACCTGCATGGGCACAACCCAGCGTGCTGAACTCTCCATCAGAGTCCCACTGCTGGAAGAGGCCGACTGCGTGCCATTTCCCTGGCCGGTCCCCACAGCTTCGGTCGACTCCTGATAAATAGAGATTTTAATTCCTCCGGACAGGGCCTGTGACTGTCAGGATAGCCTGAGGCAGCGCTGGGGAGACTCTGCTCGCAGGCTATGCCTGGGCAAAGACAGTCAGCTCTCACCAGTGGCATCACAATGAGGTGGGGAAGTTCAGCTGTAGGACAAGATGCTGATGGTGCTTGTTCCTGGTCCCAAATCCCAACTAGACCCCCCCCCCCCCCCCCCTCCCTAGATGCACTCACTGTAGCCTCCAGGCCAGAGTTATGATGTTTACCTGAAAATAAAATCCACACTTTTTGATAAGAGTTTACCAGAGCGAGAGACACACATGCGGCCAGAGAAGTTGCGGCGTTGCATTAGTCATGCAGTAAAAAGGAGCAGGGGTGTGTGGAGGAAGAGGAGCGGACCTCTTGAGATGAGTAAGCACAGCCCTACACTCAATTTACTGCTTGATTTATGAGTTCATTTCCTGCGCGAAGTTCTCAGCAGGGGTGAGGTGGTATATCTTTCCCACTACAGGTAGCAGTGGCTCCACTTGCCAATTCCCCGTGAGACCCACTCTCACCACTCGGGGCCTTAGTGGGACTATAAATAATGGCCGCTGTAACAAGTACACATTGAACACAGAGAGGAGAGGATGCCGATGCATCTTTATTCATGAAGGAGGTTCTTATCTTCCCCTGCAGAGAACGGGATGGATTCAGAGCACTCTGCACACTGAAATGCTGTGTACAGTCAGGCTGTTACTGTATTTCTGCTCCTGCATAAGCATCCTGAGACGTTTTGAAGAATAAGGTGATCAAAAGGTGAAAAGAGACCTTTGATACAGCTGTTGGGTTCTTCTTTCTGTGTTTGTGTGCACATGAAATTCATAAATCAGGCAGAGATGCGTTCAAATATAGTGACTTTGATCTTTCAAAACGCTTAAAAAGGAGATTAAGAGCAGGGGTGCAGAGTGAAACGGGAAACGATTAAAAATATGTAAGATTTAAGATACCTAAATAACTGAATGAATGGTTTTTCATTGGGACATGAATTTTCCATGCTACATTAAAATCAAGTCAGAGCACAGAAAACAAAGTTAAGAGGTTTATTGCATTTCACTGTAGTCCAGCAGACAGCCGAATAGACCTGCCCGTACTAAATACGAAGCACGTTTGCTTTCTTGAGATGGAAACGCATTGTCAAAGCCGAAGCGAGAACCAATCAACTGTCCAATCACAGCCTAGGTGTGGAGCCATGGGTTGAGCTTATCATTCCCACGGATATAATAGTAACAACTGGATCCTGGACCCCAAGATGGCCCCCATTCACCTTAGGAAAAGATTGCTCGCCAAAGACATTTTTCTAGCCACCAGGTTTTCAGGTTCGCGTCCGCGTTGTGCGCCCCACTGCACAAGGGGCCTGTTCCCCTGGGACCGATTGGCAGCAAGGCTGAGTGGCCGCGCCATATCCAGGTCTTCATAACAGTTGTTGGTAAGGAAGCCAGCTAGAATCGCTGAATGTGCAGTAAGTTGCTACTATTCACTTTGTTTTCCATGTTGTGTTTGGCTTAATGTGGCATGGAAACTTCAGTGACAAAAAGCTAAATAATTGCCCTTTAAAAAAAAAAAAAAGGATTGGTCAGAGATATGACCAGAATTGTAGTTTAAAACCTTGTCAACAGAATGTGAAGTAGTAACAGTTCAGAGGTCATGTCAAAGACATCTGTCGTGTTGCAGCGATATCTACGGTAATTAGCATGCTAAACCGCTAGCCCCGGGCCAACCTGTGTTGTAATACCACTTGTGCCTCGAGAGACGATCGTGAGTCACTGTAGCGTCCTGTCCGCCCTCCGTCCAACATGAGAGGACGAACAGGTAGAGCCGCCCCGAGCTCTTGATGCTGCTGCTGCTGCTGCGCTCCCTCGCGCTCCTCGACCTCTTGTCCCTCCGCCACCACCACATGGTCTGACCGTGGTACTTTTTAACGTTTTGGTGGGATTTATTATCACTCTCTGTCCTCCACACACACACACACACACACACACACACACAGGCAAGTTTGGACAGTAAGTGCAATAAAAACCTTCGCAAGCCAACCAACGCACCTGCTCAACAAACATTAACATGTAGAAAGCAATATTTTAATCTGCTCTGGCCGCAGCCTCTCTATGTACACAAGCACGGGCGCTAGCGCGGTTATTACAAGCGAAAACAAAAGCTGTCTGTATGTATCGTTAGTGGAACCGATTAGCTGAGTTTGCTACGTATCTTAAAATTTGGCAGATTCTTGTAAACTTTCTTGGGGAGGAGGTGGAATGATGTTAGGAGCATTTAAAACGTGTGCTTTTCATTTAATTATGACAGTAAATTCATATAACAATGCGTATTGGGTTACACTTTATTTAGTTTGAGTTGTTTTAATTAAGGCATTTTAAATCTTCCATAAAGAAAAGGATCTGACGGGCTCGTGTTTGTCAGTGCTCGCAGATGTGGGTGCACGGCGGTGCCGGCCCGCGCCCTGTTGCACGACCACAATCCAGACAAATGGAAGCGTCAGCTGAGCGAGAGCGAGAGCCACTGCCCGACCAAGTTGAAGCCGAGCCGCGATCTAGCCCACAACTGCCCACCGGTTTTCGTCTCAGACACTTTGTTGTCTATTTTCAACGAGGCAGCCGCAGGGGTCACGAGCGGTGAATCAGCCTTGTGGGAAGGAGAGATGAAAGAGCGCTGCGGTGGGGAGGGGAGAAAGAGAGAAGCATCCCACCGTTTCCTTTCATTGTCCCCTATGAATGTTGCTCAGGTCAGAAGCGGCACCAGCTCTAAAGAATTATATATAGCAGACAAATGACGAGGTTTGCACTGATTTTTTCTCATCCTCCCACTGAGCGAGGGGGCCTGGGCTCTAGAGGGCAAATCAGCCACAGCAGCGGCTCCTTTGGAGGAAACCCAGGTAATGCTGATAGAATATACGGAGGGAGTAATGTATGATGAACGTGCTCATGGGTATAAAACTTAACTCCGAGACAGTATAAAATCCTGCTTGTGTCTGCAGCATTACCAAATGCTAGAAACGGATGTTTTTTTACTGCTCTCCAGGAAGAGTAAAAATGTGTAAGTGTGGAAAACGAACGGCCAGGCTCAGGCCGAGACACCGGTGAACATCCCCTTCCCGAGTGGACGCGCAAAGACCGATGGGAGAGGGGACGGGCTCGCACCAAACCAGGGCTTTCCATTTACTAGGCAGCAGAAGTCCAGGTAGGCTGCGTTCACTGATCTGCAAACAACATATAGGTGGAGCTAGCTAGCTAGGTAGCTACATACATAGGCCCGTCAGACAGTGAAAATGCAGGCTCTCGAGGCCGCGGGACTAGAAAACAACACAACCATGCTCGCGGAGTAGAAAAGATAAAAGAGGTTGCCGTACCGTGCAATTTAATGGCACATTTCAACATCAGGACAGACTGCACAACACACACAATTGGGTATAGAGTGTTTTTGGGTGGGCTGACAATATATTTTGGTGGGCTAAAAAGGGGGAAAAAAAAAAGGTTGGGACCCACTGTAGCAGTGCGTCGTATATGGTAATACATTGTGTTTTTAAAAAAAAACCCGGAAAATCTTAATCTGAAAAGTAACTGTATCTGTCAGATAAATGTAGTGGAGTAAAAAGTACAATATTTCCAAATGAAATGCAGTGGAGTAGAAATATAATGTAGCAGGGAATGGAAACACACATAATATAATATACAAGTACCTCGACGTTGTCCTTAAGTACAGTACTGGAGTAAATGTAATTTCCACCATTA
>CM022483.1:12932282-12948047 GCA_011952105.1 Coreoperca whiteheadi
GGGGGCGAATTTAAAAAAAAAAAAAAAGGGAGCTAAAAAAACACTGAAGAAAAAAACATGCGCGCGGACAAAAAAAAAAAAAAAAAAAAAAAAAAAAGGAGGCATCATGCTGCAGTCACAGATTGGGCTTTGTAAGATGAAAAAGTGATTTGACACAATTAAGTTCAAAGAGAAAAAGCACCATTCACAGACGGAACACATTGACCTAATTAAATGTTTTGATCCAATAGTACATGACTGCTTTGGTAGATATGCGAGTAGTGGGAGAGGTGGTGCACATGTTAAAGGCAGGATGATAAAAACTAAAAAAGCCTTGGTGTCAAATATTCCTCTTTTTTGTCTTCCTTTGCCTTCACAACTCGAATTCACGCACACATCAATAATCACATTTTACTCAAGGCTTTCACTTTGAACACTCCCTATCACTTGGCAGGAGATACTTGTTTGAAAATCCTTTCAAGAATGAAGGAGGAGTGTTAATTAAAAAGATAATTACCGGCAAGGTTTAGACGATTCTTGCCCTTAATGTCTCGTTATTCCTTTGTTCTAAATCTGATTATTTTCCTGCATGTTCCGTCACTTGCCCCTTTACACCTACCACAGTACAGTGTTCCGTCCTTGGGACTGTTCGCATTACAGCCTCCTCTTGAATCAGCCAGTGTTAACGGTTATACAGTGAATGTGAGCAATGACTCTCTTTCAATGAATCTCTCATTAAGGAAGTAGAGCATAAAGAAGCTTTTAAAATTGTGGGTATCTTACTTAAGAAGCAGTTGTCAGAAGCAGCAATTCAGAAACTTTATCTTGAATTTAAAAACTAGTTCTACTAAAAAAAGCCAATATATGTTCACTAATTTAGCTTTTACTGTATATGGCAAGGGGCTCTATTTTCATGGCGGCGCGACGACCAGCGCAAGCAGTGCTCCCGTCAGTTGGTATTTTCCCGACCTTGAAATTCACCGTGTTGTTGGGATTTGGTGAAAAATGCGTCTTAGACGTTGCACTGAGAATAGAGGTCTCAGAACCACGTCTGCTTCTGGCGGAATGTCATTGTGCTTCCAATCGAACGAGCGCAAACTAAATACTTGGAGCAAATGTGCGACAATAACGCAATAATGCTGTAAACGTAAAGAAACTGTTTTAATAAAACACCCCCTCAGAAGGTTTATTATTCATTTCTATCGTCATTGATCAAATTAAATAAAAACCTAAGGAGACAAAAAAAACACACCATCTGCCTCTGGCTTTAGATTTGCTGTGTGTTCCCATCGGGCCGCCCTGCACCTTCCAGGCAGCAACACGATTTCCTGGAGAAGCTGATTGGCTCGGCTGTTTCAGAGCGACGAGACCAGTGATGTCACTGGCTGAGAGTGCATTTATTAATTACCAAACTCTCTGATCTATATTCACCTTCACCCCGCCCTTTAGCACTTTGTGCTGCTGCACATACATGAACAAAAATAACAGGTGGAAACACCCGTACCGTCCGCTTGGGCTTGCATGATTAAACTAGGGCCATCACTAGCCCCTAACAAACCACTAGCACAATCTGGGACCATCATATGCAGCCTCATTGGGCCCCCTTCCCCTTTTAATACATCCTTTGACGCGCATCTGTAGTGGTTATTGTGGTGAGTGTTATTAATGAATTTAAGAAAGTCTGTACAATCTGACATCAGCATATTTCAGCCCTCTTTTCTCAACATACTGTAATTACTGTGCGAAGCTAGAACATTCACAGATTAAGGGTATGGGAAAACTTAAATGACAATATTAATCCAATACTTATATTTCTAAAAAAGTGTTAAGAAACCAGAGCAAAAGGTTTAATACCCACTGTTAAGATTTCTAAAAGCTTTAAGGTCCGCAAAGACTAAAGGCATTTCAGTGCATTTTCTCCATCCAGACAACATCAGACCAGGTCTATCTTAAACACCACTTATTGTTAAATCTGGACTACAGGAACAGTTTACTTAAAATGCTAATGACGTAACATATCTAAATTGAAGATAAAAAGTAACTTTTTGAAGGCGCTCTTCATGTTGAGGCCCTGGGTACTAAGTTTCACTTTTCCCCTCACTACTACGCCCCTGACTGCAACTAGTAAGCTACACGTAATAGTGTTATCAGTACAGGTTGGACCAAACCCTCAACCTGAGGTTTGAAACACTGCACCACAATCTGAAGCAAAAGTCTAACACTGGTTTCTGTGCAGCAGGAGGTCACTGCAATTTGACACAAGGTAGGAAATTACAACCAATTGCTCCAGCATTTTCTCGAGCTATTAAATTAGGCATGAACGTTACGAGTAGGAACCAGGAGACAGCTAAAGAGGCAAAGAAATAAATAAAAAAATATATACATGTGGTATGTTTGGCAGTGAAATTGCACAGCAGTGTCTAAATCAATCAGCGAAGCCAGAAAAAGGTGACCCTAATATTGGGGTATATGCTACAATAAAGCTTGATGAGTGAAATTACAGTAATTTGTCCTCTGACATTCATTCAGGGGCTCGAATCCACTTCTGCGGGAAGTGACATGCAGGCCCCGTTCTGAGCAGATGATAAACATCCATCAGTGCTGATGGTAAAGACGGGAAGGCTGATTAGGCCACAGCAGGACACATCACCATCAACAGTGTCCCCAAAGCTTCAATTACCTGCTAGAAAATGCAGATTGTATCACAGGCCTCCTCCCCAGTGTTCTCGCAGTGTAGTGGATAGTAGACCAATGTGGGTTAGTCTCTGTCGAGCTGCCAAGGTGCACAGCATGGGCCAAAAGCTTCCTTTTCATGCGGGACCAAGTGGAGCGAGTGTCCCCTTTGATTAAGTGTTTCGGATGAGGCCGTGGTGAGGTTGGCGTGGTGCCGTCGCCGCGCCGCGGGTCTGCGGGCCCGCTGCTGGATCCCTGTGGTGGAGAGTTCACACGTCTTCAGTCACTCGCGCCACATGCAGCCGAGGCAAATGGCCAGAGTTGTCTATTCACTAAAACCAAAGACGCTCTATGGCATCTAATGCCATGATTTACAATCAAAACAGTCAATCCTGCAAATAAACAGAGTACAGTTCTACCAACAGATAAAGGTCAATTTACAAAAAAAGAAAAAAAAAAAAAGGTACACAGCTTCTCAGAAAAGCACTTACTAAAATAGATGGGAGAAAACTGCTGGATTAAACTTTTTTAATAAACTTATCTTACTTTCTTTCTTCATACAAAAAGAAATAGAAAATTCTCATCGGCTTTTTGTAGAGGGAACCAGGGAGGATGCTAACTTCCGGGTTGACCAACAAAAACACGTCATCCCTGCAGCACTCCATGCCAGTCTTAATTTGTTTAATGATGTTCCCATCAGCCACGTGGAGGCTACTGTTTGTTATAGGAATTCATGTCATATCGTTCAGTATGTAATTACTGTATGTGGTTTTACTTGTTTAGAAAAAAAAAAAAAAAAAAAAAACGCTCCAAATACACAAGGCAGCAAAAGTAGCTATTTGAATAGAGTGACTAGAAGGCTAGCAGTGGAGTTCACCCACACTCCCAAGTCAAGTTTGGCTGCATTGTGTGATTTTAGCATTAGAGCAAATTAGCAAATGTTAGCACAATAAACTCAATTTAGTGTACATGCTACACATACCAGACAACGATCAGCAGGTTAACATGGTCACCGTGAGCTTGTTAGCCTGCTGATGTTGTAGCTGCGCCCAAGTACAACCCAACAGAGGTGCCACCATGGCTGTGGATTCTTAGTCTTCTTAATTCTCAATTTACAATGCACAGCAACTGTGACTGCCAAAATGTTACTACTGAAGGTTCTAGACGATTAGATGAAGGTCAACAAAAAGGTACACATCTCCTAAGTGAAAAACATTCTAAAATATTTGCAAAGAAAATTATTTTTTAAATCAGAGAACTCCAAAGTAAGTAGGCCCTACTTATAAAATATCTTCTTCAGATATGGCCAATTCTTCTTCTGTAAAACTCACTCGATCACTTCGGACACAACTGTGATTTAAGTGTAATGAATGGCCAATAAAAGAAAAAACAACATGGCACCTTTATATGGCATCCAGAACCCCCCCCCCAGTATTTCCTGCACCTGTGAGAGTAAATTAAAGATGAATGCAAGACCGATAAGTAGACTCCAGGCTTATAATCCGCAACAGGTTGCCAGTCCGCACAACAAACAAATCCAGAGGCAGGCAGCCGAGGACATACTGGAAATTACAGCTGACAAACAACAGCAGGTACTCTGGCCATTATATGCACAGGGACTAATGAGGGGACGATCAGGTGATCAGTGGCAGCCGCTAGTGGGCAGGTGAGGCATGAAACAAGTCTGACCGGGAGGGTTAGCGCACGAAAACACAAGACGAGCTTTAGAGGACGAAGGAGCCGCTGTCGCCATGACAGCACTGCCATCCGTACACTTTCAAAGGGGACAGCTGTTCTGTAGAACACCTCTGCATGCTTGAGGCTTCATTTTTACAGATGCACCGCCTCCACCTGTAGATCTGAACCTGATGACGTTGTGAGCAGATTAGGCGTCATCTTTTTTTATGTGTAGTACCCCCCTGTAATATTACAAAATGAGAGATGAAGATGCTGTGACTTGTCCTCTGTGTATTTATCGCATTGCTTTTAGTAGGTACGCTTGTTAGACATGTTCATTTTTATTATCTTCCACGTTTTATATGTGTCTTATTCTCATTCATAGCCTATTCTATAACCAGGCGAACTAGCAGCAAGAGGCAGATATTTCTTGATCCTATGAGGCTGTTAAGTTTTGGATAATTTTTCATACTCTACTAAATGAATCTGCAACAGCAGCTGTGATGCCGCATAGTTCCTTTTTCCCCCCCCTTTAAATTGTCTCTTGTGGAGCAGTTTTACATTCCATTTGCTTTCCTTAATAGAGTCTCAGGATGCTCGTTTGCTGGAAACGCCATGAAACTCTCAGCTCACCAGAGGTCCCACTGCAAGGGTCCAAAGGTGAACTTTGTAAATGCCTCTCAACATCATTTTAAAATCAATACTAATTCCAGTAAATACGAAATACACACACACACATCTGTGGTTGCATCAAACCAGCCTCGCTGAAAATGAAAGAGACAAAAACAGATAAACAGAAATCCCAACTCAATCCAATCATAATTTCCAGGAAGCTTCAGTTCCATTATTGGGAGCACTGTACATTGCTGCAGCCAGCTGAATCAGCACTTCCCAGGGTTATATCTCATAAGGCTTGTGTAGTGAGCGTCAGGGACCTCGTAAATATCCCAGCTGCACAGCAAGAACACCACAAGTCTCGCTTCACTGCACAAAACTTTAATGCAGATTCTTTCCCATCAGGGATTCTGCTCGGCTTTTAATCAGCATGCCATTCGTGGAAACGGTGTGTCTTTTGCAGAATGAGCACTGTATCATATTGTATCTGGAAGAGGCCTTACAGGTAAAGAGCATGCTGACACAGGCTGTTATCGTCACTGAGACAAAACACACAATGTCCAGCAGTTCACTTCTGCGTGACCTTCAGAAAGTGACATATTTCTTGTCCTGACACTTTCCAGAACAGAATCCTTTCATGCCTCCACTCCACCCTCCCTCAGGATAAGGGACGCTGACTCCTCACTGACACAAAGAGAGGTGAACCACAGACTAAACTCCCATACAGATTAAGTCAATGTCTGAGTAAGAGGGCAAAGTGCATTCAGTGCCGAAAGAGGATTGAATAGAATACATACCAAAGTGCATGGTTAAATCCCTTGATGGAGGGCATGTTAGGCAAAATAACAAAAGCTTTTGATCAGTGAAAGCTATTACTGAGGGCTAAAATGCCTCCAGTAGCCTGTAGTGTCCAGATAGCGCTGTATATTCAACTGTACTGCCTCACGTGTTCAAGTCTGTTGGTGTCCAGGGGTAAAGGAAAAGCTACGTGGGAACATGATGAAATGGTAGGCACACACACACACACACACACAGGATGCCTATTACTGATTTGACGTGTTGGAATCTGTCCATGGTGCTGAAATGACTCGCCTCTCAGGATTTAACTCTTTCCTGTTGGCTGCATGGCAATTTAAATCCCAGCAGTCACTCTGTGGAGACCTGCCTACAATAATCTTACAAACATATACTAAGATATCAGGAGAATATTTTCTCAACAGATACACTATACAACAGACCGGAGCCCCTTTATGAATATAATAGTCTTATCAATATTAACATGAGACAATATGGAATAAACATAAACCACTGGGTTAGACAGTCAGTGTGTAATACCACAGGCGCACATATGACCAGTTGGAATTTAAAGGCAGTACAAAATAACTATACCACACCATTTCCGCTATATAGATTTTATATGTTTCCTATATTATTGGAATTCTATTCACTTTCCGCAAGCAGTTGTTCTAGGCCACTCAAATCGTCAGTGTGTGTGTGTGTGATTAGAGATGCGGTTGCGTCACTGGCTCGGCAGCCGGGACAGATGACTGGCGCAGATGTAGAGTCAAGTCAGCGAGAACAAAACCGGAAATTAGATTTTGTTTGCTCTTCAAAATAAAAGCAAGCAGGAGCTAGGGGATAAGTTTAATTACAGCTGCTGTCACTAATGAGTCTGGTTGAAGGCATTGGGGTGATGTACACGTGCTTGCCTATGTATAATTTAAGGGTGCGTTACTCTGGTCGACGAGACACTGGAGAATCATAACATAATAACTATTAAGAACAGCTGGTATCATATTCACTTGTCTCGTGACTCAACCTGTAATATAGCTGATGTCTGGAATTCCTATATGTGGCACTTTGCACTGACCTAATGAACTATTACAAACAATAGTAAGACTCTACAGTGAGTGATTTTGGCTTGACAGTAGGTTCTGCAGCTGGAGGCCCCAGTATTCAGACTTAAATGACCAACTTTTTTGTTGGTGCTGCCTCTTTTCATGCACAACTGAGGGGTGACAGTCCAAAAGAAGAAACTCCAAACTAGAATAATGCTTTCAATAGTGAGTTAACATAAGCATTTCAACCAAATTGGGTATTCATGTGACAAAAGTATGCACACAGTCACCCATAATAAATCAACTTGACAAACCTGACTTGCGATGTCAACATGATTATGTTCATCAGGCGCAATAAAAAAATATTTATTATTTATTGCCTTTTCAGATTCCCATTTATATATGGTATGGAGCTCCAAATATAATCTATTTTATGAAGAAGAAAAATAATAAGAATTAGCCTACTTCATTAATCCCAAATGGGAAAATGTAAAATGTTCACTTCAAGGCACTAAAATGTGGCATTAAGCCAGTAATGTTTATTTTGAAAGTCTTGACCGGAGGTCCTTGTGTAGATTGGGTCTTGCTTGTCGCTGGCGCTCCTGGCTCAGATACCGATCAGCAGTTGGCGTTGGCAGGACAGCCGAGGCCGAACGCTCCTCAGGCGGGGATGTGCCGCTTCGCGCTGACGTCTCGAAAGGTGTAATTGCACGCGAGTTATGCCACCATTTGGACCCAGTTAAGCGACAAGAAGTGGAATGTTTCCGGACACAAGTGAAGGTTCAGTGTGACAGCTTCAAGTTGGAGAAGTGGACCGGTTCTCGTGCAGGACGAGGCCAGTCAAAGCTGCCCTGCAGGGAACGGTCTCACCGGCTAGTGGGACTGAAACTCCAGCCTTTAAACTCACGGCAGCGCCGCGTACCTGAAGTGAAACTGCAGGATGAGACAAGGGGAGGAGGACAACGACTCGGACATCCCGTTACCGTTTGTGCCGACGGCGTGAGTGACAGTGTTCCACCATGGAGGAGAAGTTCAATAGACTCATCTTCATTCCCATTGCGGCGGTGCTCTTCTTAATGATCGGCTACCAGTATGTGTGCCCGACGGACAGCAACACCTGCTACTTCAGAAGTGACGAGAAAGGGCTTTTCCAGCGGTATTCATCAGGGTTTGAGTTAGTTTACACCGAGCCGGAGGCGGACGAGGACCTCCCTTCCAAAATCACGTCCCGATTTAACTTCACGGAGCGGGACCTGGACCGGCACGTCGACTTCAGCATCCGTGGGGATGATGTGATGGTGTTCCTCCATATTCAGAAGACCGGCGGGACGACGTTTGGGCGGCACCTGGTCAAGAACATCCAGCTGGAGCAGCCCTGCGACTGCATGCCCGGCCAAAGGAAATGCACCTGCCACCGGCCCGGGAAAGCCGAGTCGTGGCTCTTCTCCCGGTTCTCCACGGGCTGGAGCTGCGGGCTGCACGCGGACTGGACCGAGCTCACGAGCTGCGTGCCCGTAGTGATGAACAAGCGGGAAAAGAAGAGTGCCCCGCAGAGCAAAAGGTGAGGCGTGAGCTGCGGGACAGCCGATAAGTGGGGCCCCCGCGCGCTCATTTCTTATCTAATAAATGAATCAAATGCTCACTCCCTGGTTCATTTGCTCCCTCGCAGTCTCGTTTACTCAGTTTTAAGTCTGTTCTTTCACTCACTTCATTTAGGTATAAACTCATCCACATATTCACTGGTTTACGCAGACTTTTTTTTTTTTTGTGTTAAATATGAACTCATTCATTCACCCAGTGGGTCACTGAATAAGCAAGTTAACAAGCAAACACAGGACCTAATCTGAGCCGTAATCACAGGAGACTTCTGTGTTAAAGAAGTCATGAGAGTGCAGGAACACAGAATCCTGAGTGTAACTGAATTGATTAGGCGATCAGTTGATTTGTCGATTGACAGAAAAATGACTGGAGGGCAGTTGTGATGACAGAGTGTCAGCTATTTAACAGAGCAAAAATGTCCAACACTTGCTGCATCCTTCCCTTGACACATAAATTGATTACCTTTATGTTTTGGACTGCTGATTGGGCAAAATGAGCCACGTGAAGACAACACATTAGGGGTTTTTCACAGTTGTCGGACATGTTGTACACCAAGGGTTGACTTAATTAATCGATTATAATTGTTAGTATAAAATAATTGTTAGTAGTAGCCTCATAATAGATGTTTGTTTGTTTTTTAAGCTTACAAGACGGGTTTTGTCAGTAGATTGGAGTGAGCTGTAGCTTCCTGAGAGACACCAAGTCAAAGGTAACTGAAGAGTACGGGCTGCTCATTACAAACGTGTGCATTCTTATTGGCGTGTAATGCAGCTTATAGAGCTGTTAAAAGCCCAGTATTACCACGCACGCCACATAGTAGCCTATGTCGAAACACCAGCAGCCATTTCCTGCGAGCACGTTCAGAAGCAGCCGGCAGACAGGCCGCTTCCTCCTCTGAAGGTCGGTTTCAATTTCCTGTAATTACAGAACCGAGAGCGCTAAGCTAAAGGGAGTAAATCACTTAAGAAGGGCAGGGTCCTGTGAGGTGTGCCGTCTGCGTGTTGAAGCCAATTTACCTTAAAGTTGGTTTAGAGAGCAAATCTCCATATGGTAAGGCGAGCTGACAGGGACGGGAAGCGCCTTCAAGAATCCTTCCAATCCATTAACTGTCCTCTGTGGCAGCCATCAGACTTAATTTAACGCTTTTAAATAGTTTTGAAGCGGCGCCTGCGAGCCGTATCAGCACTATGAGCGAATCAACAACACTCCAGTCAACACTTGTCAACTCAATATAATAGTCAGTGAAAAATCAGCTCTCATTAACACTGGCACTTTGCCGTGTACAAGGATGGTAGCAGACAGGAGTTGGCTTCAATTTCAAAGATGGGACCACATCTGGGCTTGCAGCAATTTCCCCCGCCATCAAGTGTCCATTTTTCCTTTATTAGTTATTTTGACAAGGGGAAGTGTTGATTGGAGGATCACGTTTCCACTCACAGAGCTAATGAGTGGTGAATTACCTCTTGTGGGCG
The DNA here is from genome assembly GCA_011952105.1 of Coreoperca whiteheadi. Lineage (NCBI taxonomy): Eukaryota > Metazoa > Chordata > Actinopteri > Centrarchiformes > Sinipercidae > Coreoperca > Coreoperca whiteheadi. The sequence goes on from CM022483.1 coordinate 12,942,136, forward strand.
TTGACTTACAGACAGATCTTTCCGTGGTTTAAATCACTGCACCCGACAATATCCGATATAATAGGACCCCGCACCGAGCGAGCTTGAAAAGTACTCGCTGATAACGTGACACGTCATTGATCCCTGCCTGGCCCTTCCACGGGGAGGTCAGAGGTCATCGCAGCTCCTCAGCAGCTTTTAGGGATCCAACGTCTTGCTCAAGGATTCATTTGTATCTGCTGTGTTAAAATGCACATTTTTAATATGAAGGTCATTTTTTTTACCTTCATGATACATAAATTCTTCAATTCCTTGGTTATTACGGCTTCAATAAGTGAATTCACATATGACCAGGGTGTCTATGTGTATGATATATATATATATATATATATATATATTTGAGGAAGGTATCAAACTTGAGCCAAATGCACCATGAGTCATAACTCATTCAACAGCCACTAATCTGTCACATGAAGTTCTCATTTCCCCGGGATAATGCCTGGTTGATTTTCTGTCCACACACTTTTAAAGAAATATCGGGGAGCCGTGACGCTGCGCTGATTGGCCTGGAAACGGGCGAACAATGAAGTGGAGCCCTCCTGTCATTTTAGATTAAAACTGCTGAAGAAAGACTACGCAGGGCTTTTTCTGCACTCGATGATGTGTTGCCACGAGGTTTCATGTTGCGGCTTTATCGGACCTGAAAGGCCCTTGTCCTGTCACTCCGGGCGATGTAGCCCCTCCGTGACGGACTGTGACGCACACGGCGATGGCAGCAGAGGGAATGGAACGGAATCAGAGCGTGCGTTTGTGTTTGTGCTGAGGCATGTTACTGCTCAACTTAATACAATATTTAATGCTACTCTGTGAGATCACTCGGCTGCGGTAGATTTGTTTGTATTTCAGCCTTGATCCCTCTGTTTTAAAGAGAAGTTAAGAGAGGTTAAAGAGTATTATAGTTGTTTTTCCAATATAATCCCCATTGCCTTCTACTGTACTTTGGACCCGAAGTTCAGATATAATCATTGGGAGTATTTCACGAGGATGAACAATTTCATGTATTTTATATAAGCACTCAAACAACTTTCCTGGCCTGATTGCAAAAGACAGTCCAACTCAGTAATACCATGTTGATATTGGAGGATGACTCTCGTCTTATACAAGTCACATATAGCGGTGGGAATGCAGACAGTCAGGGATCAAACATCCCCGGAATAGCACGCCCACACTCTTCTTAAGACTACTTTCTGCAGGGTATGATGTAGTTTGCAGAAAGAGTTTCATCTCAGCCCTCAGACCCTACGCTGGTTTATTTAACTCGAGCACTATTAATACACACACACACACACAATATGACGTTCCTACAAAACCCTCCTATTGACTCAACTTAGGTACAGTTTTGATTCTTTCCGTTTTCTGCTAGTTCTGCCTCATTTCAGAGGAAAATACCTGCACTACACTTACAGTATTTGTCATTTATCGGATAACTTATTCAGATTAAGTTGAATGCCTTCTTACAGATTACGCCAGTGGTCTCAAATGTAACGCGTCACGATAGACAGCTGGTGGCGCCAATTCTCCAGTGGGGTGCCATTAAAGCATTGCAGAAGAAGGCGGCGCGACAAGAGAACGTAAATAAAAAAAAAATTTAAAAAAAGAGCGCCAGTCAGACCTCAAACAATGGGGAAACAATGTGGAAAACGTGATATTTTTGTTTGTTTCATGTATTAATTTGAAAAAAGGTTTTACTGAAATGCCAACTTTTCCCACATCAGCCGAGCGCGCAGGAACATATTTGCGATATTTCGACTTTTTAAAAATAAATAAATAAATTACTTTGTGAGATGTGAGCAACAACTAAAATGGATTATTTAAATAACTGTTTGAGGGCCAAAGAGGTCAAATTATCCAACACTTTACCAAACCGCACACATTAGCAAAAAGTCAAATGTTCTTTCCAACCCCAAGAATCATCTAATGACCCCCCAGAATTATCTTGTGACCCTCTGAAGGGGGCCCAAACCTAGGGAACCTCTGCATTAAACTACCGAACGGTCTTCAGACTGACTTCATGAGCAGTTCCATCGTGTTGGGAATATTACTCGGCATCTAGCGAAGCAGTATAAGGCGGCGCCATGGATGCAGTGGGTTGGAATTAGCGACATTAAGCAGTAGCTTTCAGGCGAATGAACACAAGTAGTTTGTGTTTTGAGTGGTTTCATTTACTTACTTGCGCCGGGCAAACGCAGCCGCACTGGAGACGTCCGTTCTGGGGAAAGGTCGCAGCGCGGCCGGAGGTCGAGCTCGTCGAGCAGCCTAGCATCAGGCTAGGAAAACGGAAGCTAAGCTAGCGTTCGCGTCCAGCAGGCGTTGTGGACGCGGCGCAAAGTGGGCCAAGATTAACCGGCTGGCCTCGTAATGTCTCTTTGCAAAGGCCTCACAAATAAAGAAACCGTCCAGAAGAGTGAATCATGAAGGGAAGGGGGATTTGCTGCCCTTTTCATCTCTTAACCCTCCACGTCAGCTAACCACAGACTGCCGCTTAATTAAAGGCTACCGGCAACTTTTAAGGTGGACTTTCATTTCTGGCACGCTCCTCAATGCGTGAGTTGACGCCGTGAATCAATTAACACCTTTAACTGGAACCCCTGCGATGTGTCTCCTCGTTAAAGTGTCCGAGTGAAACAAGGAGACTCGCGGTTCAGTCAGCGTCACAAATCTCTCGACGCTTTTATTATTGCTACTACTATCAGTAACGGCTTTTACCTGGATTCACCTCAGTCACACTAAATATATTGTATTTGTATGTGGTCCATTCTGAATACAGGAGCATCTGATGCCTTTAGGGCACTTCAAAGTCACCTTGAAATAACCTCTCTCCTACACACCCCACCGGTGTACAAAACACCAGCAAATACATACACTAGAGGCTGATATTAAAAAGAACCTGGCTGCACCTGCAATGTAATTGGTGCAAATGTTTCATAGTCTTACTGCTATTTTTAGGGTACAGTATTTTCCCTGCGATTGTGGGTTGTTGACATAGGAAAGGTGTCTTCAAGGTCGATACATGCATAATAATCAAAAGCAAGAAAATGAGAGAATGATCACTAATTAGCTCCTTGGTTACCAGAGGAGTTGGCATAGCAACCAGTTCCAGGTTGGTGAAAGCTCAGCTAGCGATGCTTTATGGGAATTAGTAGCATGGCTTTAACACATCTATGTCAAATCAGAGCAATTTATTCAATTTAGCTCTTGTTTAGAGGACACTCCAGCAACCGGGTGGTAATGAATTTGATCACAGGACATTTATAAGGAGAACCATACTGAGATTTGTAATTCACCTCCTGTAGGTTTTTCCTTTGTTTGCTCCTTTCTTCCTTGCTTTATCCATTCACTGCTGTCTTAACATAAGCAGCATTATGCTGCATTAACCTGCGTCCATCCCTCCGCCCTCCTTATGTCTGGCAATTTCCTTCCTCATATGCAAACTTCAGTGAGTAATAGGAGGCCGGTTCAAGTAGTTTTTGATAGGCACACCGCTGCTCTCGAGGCCCCTGCAGGGCTTTGGTCGCAGCACGGGGCTACAGCATTCGCATCGAAGCGGGCTACAAAATTGCTGTAAGGTCCAGACGTCAAACCTGCTTCGATTGCCGGGCTGCCCTGTTCGTCCTCGGCAGCTGGCCTCACACCGAGCAGTCAGAGAGTGTAACCTTATTACTGACCTCATTATTTCAGATTAGGGCAAAGAATGCAGACTGGCCAAAAGACAGATCAGCCTGAGTCCAATTAGCCCAGTTCATTCTGGACACAGTTAGGGTGGTTTTAGCTATTAATTTGGCAATGGCAGCCCTGTTACGATGATGATAATGACACTAAAGGCACTAAGATATGCAAAAATGTGCAGTTGGCAGGGTTTAGTATTCAAGCAGGGATGAAACTGTTGTGAAAATGGTGAAAAAGATTGCTTTATCGAAATTCCTGTTTTCAAGTTGTGTGATTTTCTGTTTCCTCCTGTTAAATTGTGTTTCACTGAAATACTTAATAGACTATATGGAGAAAAAACATCCGGTTGCAAGTTCTTGACACTAATCTCCCCTTGCAGTTACACTGAGTCAGTTTAAATCCGCAACCAAAGAAAGCCATATGCAGAGATTTCAGAGAGGGATGTATATTATTGAGAACATATCTTCAGTTAGAAGCAGAGAGTGTTTCTGAAATGCTTTAGGCATTCTACTGCCCTTTTACTGTCAACGTTGCTTTTGACTGTTATGTCAGTCTCCGAGCTTACACATCAAGTTATTTCAAGCTGCTGACAACCACACATTGTTGTAAAAACTCAATGTGACAAGAGTGCGGATTGTCAAAAAAAATATGACCTTCAGTAGCCATAAATCATACAAACTGCTCCCAGCGGATCTGTGATGCCTTGTGAGACTGTAACTTTTGAGGGAAGAAATAACACATTGTTCCTCTTCCTAGTGAAGTGCATTTAGCATTATCCCGCAACTGTCACTTGTAGCCATAATCTCACAACTAAAACAATGAAAGAGGCCAAAGTTCTAAAATTGGCGTTGGATTCTGTACATTTACCGCTCACTGCTGTCTGATTCGTCACTTCTTGTGGGTGGAAAATGTACAGTACCTGACACCGGAGTTTTATTTTTGGCAAAGGGTGAACGCACGGGCCTTTTGAGAGATCTTATGCTGCAAATCTGATGTTGTGATGTAGGCTGATACAGCATAAAACAATCTCTTCAGGTAGCAATTAGCTTTAGTTTATAGTCAGGGCTGCCTGTCTTTACACGCCACTGGCTTGCCTCTGTGGAGGAGGCCGAGGCAATGACGTCACATGTAGGCTAATGAGGTGTAGACGTCAGGTGTCCTTATTCCGAAGGTATGCGTTACAGTATGTCTCTTCACATTCACAACGCAACATATCCCCGCCAGCCTGTCGATGACGTCTTGCTGAATTGAAGATATCACCTTTTGCATGACCTGGCATATAGAAATGTTTACCACAGCCTTGCTGTTATCATGAGAAATGTGACCCTGTGGAGGGAGGCAAGCAAACGGGGAATTTGGGGTTAATGAAGTACTGATGTTGGTAGCAAAGCGAGTCTAACCCACGGGTTATATTGTCCTTATAAAATTCATTTTATTTTTAGATCTATGTAGCTTTATCTTTAGATGCACAGTTTCAGTCTATTAGAATCTAAACATAAAGCAAATGTATACTCTTACATTTTAGATTTTGGGATGTACGCCCGTTCGCTTTCTTGGCGAGAGTTAGATGAGAAGATTGATACCCCTCTCGTGTCTGTACGCTAAACATGAGGCTGGAGCCAGCAATCGGTTGAGCGTCCAATAAAGACTGGAAGCAGGGGGAAAACAGCTAGCCTGGGTCTATCCAAAAGGTAAAAGATGACTAAACGTTACCTCGTTTGTTTAATCTGTAAGCAAACAGAAATGTGAAATCAAGCTATGGTTTTCACAGGGACTTATGTGCTGACCAAATGACCAAAACTAGGGAAAAATGCTTGAGGTATCCTAGTTTGAATCACATACTTAGAACTTCGGTTTTTTTTTTATGCTAAAAAATGATTGTATAGCGGAATATAGGATCAAGTTAAAGAATTTATTCATACACGAAATGTGTTGTTTCTGTTAAAACAAACCCCTCAGTGCACCCTCCCGTCATGACAGTGCGCAGCGTCTTGTATTCTTGTGAGAAATGTGAGATATTCAGAGGATCTTGGTAATCTCCACACTCCTTAGGGGGATTAGGGGCAGTCGAAGACAGGTTTTATTATACTGGAGGGGGGGGGGGGAAAAATAAGTAACAACAGACAGAAATATTAGTGGAGATAAAGACGGGAAGAGAGGTTTTTTTTAAAAAAAAAAAGTTACTAAATAGTTGCAATAAAAAAAAA